>NQII01000753.1:522405-682260 GCA_002778355.1 Clitarchus hookeri
TCAATGTCAAGCTGGTAGATTATCTCAGCAGGGTGGAGCTTGGGATAAAAACTACAACTTTGTCTGAAAAGCAGTGTAAGTTGAGCATCTTTTCCATTGAAGTTTTCCTTTCCCAGTGTGCTTCCTTCACAATGTGCATTATTCGCGGGAAAATGAAAACCTTATTTCCGGGAATGTTTGTTATTGTTCTTATGGAGAAACATTCGGGACTAGAAAAATCGTGCATTATAGGCGGGAAAACCTTTTAAACGGGAACCTTATAAGCGGGTTCTACTGTAATAATAAAAAATAACTAAATCTGATTTTAATTTATTCACACAGCGTTTCTTTACAGCATTAATCTATCAATCTCATCTATTACTCTTTTTATTTCTCACTGAATGCAATATTCATTGTCTATCTCAACTCTAATTAATTAAAGTCCTTCTATATGTCTCTGATTACAGTCAATTAACTCACACTCATCATTAACAAACTCTCAGTCAGTCTACTGCCATCATTTGTAATGTCTTTCACTCACACATCCAGTCAAATAGTCCAGCCTGCCAGTCGCATTCTTCACTTCACCAATGCTGGCAGTCACAGATTCTCCTCCCGCTGGTCACTTCCGCTGCCACTCGTTGCTCTTCTGGCTCGTAGTCCATTGCTTAATGTGCACAATTGCCCAAACTCCCAACTCTCATAAACTACTGGCACGGAGGCCTGTCGCACTTAATATCACTGGCCTTGATCTGGAAGGTTCGCCGCACCCTAAGGCACGCTGAGAGAAAAACTGTCATTAAACCAGAACAATCAGCAGCAAAAGGCTTATCAAGGCATCACTGATTTCATAATAAGAAATGCAAGTATTGGATTATCGCTCGTTTGGCCTTCCAACATTCCTCCCTTCTCGCCGCCTGCTATTATATCACTACTCTTGTCATCCACACTCTCTTTGCTCACTCGCGCGATGCAAAGTAGGGACACGTAACACTATTATAACATCATGACTGTTTGGTGCTTACCAGGTCTATAAACTATTTTTGATGCAAGACAGTATTTATCTTATTTAAGTTTGTGTGAACTCACTTCAAACAAAATTTTTTTGGCATTCTCGTACAAAATCTTGCATGAAACACATCTTGTGTTGTGTGAAACCTGATTAGTGGTGAGAATAGAAAGCATACAAAAAAAATGAGACAGTATTTTCTATTATTTTGCAAATGGGCCCATATATTTTAATATAATTAAAAAACATGCAATTATATGAGATCTGTCCCTGCTTTGCATTATCTAGATTCTGTAAGCTCTAGCTTATTTTAATAGTTGTAAATAGATATTATCACTAGCAATTAGCATAAAAGGATTTGTAGAACCCAAGCCCAGGTTTTCTTTATTCCACAACACTGCAATATTCTGCAGCTGCACACGCGCCGAAATTAGAAGTTAATGATTTTATAGACTTTAGTTTTCCTACATAGAAACGTAAGTAAAAAACATCTGTCCAAAGCTGTAAAACAGATTTAAGCTGGCCACAAAGTTTTATCTTCTTTGTAAGTTGCAACATTGTTAATAATTCTTTCAATGTTTCCATCAATATAATTTTCATGATCTTCACATATTTTTAACATACACGGCCTATTTATGACGAAAGTTTCCAAATAAACAAGTCGGCTGTTCCTACGAGTTTCTCCAGGAAGCTGAGACTTGCATGAATTTTCAACTTCCCTTAACCATACTGCCGAGCGGTGATGATTTCGAAAGTATTTTTGAATGTATTACTTTAATGTGTTTCACAACTTGATAACATTTCTCAATATTTCCTCAACCAGCAGATTTAGATTGTGTGATATGTAAACATATGATAATCTTCCTTGAATTCATCTTCAAGAATTTTCCTTACGAGTTTCATTTTGGCTCATCAGAAACGAAACCTTCTAACTTTTCATCCAAACTTTTCATTAATTGCTTCTTCAGCCAGTTGTAAACAATGTTGACTGGTCTTAGCATTTGTGCCAGCATATATTGCAAGATAGAAAATAAGACTTGATATAATTTGACAAAATATTGGCTATTACTGGATAATTGTGAAGGTTACTACACCCATTTTGCATCAAAGTAACTGACTGACCTGATAATTCAAGAGATGTTTCTCTGCTTAGCTGTTCATACAATGAAACAAGAAGTGGTCCTGCAGGTTGTTCTCTGTTTGGTGGTTCATAACCAGGTCTTAATTCCTTCACCATATTGATAATTGCATCGTGCTGTACAAAACTAAAAGGTATGTTTCATCAAGGAAGAACTGAGCAATATACTTATTATTCGTCATCTTACTTGCAGGAGTCCTTGCTTGTTGAAACTGTTTAAACGTGCGAGCTGATTACTAGATGGCTGCAGTCCATCCGGACGAACCTGGTTGATAGGTCTTTTTCTCTTCCATGAACACAGTACCTCATATTAACATTATTTACTATAGATTACTACAGATTACACGTCTGTGTAATACAAGCACGTACAACCGCCATTGTCCCTTCTGCTGCCACTACACCAGATTCTTGATTACCTCACTTCCTCTATGTGCTGCCTATTCACTTCTCATAACTACTTTACATAACTAGCTTTTGTTATTACACCTCCCCCCTTTTCTATAATCTTCTAGGTACTTGGGTCAATGCATAATACGTCCAATTCTAGTTATGAGAGGAGTTGCAGGGTGGCTCATGGATTGAGCTCAGACACCTCTCTAAGTTCAGTCCTCTGGTTATCCCATCCTCTGTAAGGTGTGCTGAGGTCTGCACTTTGTCCTGATTCCTTCCTCTATGTCTGCCTTTCTGTAGCCATCACTTGTGTCTGGAACCTTACTTCTAGTCTCACACCCTAACCTACTACCACCCTCTTTATGTACATGAACCCTGTTCCTCTCTACTTGTTTACCTTCTGGTGTTCGAATCTTATAAGTTCGAGGTCTGTGTGGAGAATGCCCAGTAACCTGTCCTTTCCCTCTGTCCCTATCGCCCTGTCTGCTATAGAATACGTTCTGGACTGGTTTCAAGGGCTTGAAATAGTGTAATAATGTCGTTTACTTTGCCTAATTGCTATCCTTGCCCTATCTTCCTGTAGGTGTTAGTCTTAGGTTGCCCAGCTGTCAACAAGATATTTAGTCCTCTACCAAACATCGTTTGTGATGGTGATTTCCAGTTTTGTTCTATTGGGGTGTTATTTAATTCCAGCATTGCTAGCTTGACACATGTTTTTTCTACCATTACTTTTTTAACATTTGTTCTACTGTTTGTATGTGTCTTTCAACAAACCTGTTTAGATTGTGGGTATTGTGGACTAGAGGTGATATTTTTGAACTGCCATTCTGCCACAAATTGTTAAAATTTAGCCCTAGCTTACTGCGGATTATTGTCACTAAATACTCTGTCAGAAATTCCATATCTCAAAAAAAATATTTATAATTTATGACGGTTCCTTTACTAGACAAATCACTCAATTCCTCTAACTCTACAAAAGTGGTGAAATAATATAAGACTATGATGTAGTTCGTTTGAAACAAGGCAAAGATATCTGTTCCAACAGCTAACCATGAACCTTCTGGTACTTCTCTCATGTATATACGTTCTTTCACATGTTTATTTTGATATTTCAAACAAGTTACACAATTAGACACTAAGTTTTCTAACTGCTGACTCATGTTTGGCCAATAAAGCTGCTTAGCTCTATGTTTTCACTTAGAAATGCTGACGTGATTATAATGCACACAATCCATCATTTCTTTCCTTAATGCCTTAGGCACCACTAATTGTTCCCCTTTGAATAACAACTTGTACACAATATTTAACTCTCCCCTCACCCTGAAGTATGGGTTTACTAGGTCTGAACACTAATAACTTACTCTCAGGCCAACCTTGCCTCACTAACTGCATCACAACTTGTATTTCTGGATAATTCTTTGTTTTTACTCAAATCTATTCAAAACTACTTTGTGAGATGGGTAAGTTCTCCACAACTAAAACCACACGAGCTTCTATATCCTGCCCTAGATCCCAATTATATAACATCTTATGACAGCATCTGGATAATACATCAGTTATTATTAACTCTTTCCTTGGTACACGTTCTGGCATTAAGTCATAATTCTTTGCAATCGTAGAGGACATTCGTTCAAAGGCCTTTTTGAAGATTGAAATGAGTGGCAAATAACCTGTCTATACAACCAATTTTGTTCCATAAAAGTATTTCTCCAATTGTTTGCACCCTAAAACTATTGCCAAGCACTTTTTCTCAATTTGCATAATTCTGCTCACTTCGGTTTAGTATCTTATTCACATAAATCACTGGCAACTGATTCTGCAGAATGACTGCTCCTAAACAACTGCTTGAGGCATATACAGACAAAACTATTGGTTCCGCTTTATCATAATATTACATCATTGAAGTTTTGGTAAATGCTTGTTTTAGTTCTCTAAAAGCTTTCCCATGTGTGTCAATCCACTGCTAAACTGTATTTTATTACACAAAAAATTATGTATACAAATTGTGGTGTTTACACACTTTCCTGAAGTTACTTGGCCCTATTTCATATGAGATTCCCATATCAAGATAGTTTAGTTTATTGTATACACATTTAGGAGAGTACCTAAGTATGAAATCTATTATTGCGTGGTTTTTTTTTTTTGCAAAAAGAAATTACACAAATTGTGGTATTTTTACACATACACATTTTCCTGCAGTTACTTCAAACTGTTTTATAAGATTGCCATATAAAAAAACAATAATTAATTGATTATACAAGTATGTATACATCTACATACCTGATCTATCATTGCTAGTTCTTTTGCTGAGTAAACCATCTGCAATAGCGTGGTTTCTGTCAGAGCAAGGCAACTGACATGCACGGTTGTTCTGAGGTTTGAGTATGGTGAGTCATGGGAGAGGGTGTTTGGAGCCTTGACTAATATCGTTGTTCTGAGGGTAAGGTCAGGTGAGTCGTGCGAGAAACATACAAGAGGGAGGATAGAGCTATCTTCAGTTCAGTCTAAATGCATTGAGCAAGGGAAACACACTGCGAGCTACAACTTACCGTTCATAACAATAAAATGTACTGGAGGAAGTCTCCACACTCACTTGGTTACCGCTACTGTGTGCGTCAAACACTGCGGCTGGTTGAGGAGATCCTGCCTCACATTCTATGACTTCATCAAATATTTCAATTTCATCCTTGATCTCCACCTGAAACATAGCAACAACCAATCAACAACGTGAGCATACTGACATCACTCGTACACTGCACAACAATAAATGATGTATTAAATAATACACCATACTGTATGTGTCAGCGTACAACTGTGACTTGCTGCATGCTAGATGTCAAAGGATGCAACACAGACGCCACTAAATATTAACTAGCATATCATATTCACTTCTACAAGAGATGTTATGAAGACAAATCTTAAGGCCATAAACATGTCACTTACAAATACTATCTCTTAGATCCATTAACTTGTCTTCCAAAAGCACCAACCTCCACTGGTCTTCAACAAAGGGAGTGGAGTTCTATATGAATGGGTTTCCAGTAGCATGGAAATACTGTCTTACCTCGCTGAATGAAATGTTTAACAGAGATATGCAACGTGTCTCCAAACACACCGATAAACCCTGGTAAGGTATTCCTCATGAAAATAGAATACAAACACCAATTTTCCCTAAAGTGATTACTAACGGAGATATGTGCCCACCAAAAACTGAGTTTAAAAATGCTTACTTATTGTTCAAAATACTGCCTACTTGCGATGAACCAACATATATCTATAAAGTGTTTTGTATAATGGAGAACACACACATCTGAAAAGGCAGGAAATATGATGAATGAATTCACATGATGTTTCTGCACGAATTAAAACTATAGTCCATTCACGGTTTCTTCTCCTTACGACAAATACATCCTCCTGTTTTTTAAATAACTTGTATACCACAAATATTTGACACTGAGATTAACTTTAAAGTACTACATTTTTTATTAAATGATACTTTTACTTGATATAGGGCCTATTCTATAACTTATAATATTTATTTTGTATTTAATACAAATTAAAAACAGTGAGAGCCGCAACGTGTAGGCAACAGCTAGTAAGAAATATTTCGTAGTTAAAATATTGTCATTACAGTAACAATCTTTTCCACTCAGGAAGTTTTCCTGCTAAACAATCATTAAGCCTCTGGCACATAATGTATAAATACATAAGTAGTTTATTCATTATAATAAGATTTTCTAGATAATAATCTTGAATTATTTTTGAACCTTCAAAATTCTTTTAAGAAAAGTCTTACTGCATATTTATTTTAAATGGTACTGCAATTGCTGATTTCATTTTTTTAGTTAATGTTGTCCACAACTGAAAACATGAAATAATTTCGTAAAATTTTTGTTAACTAAGCATTTATGTAAAATATCTTATATTTCCATTTGCTTTTTTACAAAAGTTGCAAGAATTTGTAATTTACATATTGCCATTAAAATGTTGCAGTCGCACAACCCTATCATTGCGTCATAATTGTCTGTAGTGAACAGCCAACTTCTAAAGTACAATTCAGTGTATAACTTACCCCGTAACAGTAAAAGGGATTGTGACTCTTGACATTAACTAAATTCCATGCATGTTCCCCCTGGTGGTGTTAAAGATCAGGTCAGACTACATCTAGTCCTACACAAGCTCAATGATAGTTCTGATAATACTGTTGAACAGACACTTTGGAGAACACTTGAATTGCATAAATGATGTGTGGGTGGAAACTTTAGGCATATGGAACAGCCTTGGACAGTTCCATTTCTTGACTTCTACCACATGGTTTTCGGAGAGGCAATATACTCCCACAGCTGAGTGGCAATCAGTGAGGGAATCACTACCCTCGTTCTATACAGTGTCTTGTGCAGCTCTTGTTGGGCAGCCAACACCCGTCTCAATCTTTCCTGTTCCTAATGATATCTACTTTCTTTCAGGATCATATTCACACAGAAATTAAGTGATTGTGAAAGACTCTTGAATCGAGATGCAGGCAGACTTCTTACCCCTTCACCATTTTTGAACAGTGATTTACATATAACATATGATGAGTTAGGGCCACTTGAAAATTGGTTTCGAATTCCTGTTAAGTAAGAATGTATCAGACACATATTTCACTGGAACTACAGTAGTTAGGGGGCTAAGAATTTTCAGTTTGATTGCTAATGAAACATACTATTCTTTAAATTAAATAACTGTAACATTCCAAGCAAACAAATCCACAAACACAATAAAAGCTTTCTTATTTCTTTCTTACAACGGAATTTACTGAATTGACCCACAGGCACCTACCCCAATACCATAACGTGCCCCAGACAGGAAGGTCAGCTAATAGCTGTTATTAGCCAGCAGAGCATATTGGAATCCACTCAACAGTCCGTTAGCCTGTGGCCAAGACAACTGACTGGTCCAACATCATGCCTTGTGTCCACTTCTTATTGAATCAAGCATGTGTGTACAAAAATACCCCACACAGCCAGAGCATGCTGGGTAATCAACATACTTTCTAGCCTATGGGGTTGATCACCTACTTCTTGCAAACACACGCCTTCACATAATGTACAGTTAGGACATTTTGAGCAGCATTGGCTACAAGCAGGCTATAGCGCTGACCCTTAGCATGCAGTATACTTTGGTTGCAGTAATGAGTGTACAATAACACGTGTCATTACTTGTACGTCTCACACCTGGGCCATCTGAAGCATTGCACCTTCTAGCAGTACATTTTCAACATAACTAT
This sequence comes from Clitarchus hookeri, assembly GCA_002778355.1. NCBI lineage: Eukaryota > Metazoa > Arthropoda > Insecta > Phasmatodea > Phasmatidae > Clitarchus > Clitarchus hookeri. The sequence continues at coordinate 530,191 of NQII01000753.1, forward strand.
GACTGGGCTTAACATATGTAGCAGTCACATGAGTGGTGCAAACAGCTTCATATATAGTAACTACCATTCAAGGAGGCCAGGAAACACGAGTGCCAGTAGACAAGCTGTGTTGCTTGCCACAGGGATGGTGGACATATCCTACTTAATATATGTAGCAGTCACATGAGTGGTGCAAACAGCTTCATATATAGTAACTACCATTCAAGGAGGCCAGGAAACACGAGTGCCAGTAGACAAGCTGTGTTGCTTGCCACAGGGATGGTGGACATATCCTACTTAATATATGTAGCAGTCACATGAGTGGTGCAAACAGCTTCATATATAGTAACTACCATTCAAGGAGGCTAGGAAACACGAGTGCCAGTAGACAAGCTGTGTTGCTTGCCACAGGGATGGTGGACATATCCTACTTAATATATGTAGCAGTCACATGAGTGGTGCAAACAGCTTCATATATAGTAACTACCATTCAAGGAGGCTAGGAAACACGAGTGCCAGTAGACAAGCTGTGTTGCTTGCCACAGGGATGGTGGACATATCCTACTTAATATATGTAGCAGTCACATGAGTGGTGCAAACAGCTTCATATATAGTAACTACCATTCAAGGAGGCTAGGAAACACGAGTGCCAGTAGACAAGCTGTGTTGCTTGCCACAGGGATGGTGGACATATCCTACTTAATATATGTAGCAGTCACATGAGTGGTGCAAACAGCTTCATATATAGTAACTACCATTNTATATATATATATATATATATATATATATATATATATATATGTGTGTGTGTGTGTGTGTGCATTTATTTTGTGTGATCTTACGAAATTCTGTCTACCAACATACAAAAAACTCATTTTTCCAGGTTTACCTTGATTTCTATGATTAAAATTTAAGTCCCTGAACTTTCCAGTTTTTCCAGTGTCAGCAGACACCCTGCACTAGCACAACAATCTCGCAGCAGACTTGGCCTTCAGACATTTGGCCAGTTTATCAATTTAATGCGTGGCGTGTACTAGAATAGGCATTGCGCTGTTTCCACACCCTGCTATAGTTATCCAGGGCAGGCAGCTGACAACGAAACTTCTGAGGATTCACACTCAGGGATGAACCGAAGACGAATGAAAGAGGGTAAGTCCCAAGAAATAGCTGATAGATAAGCCCTCGACGAAGGACACCGGGGGTGCCCCCAACGAGAATTAGTGCAGACCCAGCTCCGTAGAAATCCCCGCCACAGTAACTTCACCCTCCCTCCGCCCTAGTCGGAGCACACAAGCCGCTGACGAGACACGAAATAAAGGGGAAGTCCCCATTTCTCTCCCTAGAAACTGCTGACAAATGTAACTTGAATATAGCGGGACACGAGTTAAATTCAGGAGCAGCAGAGGCAGTAGTCAATTGAATCCACGCCGTCGGGAAGCGCTAGACCAGGGGGAGTTGAATCCCAGCCGCCGGACCAGCGTCAGTGAGAATCAGTCAGGCAGACATATCACACGCAGAGAGGCGGCAGCCGGGTGATTCAGTCGAAGCCGGGTTCAGATCCCGGCTAAGCCAATTATCGCCAGCCGAGACGGGAGACAAAAGAGACACGGGAGTAGGCAGTCGTGTGACGGGAACAGTGTTGAGAACTTATGAGTAAATTCCAGGAAACGAGTGGCAGCCCCATACCAAGAGGCGCCATTCCTCGAGAAGACGTAGTCGTGCGCCGGATGGCGACGAGGCAAGCAGTCAGTCAGTCAATAAGTAAATTGTGATGTCACCGGGGAAAGAACCTAGGAACAGCAGAGACTTTACGTGCAGATTTCCGAGACAAACCAAGTAGAAGTGTCGAGAACTAATGATTACATTCCCGAAATAGTAGTGGTAGGTGCCGAGGTGGGGAAGTCAGAAGCGCAAACCGGATCAAGGGCAGACGTCGACGCCGGAGAGGAGACGCGAGGTCTTCGACGGGAATCGCCAACCGAGGTCTAGGGAAACCAATTCCGGACTTCAGCGAAGGGAAGCCGAGCTGACCCAGCTACTTCAACCAAAGGCGGAGACGAGTGGTGAGCTCCAAACGAGGAGCGCCACAGGGAATAGTCCAGTGCAGCCCATAGCCGAGAAGGACAGGTGGGGACCCACCGGGGGCTCCTCGCCAGGATGTGGTAGGGAGTCAGTCAAAGATGAAGGAAGAAGCCTGTTGAGTACAGCACGCCAACGAGAGCCAGTCCGGGGGCCTGTAAAGGGCCACCCCACTCAACAGACATCAACTACCAACGAATAAAACTCACAAAAAGCCGCAGTCACAGTTAAGTAAAAATGCCTCCATTCAAGCAACCTTCCCTCCGATTCATAGCATTCTGCCCACCAGCCCTCAGGCCTACGACTCGTAGGGGGGCTCAGTCTCGCCAGTGTGTGTATAAATACCTATGTAACCTTCAGACAAATAAAATACAGGTGTGTTAACTAATGGAGAATATGTGTATTTGTTTACCCCTTACTCAACGACAGGTGCCCTTAGTCTGCACCAAGTAAAGTAACTCAGTACCCTACTAGCCATCATCCTGTATAACTCAGGTGGCCTAGAAGCGACAAATTCAATTGGCGGAATTAACTCAAACATCTGCTTCAATATTGGACGCATATTGTGACCGGTCATCAATTGACAAATGTTCAATTGGCAAACATTGAGGCAAATGTTGGAGCAAATATCTGGACAAAACGATTGACAACAGGTGTGGCCTCACCTTTACAGGTCATTCCACGTCCCAAGACATGTTGTAGTACACATCTTGGAAGTGGATGTTAATATTACAGTGTCCCCTGTCCTCACTGACGTAGCGAGACTTGCACACAATTTGCTTATATAACAGATGTCCAAAGAAGTCCCAACAATTAGGTTTCGAAATCTGCAACCAAGTAGCAATAAATGCTTTGAGCCGTATTGTTTTGTAGTTGTTTGTTTGACTGGTTTATTATTAAGGTGTTAAGTTAAAGGCGATTTTCATTATAATGGTAGCTGATCTATTTTAGTTATTGGTTATAGGAAAATATTTTCTTTGCAATCACATTGCGTTGTTTATCAAAAATTAAATACCTTCATTAAAATTAATTTTTCCTCAATTTTGCATTTTTCAAGTTTCTGTCTTTTATATAGAATAATTCTGGCCGTAGCTACACGGCACATATTTATATTTTGATCCGCTCGGCATTGGTAAACTCTACATTCACCTCCTTGTCCATGTTTAAGAATGTTTACTATTACAAAATGCATGTGAATTTCACAAGGAAAATCATTCTCTTTCTTCCATGAAAGAATCGAGGACAGGGGACAACTAAGGACAGAAAATTAGAAATTGACCAATTTGCTGTAGACCGGGGACAGAGGACATGCGAGGGCATGGCTCATGATGTCACATGGGCCAATCAGTGCTCTCAACATCAGAGAAGACTGAGGACAAGGCAATTATAGAAAGGGCCTAGGGCCCCGTCTACTATCGACATGGTGCACATGACATGCATAGCATAAAGAAGTAAAAACCTGTATTTTAGACTGCAACGTCCACAACTAATATTTGGTGTGACTTACTTGGCGTTATTTGCATGACTTGGTGTTAAGATAGTCATCTCTCAATATTGTATGGCAAGTTTTTAATGCCGGCATATGAGAACATGAAATATCATGAAAACAGCTGTAGCCAACTTAAAAGCATAACAATTCTTATGCTGGAAAAATTGTTTCCTATTCGTTTGGTCTTTATAATTGGAGAGACAAGGTTTTTTTTTTCATGTTAACGCCCATTGTAGACTGAGAGTTTCGCTTGTTATGCTGTGCATGTTCTGTTATGTAAGCCAATTATATTGTGGATGGGGTCTTAAGCCAGGTTTACAAACTACACAAGAAATGCACAGATGTAAAGAGTTGAACGTACGTATTTCAAAGATAGTTTATAAATTATGCAGGAAACAAGAATGCAATGCAAAAGTTGGCCAACTTCAAACTTCTTGCATTTTTGCTAACATTTTGCACCTTCTACATTAGCAGCGGGCAATTGCAAAATAGTTTTACACACTTATAGAAGGCTATGATTTTCAGTATTATTATATTACATGCTTGTACAATGAATTTTTGCCTACATTTGTGAGTTCAATCATAAATAAAGACTATAGTTACATATTTATTTATTTATATATATAAGAATCTCCTCCTTGCTGAGAAAATTTGGTAATTGTAAAGAATAGCTGCTTTTCTGAAAATAAAAACAAAAATTCTGAAAAGGGGTAAATTTAGACACTACTAATTACACACAAATTTACTAGGGGCATTTACATATTATGATTACAAACCACAAAAACAATAGTGGGGAGGGCTATGAAGATATGGGAAATTGTGGGGTAAAATCACTAAAAATACAAACACAGAAAATACGAAAATACATCAACTTTGTCCACCCAATTTCTTAACACGTGCCCATCTAACTTAACCTAACCCCACGATGAGTCAATCACTATTTTACTTTTTTAATATAACCTAGAATTTTAATGTTATACTCAAACCCTAGGATTAAAGAGTTTTAATCTACCCTAGAATTTAACTGTTTTAATCTAACCTAGGATTTTTGTGTTATAATCTAACATAGACTTTTATCCTAACCTAGGTTTTTAGAGTTTATAAGAAACAGGAAAACATACCATAAGAATGTGAATTTAACTCACCTAGGTAGGCCAAAACAAAGTCAATGCAACAAAATGACCAACGTCCAGGTAACACCCGCACCATAGATGACTGCACGCACAGAAGCACTTGTTCTGGCACCCTTCATTCTTAAATCACAAGCCTTCGCACGGTCGGATTCAGATGTTACAACTTATGTGCGCAGCAACACTTCACTCGGCACAAACCACACTGTATTCATCTAAACCGAAACTAACCTACGGTAACTTCTACACATCCACAGCAAGCAGGTGACTACCGATTTATGTTACTACAGCATTACAAACAAAGCTGCAAAACTTCCAATGTATTATCTATTTTCTAAGTTCTGCTTATTTTGGTAATTATTCAGAATAGGGGCTTTTCTGAAGAAAATGCAGTAGACCCACAAAAGTAACATTAAAGGGTTCTGCACAACTTACCTGAGGAGGGCGTAATGATAAAATAAGTAGAGCATACTAAATAAAATAGATAAAAGTAGGAGCAGGTCGGCTGCTTTGTTTACATCAGACATCATGTTGAATAGCCATGTAAGAGAGCTAACACCACCTATTGGCTCCGGACATAAAGACGACAGGTCAGTACACCATTGAATGGGATACAGTGCAGTTCGCAGCGAGTGGACTATTATGTGCGCATGGTTTGCGATGTCCGAACCCGACTATGTGAAGGCTAGTACCAGCCGCCTAACTAGGTGAGTTAATTCATATACTTCCGGTCTGTTTTACTCTTACTTTAAAACCCTAAAATCCTTGGTTAGATTGACACCCTACAATCCAAGGTTAGATTAACACCCAACAATCCTAGGTTAGATTAAAACCCTACAATCCTAGGTTAGATTAACATTCAACAATCTTAGATTAGATTAAAACCCTACAATCCAAGGTTAGATTAACACCCAACAATCCTAGGTTAGATTAAAACCCTACAATCCTAGGTTAGATTAAAACCCTACAATCCTAGGTTAGTTTAAAACTCTACAATCCTAGGTTAGATTAAAAATATAAAAACAGTGATTTGAATCATCTTGGGGGTAGGGTAAGTTAGGTTAGGTGGGCAGATATTACGAAATTAGTGATACATTAATCCCCCTAGTATATTAGTGTTCTGCGTAATGGTAATTATCTAGTTTAGGGGCTTTTCTGAAAAACACAATAAAAATTTAAAATTATGATATATTTCTACTCTACTAATGATGCAGAACACGAATATACTAGGGGCATTAACGTCCGACTAATTTCGTAATATGTGCCCACCTAACCTAACAAAACCTAACCCCACGATGGGCGAATCACTATTTTACATTTTTAAACTAACCTAGGATTGTTGGGTTTTACACTAACCTATGATGTTAGGGTTTTAAACTAACCTAGGATAGTAGGGTTTTACACTAACCTAGGATGTTTGGGTTTTATACTAACCTAGGATGTTTGGGTTTTACACTAACCTAGGATGTTTGGGTTTTACACTAAAATACGAATGTAGGATTGCAGGGATTTAAAGGAACCGTAAAACACACCAAAAGAATGTAAATTGACTCACCTAGGTAGGGGGCTGGTATAATTCCTCTGACGTTAATAGACACAAACAAACATATTTCGCAAGTTTTTTTAAATATGTTCTGCTTATTTTAACACTACGGCCGCTTCAATAACAACTAGGTAAGCTATGCTGAATTCATTAAAACAACTTTTGTTGGCATAAAACGTTTCGTTCATAAACGTAAACAAACTGTCAGAAACAGTCATCTCACAAACTTGTTCAATTTTTTAAAATATGTTGCACTTATTTTAAAGCAATGCCCCTAGTATATTCGTGTTCTGCATCATTAGTAGAGTAGAAATATATTATAATTTTAAATTTTTATTGTGTTTTTCAGAAAAGCCCCTAAACTAGATAATTACCATTATATTTATTTTCATTTTGGTGCAATAAAGTATCTTTCTGTCAAATAACATTTTCGATTATCCCTTGCCTCACTACTGTTGATTTCAGGCAATCAATATCTCATAAAATAAAAACAATATGACTATTTTTACCAGATTTACTACTATCAGGTGGCTCGATTGCGGAACAATTTACGCCAACGCACGAACAGACTCTTGTGCGATGGAATACGTCGCACACCAACCGACAACTAACAACACTAAACCAACACAAACAGCGAATTGTGCCAGAGACTTTAGTAAGAGTGTAGCACGGCCTTCAGATGACAGATAATGCAAAACGTGCGTGTGACAAAGCTCATCTCGTCTTAGAGACAGGCAATAACACTTAAACAATGTTATGGCTTACCTTAATTAATATTTCATTACAATCTTGCTCTGATTTTATTGTAAATTCCCCCGCCAATTCCATCTCAAAAGACAACGCTCAAATTCTTGACAGAAACATAAAAACTTCTTCACTACACTTGAATGAATGGGGGTAGAAGCAAGCCTATGTATCTAAAAATAAAATAATATTGAGAAAATATTTACAAGTCTGAGACAAGTGACAACTCAAAACCACATATATTCAAGTGAATCAAAGACCTTATAACTCACAAACCACGATAAATGAGATAGCTGATAAAATTCAAAGATAATTTCTTAATCGATATTATTAATCGATATTAATTATCGATTAAATTTACAAACTTTAGCACTTTTATTAATAATTTTTCTTCAAAAATTTCACAGACATTCAATCACTGAAAAAAATCGTAGTGAGTTATTATTGTCACAAGAGGATAAATGTTATCTTTCCCTCTTTGAAATAATCAACAGCAGGGTAATAACTAGCACAATTCTATCACACGAATGTAAGTTTGAAGCTCTTTTTCAATGTATGCAGAACTGTGAAAACCATCATTATGAAGAAATACTTGCTTTTTTTATATTTAATCACAAACGACTCTAAAGACCACGTTACACTGTCACATTTTCGCCTTCAACTATATTTGACGGTAAAATTTGAAGACAAAATACGCCCATCAAAATCCCATCAAAATAAATTATATGAAATTATCTAGAATTTATTTGAAAATATGTCACACAGTCAAATTTTTTTACTATCGAAATATATTCGATTTATTATTTAAAAATTATTTTCATAGTGAAAAAATTCTTTTGTTTTTCCTGTGCAGTCCATTAGAAGAAGACATGTAAGGAATGTAGAAATTTATTTTCTCTTCATTTGTAAATTCAAATTTTATTTATCAGAGGTATTTTCTGCACAATGTAATTTAATGCCTCTGAATTCGTAATAAAATGTGCAATATTAAATTAAAATAGCATAAATGCCCAGACAGATTCTACATAAATTAATTATCTTCATAACCTACTTCGTTTTCTGCAATTATTCGTTATTAAAAGGTTCTTTACATAAATGTATGTCGTGCAAGTTTCAGATTAACTAAGATTGTGCATATAAAAAAAATTAAGAACCGATCCTGTCTTCAAATGTTTGATGGAAACTCAAGGCAATCAACTTTCTTTAATAAATATGGCCGCGTTTTTGAAATAAAAATTGATCACTTAATAACTATCCAACTTTATTTGACCAAATTTAGTATAAACAATTAAAAGGAAAATTTGGACAGTGTGAAAGGGGCTTCAGAGATACATCTGAAGTCCATAACCTTCGATACAACAACGCTACAAAGACAGAACTCGCATTAGATAACACACTGTGGGGCTCAAACATTGATACACAGTCTGCGCCTGCAGTTGTGCCAACAACAAAACTCCTTCCCTTCTGAAATTAGTATTACATTTGTTTTTACATATCATCATGACCAAGCACACACAATATTATGAGAACAGTACAGACAAGTTAGTCGTCTGACACATTCTGACATCACAAGTATACATGTTTATCAGCCACCACTTTCTATATATAGAACATTACAATACACAGTATTTAATCTGGTAGTACAGTTACAGCGCTACAAGCAATTTCCATAAATAACTACAAATTAATACGAACAGGAATGTTGCTCTTTGTTACTTGGTGATGATTTACCTCAGGTAATTCACCATGACTGCTCAACTGTTGATCACTAGATGGTTGGTACTGGCTTGCCACTGGTACCCTAGTATGTTCGCTTGAGTGTTGATCATCAACACCCTCTTCCATTAAATGCAGAGTACCATTCCACAAATTAGTGAATGTTCTATCTAGACTTTCTGAGATGGATAACATTATGCCTGAGAACATTGCCAGATTTAGATTTAACAAGATATGATCGAGGGCAGCAGCGCTTACCCAATACAACTGCCTGTTGCCAGAATTCTCCTTTCCTATTCTTTGTTGCTACATGTTAAAGAACTGCAAAACTTACACTAAGTCTCCTGGCACTCTTTTCATAGTGACACTTCATGTTAGTGACCTTGGAGTCGAGAGATGCTAGTACTAACCTGTGTGTTGGTACCCTAGGTTTAAGAGCAACATGTGTGACAGGTAATTTAGTACAAATCATCCTGCTGGATAGGAGTTGTGCTGGAGACCAGTCTGAACATGGAGGAGGGGTATTTCGATATTCTCGCAACCGATTCCTGTAGTAAGTTTTATCCTCTCTACTTTTTAAATATTTGTTTTACATAATTTAGTCCTTCTTCAGCTATCCCATAACTTTGTGGGACGTGAGCAGTGCTGGTATTAAATCCAATTTCATTTCGTCTATAGCACTTATGACAATCCCTAGAATGAAATGGCATTTGATCTGCTATTAGCACCCTTGGATATCCATGCACACTGAACACATTCTGCATTGCACTTATGACAGCAGCCAGTGATGTGTTGGGCAAGACATATCAAACAATCCTTTTATAATATATTTCTATCAGTACTAAGTATCTTTGTCCTGAACATTCACAAATGTCTGCACACACACTTTAGTATGCCAACTGCGAGGTCTGGTGTGGAAGTTGGAGTTTTTTGAAGTTGTTACACCTGCTTATATGTCTGTATCAGCATTAAGTGTAGGCCAGTAAAATAACTGCAGTACATACAATTTTGTTTTCGTCACTCCATTGTGTCCCTCATGAAGAAGATTGAGTATATACTCTATGAGTTTTTCAGGTACTACAATCGTACAACCTAAAAACACAAATCCCTGTTCCGTGTACACATATATTTTTTTTTTTCATTTTATAACAAACCCACATTCACTTGGTAAATTCTGTAGCAAGGCCAGTCATTTTGATGAAATTAGACCATATTGCTCAGTGCAGAGTCATTGGCTGTTGCATACTGTAATTGAGAGAGCTACTCTGACAAAGCTAAGTAAGCACTAACTAGGTGTATGATCTCTAGCATCTGTGGGCCATACTGAATGATATCATAAAGGTATGATATTACAAATGATCTGCAAAGTACATATATTTACCTGAAACGAATGTTGCATCTAAATTATATTTCAAAAGCTTTAAGCCTCAGCCACTGTAGGCGAGTTGCACCATTTTTGTGAATATCCTTATTCATGATTCTTACCAATGGTGTGTGATCAGTCTGTATTTGTACTGGCCTATCATAAATGTAATAGTGTAACTGAGATGTTGCTAACTGGACTGCCAGGAGCTCCATTTCGATTTGTGAATATTTTTCTTCACTTGATGTAAGTGATCTAAAAGCTATAAGCATAGCATCACACCATATTACCAGTTTAAGTATAGGGTCAAAACTGGCTAATACAGGGGCCATCGTTTCCACTTATTTCAGTTTTTCAAAATCCTTCGCATGAGTGAGTAGCCACTGACATTCTACACCAGAACGAAGTAAATCGCACAATGAGCTTATGAGTGTGGACATATGAGGTTAGTAGATACAAAGAGTACTGGGGCTGTTTAACTATGAATGTAACTCTCTTTTGCTGTTGGGAAGATCCAAAAAAATTAATGCACTTTCTCTTCAGGATCTGAAGGCATGGCAGATATTGAGAATACCTTACCAACATATTGGAACTCTGAATTGTAATTTATCTGCATTACACTTACGATAGTATTGGAACACCATACATCCAGCACAAATATCGGTGCAGAAAATTGTACGTCCTAACATGTGGGTAGATCGACAAGGGAACTGAGGCGTACCTTGTTGGGGACCCATTCAATGTATGTCGTCGTGGACTTTGGAACCGATGCATCTGTGTAACTTGGCAGGTGAGCGCAGATTGTCGGAGTGGAGGCTTTAAGCTGCACCGTCCCCTCACCAAGCTCGATGCCTCTCTCCTACCCACGTGTATGTATGGCGTCTCGCAACTGTCCGACACTACCTTCGAAGTCATGGTGATTTTAAAGTTACCTGAGCAATCTCGGATAGTAATGCGGACATCGTCCGGCGACTATATTAAGAAAAGTTACAATATTACACAATATTACTATCATGAATAGGATGAGCGTCAGCTCACTGGGTGAGCACGAAGTCACAATTCTTAGGTTCGTGGGCCAAACTATCACGTGGCTATATCCATTGAAACATATGGACACACTGAAAAAATTTAAAGGAAAACATAATATATAGCCAGGGTGTTCAGCCTCCCCCGCAACACCCTAGTATTACCTTTTACCTTATAAATGAAGGATGTCCCTTTGAGGAGTCGATGACATTGGGCTAGGGTCCGAAATACAACACAAAAAGGAGAACTCACAAGTTTAGGTTAATTCAAGTAATATGTATTACCAGTAGTGTATAGAGTTACATGTATGCAATATAAATTAAAGTGGACCTAACTCACAAGGCCTGCCAGCGACCATTACTGTACGAAAAGGCGAAAAAAGAAGAGAAAACTTTCAAGAGTAATTAAACCTCCGGGGTTGGTAAATTGAGCTGATAGAGGGGTGCTGCGAACACAGGGAAACCTGTTGAAAAATGAAATAAAAGTTCCAGAAAATTACAACAATTTATTGCAGTTAAGTGTTCAGAACCAAGTATGAAAGTCCCTTACGACGAGACGCACTTGCAGCTCCTAAGACCAGTGAAATCAGCCTGCCAGAGATGGCACAGGTGAGCGGAGTTGTTGCTGAGGGCTCGCGCCACTCTGCGAGGTAATTTAATTAACTGACCTCTTTAACATAGAACTTGAAACATATTCACATAAAACACTGAAACGTTCAGAGCGAGTTTTCTTAATCCTGTAGAGAGTTAAGAGTTATTAATTATGCATGTGGGAAATTTAGGTGTGTTAAGTTTTGGGGTACTCTACGACCAGAATGGCTTGATTAGACACACAATTACATTCGGTAAATTATATAGAACACTCTAAATACCCTGGCCTTGCTACTCTACACTTCAATTAATATGCATGTAGCATGCATTTATTCTGAGATTACTTCGCAATCCCTTAATGGTGAATTTCACGAACATTTGCGCATGGGCAATAAATTATATGGCTATTTACTACACATTTTAACACTTTATTCCTATTTATAATTAAACAGAACTCTCTTGGGTCACCACAGACACTCGGTTGGATCACTCAGTGAACTATCCGGTCATGCATTGGGATGTACGACACGCATGTTCTGCGGGCCGCACTGGTGAAGCGAACATGGGCTAATGGCATGATAACAGTGGCCGTGCCAGGCGATGCAGGATCGTTCCACTTCAAATGACCTCCCCTCTGGGCGGCCACTGTCACGGCAGGCAGAAGCAGGTCAAGGCTGCGTGGTGCAGAAGATAATTTAGCGCCACCTCAGACATGGGCGCAGCCATCTTGGCGAGATCAGCTGTATAGCACTGGTTCGCCCTGCTGCAGGGTTGCATGGCAACTGGTATCAGTTCAACTTACCCATGGCAGGTGAGATCTTACTGGTTCGGCGGAGGCTGTTGTCTGGTTCTACACCGGCTCGGCTGGTTTGTGGCCCTGCCACNTTCCAACTGTTGTTGCTGAGGTACCTCTGCTTCCAGGGTCGATGCTGTTGAGAGTGGCATGGCCGCACCGTCGATGGGATGCTCGACCCGGAACTGGACACAGATGAGTCGTGTGACCTGCCAGTGTGGGACGAGGCACTTAGGGTTGCAGATGTGACCCGGTGGGCCTCCGATGTCGCGGTGCTGGGCGCCGTGGCATATGGTGGTCGGTCGTAATTCCGGGTGCTCTCCATGGAGTCGGATGTCCCCATGACTCGAGACCACACCATAGCAGCTGACAACCCAGGTATCCTTTTACAATGGGGTGCTGCTGTGCCCGGTGTCGGCGCCTCTGGTGCAGCCGTTAGGTCGTCACGATAGAATTTAACTTGCCTTCGCGCATGCATCAGGAATATGTAGTCGGTCTTCCCCACCCTTCGTACCATTGTGTGGGGTCCACTCCAGTGAGGGACGAACTATGTGCAGAAATTGGCATGGGCGGCCAACTGCTAGTGTTCTCGCACACAGAGATGTTTTGCAATTTGCAGCTTTTCCGGGGACCAAGTGGTTTCTAGCCACCACTGTTGGATGTACCGTTGCTGTCGTTCCCTGGCCCATTCTAACCTCTGCCGGCAGTGTCCCTGTTTCTGAGGGTCCTAAATTCGTGGTCGGTTGTGGGTATGCATATTTCCTGGGTCGTGCCAGGCTGAGTCCGTATAATAATTCGGCGAGCGAGTGGCCCATAACTTCGTTCCGTTGGTTTCTCAGCCAGAATAGTATCTCTGGGAAATGGGCGGCCCAGGTAGTGTGGTCATCCCCCACACGAAACCGGAACTGCATCTTGAACTCTTGGTTCCTTCATTCTGTTAGATTCGCGTGGGGGTTGTACACCACAGTTATGTGGTGAATTGCCTGCTACTTGGTCTAGAGTTCCCACTATTGCTTTCCCCTGAACTGCAGTCCGTTGTCGGAGATGATTACCTTTGGGTAACACCAGCGGCGAAGAAATAATTCTTCAATGCTTCCGCTACATTTTCGAGGCATGAACTCGGGAGGGTATACGCCTCGCACCATTAGGTGCACAAACCCATCACCACCAATATAAAATCTCTTCCCATTTGCGGTGCTGCCAGAGGCTAACTTCAAGTTAGTTGTTACGAGAAGTGAGCACATACAGGACTCAAGGGAATTACCATTTGCGAACTAGCCATGGTTTCTGGTGCTACAGCAGATTTAGTTTGGTCCTCTGCTAGATGCTTAGAATAGTCTTCTGCGCCATCGTGGAATAGTTTTGTGCAAAACTGTACACACACAGGGGAAATGAGCTGCCCTATCATTGCAATTGAGACAGTCACAATCATTAATTTACAGCCATCAAATCGCAGTACAATTTATACTGCAATTCTGTTTGCAGCCGAGGAGTGTAAACGCCACAACCAGTTGTAGCTGTATTGTGACTTTCGATAAGCCATTTTACGCCATGGCATCAGAAATCATCGCTACAGCATCTCCTGGGGAACTGGATAGTGTAAATCTTCAGTTCGGTGATTTTCATCTTCTCATCAGTTACATAGGGTCTATTGAATTCTTAATGTCTGAGAATGGGATAGAAGAAATGTAGATGCAAGTTTATGCTACATATTCAGTAAAAAAACATTTCAGACCATGCATTTTTTGGAGCTGTGCATGTACACATTTTAACTTATCAAGCCTTGATTACTATGATATTGGTGTTGAAGAACTTGTTTAAGATGTATCAAGAAGAATTACACAAGCATGCTGCTGGACAGTTTCACTATGCTAAATGATCTCACCTATATGTCCAGCAGATGGAGGAACTCCCTTCTCTAATACCATCACATGAGTTCAATATATTTACATGAGAAGGTTTCTACACAGTGTTAAGGGAGAACAATTTCTGGAAGGGAGTATGGACAGATATGTCAATAGAGCAGGATTTGATGCCCTGAAATCTCAAGGGAGATTTACAAGCGGGCATGGAATCACAGAAAGTATACTTGCCTATTTTGTAGCAGCCTTTCTCGCATGACTTAAGCTGTGCAATGACCTGGAGAAGCTTTCTGGCATCAAAACAAGATCGTCTGAGCAGCATGTTCAGTTAAGGGATTCGTTGGCATACAGTCCTGGCTTAATGCACACTCACCCTGGAATACAGACTGCTGCAATCACTTGAGTTTGGTGTTGTAGGAGATGACAGCATTAACTCCGATCAAGCAGAATATATTTGTATTATTGCCATGAGAGGTATAACTGTATCAACATTTGGTGAAGTCAGACTTACACAGAAGAATACGTAGAGTCAAACCTCTTTCAGCAGTGACTCGAAGTATCTTGATTCGGGATGATGATAAAGCAAATCTTCACCAGATCTTTATGCGTATAGCGTGTGTAATGAAGACTGAAGATGATCTCAAAGACTATCTCAGTTATGAACTTTTTCAGAGACCCCCAACTCTTTT
This sequence comes from Clitarchus hookeri, assembly GCA_002778355.1. Taxonomy (NCBI): domain Eukaryota; kingdom Metazoa; phylum Arthropoda; class Insecta; order Phasmatodea; family Phasmatidae; genus Clitarchus; species Clitarchus hookeri. The sequence goes on from NQII01000753.1 coordinate 545,194, forward strand.
CAATGAAGTGGGAATGTGTAAGACAGTTAAATCAGCTTTTCTGCAGTTGTTCTCCTACAAATCACCTGAGGAAAATTCAACAAACGACCCAACAAAAACAGAATTCAATGGTGGATATCAGCTTCTTGCTTTGGTTTGGTTGCGTCCTACTACATATGGTCAAGTAGCAGATGTCTACTTACATTTTGTGCACAATTATTTAAAAACATTAATGACTAATATATTTGATAGCTACAATGTTCGCTCTACAAAATCACAAGAACAGATTTGCTGTGCTTCTAATAGGACATCTGCTGAAAGTATGTTTGAAATGAACATATCTATGATCACAACAGATAGATTTCCTAAGCAACCATCACAATAAGGAACAACTCTTTACCTTGCTGACATGCCATTTTGAAACAGCAGGGATTGACTTATGCAATGCAGAGGAGGCTGTTGATACACTGACTGTGAAAAGAGCACTTGAGCTGGCTTCAGAGGGAAGCAATGTCACTGTCGTTGCCTCTGACAAAACCTGTTATCCTGCTCCTAGCATACACCACCGATGAAATGGAAATAAAGAGTCCTTAGACCAGGTACTAATATAAATTGTGACAAGGTGCAAAATGTATGGGAAATTCAAAACAATATCGGAGAGAGCAAAGATAGTGTCATCTTCTGCCATGCAGTCACTGGTTATGACACAGATGCCTTCTTTGGCGAAGGTAGAAAGAAAGTATGGAAAATTCTTTAGACCTGGCATGAGGAATGTTACTAATGTATCCACCACCTACAAAATAGGAAGTTTGCATTGCTGGAGAGAAGTTCATCACAGCTCTATATGGTGGTACAGATTGTAACAGTCTGGGTGAACTCTGAGCTGTCCAGTATACACATTACATCGCCAAGCAGCCTGTGACCATGGCCTTCGAACTAGCGACATTGCCACCAAGTGCTGCCTGTGCAGAACATTCACTGCAGACGTATTACGAGGCACGTCAATTCAAGTATACAGTGACAGGCAAAATGTTTCCTGTACACAGAATAGTAAAAGTATTAGGTAACTAAATTGTTCTTCTAATTGGGTTCAGCAGTGGCGCGATAACATATTCCTGAATACAGTTGACTGGATGTGGAAACTGGCTGAAGGATTCCTTGTGCCACAACTGACAAACTTGGCACCAGCTCCTGAATCTCTGTTGCAAGACAGGCTGTGGCTACAGATATGAATGCAAGCGTGCTGGATTGGCCTGCGAGACAATGTGCGGAAATTGTAGAGGAGTTGCACCAATATGATCACTCGAGATTTAAATTAAAATAGAGACAAAGATGATCCAGATGAAGCAACCTGATAGGTAATTCTTAGTCATTCATAAATAAAATAACTGAACTCGCCCCTGGCATTTATGATTTAAAATGGAACAGTTAACTAATTACAACACAAACTTTTGAGCATTTAGTATCCTAAAATAGATAAATGCTAATTTAGAAATAACTTTTAAGGGCTAATTAAATTTGTTATAAAATATTTACTAGCAAAAGAGAAGAATAAAAGCTAGATAAAAGGCCTAATGTAATATTTTTTATTTTTAAATAAATAGATACTAAATTTAATTAAAAATCTAAATCGCATTGTTAAAGTGTTGTTTCCATGTATTTAATGTCCTTGGCACAAAACAATTTTAAACGTTTTCATATATATATATATATATATATATATATGTATATATGTTGCTAGAAAATTATAACTAGCTTAGGTAGTTATCAATTCAGTAGGCAGTTGCACTTGGCGATGCAATCCAGTGCTTTGGCAGGCATATCTCATCAACGAGTAATGAATAATAAACCTATGGAAAAAATTAATCATAATGAATATTTTAAGTGAAAACTACCCTACAGCTGTCCGGCACAGACTTTTGTTTTCTGAGTCAATTTATTAGTAAAACAAGTTTTTTTTTTTTTTTTTTTTAACTGTGTTGAGAGAAAATTGCCATAGCAAATCCGTTAAAGTAATTTTGCTCAATTAATTAACTTGTAAAGCAGTTCAGTGTACTCTTGCAGTGTACTCAAAATCATACAGAAGAGTATTGATTAGTTGCTGTAATAACTGATAGGTCTATTTTACCCCTCTGTTGATTTTTGCGACTTGAGACATACTTGCACGAAAAAAAATTATAAGAGAGGAGAACAGGGGAAATTCGGCACATTGTTCTTTAAGGCGAGTAGTACAAGTTACCTAATGTTCAGCTTGTAATATTTTTTCTGGGTCAAATCCTAAAATTCCAGGGCTACTATGATTTTGTCATTAGCATCTGCTCTGAAATCTTTTCTCCGTGCTGTCTCAGGAAAATTGCTAATTCTTGCAATTTTGAAATAAAAATGGCTATACCTTCACCTTCATACTTCAGGTTGAAAAACTCCCGCTTCAATTGATGCAGACTCGCCTCAGATTGTTGCTCGCAGATAGACAATAATTTCATCCACATTTAATTTGCTGACTCGCATGTTAGCAGGTGCGTCATAGGGGCTTGTTCCAACCACAGCACCATTACCTACTGAGCTTTACTATCAAGGGCGTTCCACAATTTCAAGCGTTTTTGAAACTCTGCATCTGAAATTTGATTTGTTTTACATGGTTTAGACTCACTGCCCGACACAACACCGTAAAAGTTTTTTGACTTCAGGATAATGACCAACTGAAATGTTCACACACCACAGTTGTTTTCATTTGCTAGTTTTAAAAGTCTAATGGAATTTTCCGACTCCATTATGAATGCTCAGCAACGGCGTGCTAGTACGAAGAGTGCACCAAACTTCCAACCGACTTGTTTCACTCAAACCCACGCAACTCCATACATTCGGAAAAGATCACACAACTCTGATACTTGTTCAATAACTGGCCACACTGTTACTTGTTTAATAACTGGAACAATGGCACGGGGGCCCATAATCTGTTAAAATAAATTCAACACACCAGTACCATCATAACTTAACACCCCTTTAATCGTCCATTATTTTGCCTTTTCACTTTTGCATCTCTGCAGGATAGTCCACCCAATAACAAGAAATTTTATTGTCTCTAACAAAAATGTAATTCTATTCACAAAGAGGAACATTTGAATATCATAACCAGAGAAATTGATTAAACACGTAAGTGATATATTTGGTAGTTTATATCTATAAGGAAAACACCTAAGCCAAAGAACTGCTAAATCTTTACTCGCGTAGTAAAAATGTTAGGACATTTCAATTTACAGATTAGCAACACCTATTAAAAGTTAATGACATAATTATGAATCACAATTGCACATAGCACAAGAAAAATAATTTATCTTTGTGCTGTAGCTTGTACTGGGAGCACAAGTTCCTCTTCTCTGTCCACGTAGTTGGGATGTTATTCCTTCCCATTGCTAACTTCCGCTCATCATAGGAAAAACATACACTGTTCAACAATTTTGCTATTGAACTTGTTGAAACTGCATCACCCTTTTTTTTTTATGTATAGCAGGAGTAAATTTTTTGTCAGATTAACACACTAATATAATCTTCAACGTAGATGTAATGCTGCTCTCCCCTCTTCCTTGCATATCCATTGCACTGTACGCTCACCGACATCACACGCTCTTGCTGTCAAACTTTTAATTTGTTTGCAATTTATATTTCCATTAAATACTTTAATAATTAAGTATAAAAAAGATTGTACACTAAATATTATACACAACAACCTTATTTGTGAACCATTTTCCTTTTGCAACTACTGGTGCTAGCACAAGGTTCACTTACCACTACAATCTCAACTAAAGTTTTACAGGCAAACAAAAGAAACACAGTAAGAATTGTTCAAGGCCCATCTCCATACTGGGGCTTAATGCTAGCCAACACAAGGTGGGGTAAGGCAGCTATGCTACAAATTATCTTGTGTCGACTAAGCACGAGTAAGTCTGTGTTATGGACTGGTTCCAAAACAAGGCGGACACATTTAGGTACACATACAAAATACGGTTTCCTCTCAGGTGAAGAACGAATAATATCCTCTATTCTGAAAAATAACCATAACTTTATGCCAGATGTAATGCACACTCCTAAAAATGTAAAACACAAACTGGTTAAGTACAGATTTTCACGTATTTATTAAACAAAATAAACCTATTACAAAAACTGGCTAAATTTTAATAAAATCTTTTACAATTTTTTAAGCGCCTCCAAAAAACATTTTGTTCTGATTGTGGTCACTGTAGCACTCGGAACAAGGAAACAGTGCACAGCCGTGATAGGCTACTGGCAACAGTGCACAGCCATGATAGGCTACTGGCAACAGCACACAGCCATGATAGGCTACTGGCACCAGCTGGTGGGAGGAGCACGGCAGATCAACTGACCTCAAGCACCCTAGATGTTCTGTGCTGGGTGTAGGATACTATGTAGAGGTTAATAGCATTCAGGATGATATTTATGTACAAAGTCATGACTCATAATACTGTATATACGTAAGTTTTGGCAATTAGTCCCATTTTAAATTTAAGTATTCAATTATTCAAAATTAAATGTAAAATACAGAGTTATAATTTTACCTAAAATGTTAAAAATACTTACATTTTTGCTTTACATCCCAAATTTCCCCCCAGAAATTCAAAAGACGTTATCAACTTATCAACTTCCACTTTTTTCCAGTGGTGCACTTGGGTAACATATAAACTTCACATTTCCTTTCACACTGAATCAACAGCCCATGTTACCTCATTGGAATGCCAACACTTGAAACACGTGCGTTCCTTGCAATTTGTGCACCAGAATGTCAAATTCTGTCTACAGGTTTGTGTGGTCGCCCTCATGCAGATATGTCTATCAAGCTGCTACACAAGATATTTCCAAGGGCACAGTCTCCTTACTCTACTACCTTTCAAGCAACGTGCTATGATATGCTGCAGATCTCAAAAGTCTAAGCTTATGTCCAAAATGTATTTTCCAGCATAATACATTTAACAAGATTTCCTTAAGTCAATGGAGAATGCGGTACTCAATCACAAGTAAAATTATTTACCCTACTTTATAAAACCACTTACATGCTTTCAACGTGAAATTTTTTTTCCCAAGAAAACACATCTATTGTGAAAAAACTGCACTTTTAAAATGATAAAAATATTTAAAACTATAAATTTTAAACTTTTTAAAACTACTACTGCAAAGATAATCCATCACTTTTGTGTGTCCAGATAACTGTGTTTTTCAAAAAGCTTATACATCTCTTGAAATTAGCTTGTAAAATTAACACAGGTAGTACATCCAAACCTCAATGGTACAGACACTCACGGTCCCCCAAAATTTGTCTTTGCGACGGTTGTCTGTATGATCCGAAACGGCCAAATTTCGACCAAAGTGGCCCCTTCCACCTAAACTTGAAAAATGCATCGAAATAGCATATTTTGCTAACTGGTTGCATGGAGTCATGTTCATACGTCTCTGCCAAAAAAATTATAAATTTTTATTGATGAAATGGAAATTTATGTATTAAGGTAATGTATTCCGAGTAAAATGATACCGGAGTTATGCAGTAAAGACTTCTGCGTGATTTAAAATGAACGAAAAAGCCCAAACACAGCACACATGCTTAACAGAAAAAGCTGCGGTACAGCCTGTGTTCACATTTCCCGCGAGGAAATTACATTTTATATTGTTTACATTGATTAAATATAAATTAACTTAATAGCGTGACGTATTTTGAGCAAAATGGTACCACAGTTATGCAGAAAAGACAACTGAGTGAGCTAAAACTAACGAACAAGCAGACTGCAACCTCGTGCATACAACTGCGATACAGCCTGTACAAGTAGACATTTTCTCTTCAAAACTGTGTATATATCTAGCACATGCAAAATATATTTAATAAGAAAAACCAAAGCTGTTACAATCTCAAATAAAATGTCAGGTCATAGCAAATGAGGTTTTAAATAATATTATTACAGATAAAAAAAATGCTCAGTGTATTAAAATTAGTTAAGTTAAATTGGTAAACATGTTGGGAATAAAATGTGATACACTCCGACTGGTTAAGAACAATATTCCAGTGTAAAAAAAAAAAAGGCTCTACTGCATAAAACTGGATTTAATGCATGGCAGGCTTACTAACAACACAAAGGCAGTTCAAACATTACAACGTGTAAACAATAAATTGAGCACAAAACATTACGACTTACCATTCATTACATTATACATTTTTTCCTACAGTTTGGCATTAACAAAGTTAGGTGATAAAGTAAGTTGTATTGCCACGGGAAAATACGACGCATTAAAAGAGAGTGCACTTTTTTTCTTCAGCTTTGGTTAACACACTGCAGCGGCTTTACGTATTTTCCCCCTATAATGACACGTAAAATGAGGAAATATGCCATTTGGAAACACTTGTGAACTGTAGACAGTTTCTCTAATAACTTTACAAAACACGGCAGTAGCATTATTAAATCAAGCATTTTCCTTTTAATGAGACATGGAAAGGAGAGAGAAGTCGTTTATAAAAACATTGCGAGTGCATGCCTGCATCCATCTCTTGTGTAATGGCCTGCCTCTTGCTTCCATTTGCTAGAAGCGCAAAAAAAAAAAAATTGTCCAAAAATAGTGCAGATCAACAAGTGTAGCATATTAAAGCTAAATACATGTCAAAAATAGAAATCCGAATCGTAGTCAGGGAATAAAAGCGAAAAAGCAGACTATTACAACAATAGACAGTCACAAATGTAAGTAACAAGTGAACTCCTCTTCATTAACATCAACAGGACCAAGGTGGGTTGAACAGCAAACTCTGGGAAAGAAAAAAAAAAAAGTGAAAGGTGGAGTTCTGTTTTTTTTTACCACCTGCCGCGTGCATCAATGTCAACATTAGCTGGCGCTGCTGCCGCTGGACTGGGCACGGAATGTGCTGTGCTGTGCTGTACATATGTATCTCAGAAGACAAGTACAGTGAAAGACAGAGAACTGCACCAGCGGAGGCAACGCTGTAACAGCCGTCAGGTCAACGACCTTGCTCGCACTCTGCATGCTAGTGACAGACTTTCAAATGTGATTCAAGAGATTTTTGTGGTAATTATGTGTTGATAATAGTTTTGACCAAGTTTTTTTCTATTTTTCACTGTTACCAAAAATTTGTCTGTACGAATAAGATGTCTGTGCGAAATGCATGCCGTACCAACGAGGTTTGAGTGTGTAAGTAAATAAAATTACTTACATGTTATTCAGTTATTAGCCTAAAGCAATTAAAATTACTAAAATGATTTTTCTATTTTTTTTTATTGAAATTGAATAAATAATCATACAATATGAGTATAAATATCAAAGCTAAAGAGAGACTACACAGAGTGTATTCTGCTGTGCATAGTAAGATGAGATTTTTGACTAAATGACTTACTACATAGTTCACAACTGAAAGGATGCTTCCCAGAGTGGGTTCTGTGGTGTGTAATAAGATGAGATTTTTGACTAAATGATTTATTACATAGTTCACAACTGAAGGGACACTCCCCAGAGTGAGTTCTGTGGTGTGTAATAAGATGAGATTTTTGACTAAATGATTTACTACATAGTTCACAACTGAAGGGACACTCCCCAGAGTGAGTTCTGTGGTGTGTAATAAGATGAGATTTTTGACTAAATGATTTACTACATAGTTCACAACTGAAGGGACACTCCCCAGAGTGAGTTCTGTGGTGTGTAATAAGATGAGATTTTTGACTAAATGATTTACTACATAGTTCACAACTGAAGGGACACTCCCCAGAGTGAGTTATGCTGTGCTTAATAAGATTTGATTTGTGACTAAATGATTTACTACATAGTTCACAACTGAAGGGACGCTCCCCAGAGTGAGTTCTGTTGTGTATAATAAGATTAGATTTTTGACTAAATGATTTACTACATATTTCACAACTAAAGGGACGCTCCCCAGAGTGAGTTCTACTGTGCTTAATAAGATCATATTTGCGACTAAATGATTTACTACATATTTCACAACTAAAGAGACGCTCCCCAGAGTGAGTTCTACTGTGCTTAATAAGATGAGATTTGTGACTAAATGATTTACTGCATAGTTCACATCTGAAAGGACGCTCCCCAGAGTGAGTTCTGCAGTGCATATTAAGATAATTTTTACGAATGAATGATTTACTACATGTTTCACAACTGAATAAATCCTCCCTAGTATGAGTTCTAATGTGCACAATACGAGCACTTTTCAGATCAAAGGATTTGCCACAATAATCACAAGTACACTTGTTACTGCGCTGGTGAGTTAATGAGGGAACAACATGCCGTCTTTGTGTTGGTGGAACTGATGGGTTATCTTCACACTTGTCGGACAAGCACACAGGTTCACTATGTTGCCAGCATTTGTAATCTGCTGAAACTGCACTGCATAATTTGCACATGAAGACACTTGCAGACAAAGTTGTTTCTGCAATGCTGCCATTTTCAAGTGCACACTCACTCTTCACTCTATCACTTTCTTCAATGTAATACTCTAAGTCAGTTCCCTGTGATCCTGCTGCACAACTTGTCTCCAAGGAAGAATAATTGCATCCCTGCAACAGAAAGTACACTGCTGCAGTAACTTTGCAACAGTTATCAACTGAACTAAGTTTTTATTTAATGAAGTAAATATGCTTTTACTTTGTAAATTGTATCAAGTTAAAATTTACAGTAAAGTTCTTGAACGGGTTAATTAAAAAACCATAGCGAAGATGAAGAGAATATTGTGTATATGGCCCCATGTTGCTGGTGCCAAAACTGTTATGAAAGAGTAGTATAAAGGTAAGGAGATGAATGCGTGTGTTGCAGATAGCCTCACTTCCATTGCTGTCGCTGCATTACGTAATTTAAGGAGGAGATAAGGTAGATAATTGGTATGTGAACCACAGAGGTGTGAAAATGTGTACAGGTAGTATAACACAACACTACACAACTCAAAAACTAGAGGCAGGGATAGCACTAAGAAAATACCAATGTTTTACTGAAAGCATAACACAGCAGAAACGTTCCAGGAGATGTGTAATATTTAATTACATTAATTGGTGACAAAAGGTGTTGAATATGCCCTTCCAGGATACCAGTTTATTCAGAAGATGTGTGTCTATTGAAATAAATTAATATAAATAGTCCAATCTCCCTGCAAAAAATAAGTGAAAACGAACTTCATGCTTGGTAACACATACGAGTCTCTGATGTCTAAACAATTTTTGGCGAAAAGGGGAGGTCAAGTATATACTTCTGAGGGTATCGTTTTATTCCGAAGATGCTGCCTATTGAGTTAAATTAATATTTTTTTTAAACTCATGTCAGTTTTACACTATAGACAATTCACAACTTACTTTATGTGAAAAATATTTATAATGGTTAAAATTTATTGTTTTCTAGCAAAACCATTTACTTTGAAATATGTCATCCAACCTCGTCCCTCGGGCTGGTGTAAGCGCATCAAGTGGCACGCACGCACGCACGAGGCGCAGGGCCGTATGATGTGTGTGCTCGGTGTGTGAAGTGCACTGAAGATTGGCTGACAGCCGAAAACAACATTAGGAAGAAGGGTTTTGTTAGCAAGGAAGGTTTTTATGTATTTATATTGCCGTGCACGACTGTGCTAATTTTTGTAAATTAGTGTAATAGTGTAATTAGTGTTTTCCTTCCATTCTGATTGCGCTTCATTCTCGATGCACGTGGTATGCAAGGAGGCCACCACTTCCGGCATAGGCTTGTGGCCCCACTTCCGATGTCCATTGGGCAGTCTGTCCTTGGAGCTCAAGCCAGGCAGATGCATGCCGCATGGCCTGTGCAGGCCTCAACTTTGTATTCACCGATTCATTAGTTCTGTCTTTTAACCATTCTGAAACCCTTTTTATTCTATCCCCGCAGCCTGCCTGGTTCATCCGTTGATTCTGAGAGCCCTTAATCATGTCGCCTTTGGGAATTTGTTCTTTTAAGTAACGCAGTGTATCTACCTCGGGCTGGTTCCGACAAGGCCTTGACGTGAACCGCACGTTCACGGGTCCTTTGCCCACTGACTGCCGCAGTATGTCCACACCAGACGCACCACACCGACAGGCTTGTGGGCACGAGTGCATTAGTGTTTATTATTTATTCAGTTTATTTCGTCAGTGTATTTGTTAATAGCGTCAGTGTGTAATTAATTAATAATTTGTTTTGTCATCGGAGACAGTCTGCTCAGCCACAGTCAGAGACATGTGACATTCTACATTTGGCAATGCTGTGACTGGTGCAATGAAAACATTTAGAATAAGTATTATCATTTTAATTATGTATTTGTGTAAGGGTTATTATGTTTTCTTGTGTTAATTTAGTTCATATCATTTTCCATCCCATAATCATCTTTCAGTGTATATTGTGTTTCACCGTTTCACCGCATGGCGTCAGCTGCGCCTAGGTAGCGGAAGCCGGCGCACATTTCCGGCCAGTATTCGCCAGGACTTGGACGAGCTCGGACCTACGCTCTCCCCACTCAGCAGAAGCCCTAGCAAGGACATCATCTGTCGAACAGTATCCAGTCGCATCCATAACGCTATAAGTCATTATCATCATCTCTTTCCTTACTTAACTTGCATAGCGCCGAGGGGAGAGCGACGTTATTATTTATCGGGAATCAAAAGTGCATTTCGAGCTTCACATGATAAGACCACGTGGTCGCTTGTAGTTCCGGGCCATTCAGGCCACGTGTCTTCTGTATAGTTGAGTGTACATAACGGGGTAATAAATACCTTAACAACCAGCACAACTGTTTTTATTGATAATCAAGTAAGGCGTGCGAGGTGGCCCACAACCTCGGCAACGTGTGTATGACGGAGTGTTACCAGAGTCCCTAGGCTGTCGGCCGAACGACCCTACATCTCATCAGCTCACCGCAGAGCTGTGGCGCCGGGCACACACATATTACTTCACAACTCTGGAAACACCGCAGATCAAGTTGGCTTTATCGTCATAGCCAAGCTTGGTCACGTCAGCCTCATGTAATTGTTTTGATGCCGCAATGGCTTTTGTATTGTTTCCTTAATTGCCATTGAGTTCATGTGCATTTTGTTGTGAATTTAATGTATATTAAACACCAGATGACTCACACACATGATCGACCTTTATTAATATGTTCAAGTCACCCAGTCTTCCTGCACTTGCGTTTGGCATGCTTCATGGCCAACAGAGCAGAAGATAACGTATTGGCATCAATCAACTGGCCACGTGGTGATGTTACAACTCCGATAAGAGTCGCTGCTTACCACATTGCGAAATCACGACCAGGTGTCCCGGGACTGCACTTGCAACTCTACTTCTCTCTACCGCCTTACCAACTAATGCTGATAACAAATACTACATTGATGTTAGATGCAAGCATTTTGTGTGATAATCTTGATTAAATTATTGCGACGTGGGATAGAGTTGGAAGAACGGCACAGTGCCATAGCAGATTACCATCACATAATCCGCGACTGCTGTGACCTTGTTAAAAAGACAGATACAGCAGAGCACTAGACCACTTTGTGGTGCAGTGCATTTGGCAGGATAACAGAGAGTCATTTAGAACTGAGATCAAACTATTAGATTAATTTAATACTTTACGAGCAAACAATCATTAGGTGAAATCATAAATGACAGGACCAAAAATTTTTTCAATTGATGCCATATTCAATAAATGATGTAAGGGGATGATTTTAAAATATTATATATAGGAATTTTGTCGAGACCATTGAACATTTTTGGTGAATACAGTCTTTCGGTACATCCATTTTCGGAACATAGAGAATCCACTGTAATTGGCTGGGTTGTATTGCTTATTTCCTTATTTCTGTATTTATTTCATTTTGTAGGTGATGGTTGCACATATTTATAGATTACAGTGAAATTCAATTCAAAAAGATGCAAAATATAAAATAAATAGTTTTTGTTGAGAGTGCAATATAAAATGTATTTCTTGTATATAAGTAGTGGGTTCTGTTACATTTATAAATGCTACATCAAGGTTATTACAAAATAAAGCACACTTCTATCACGCTCCGCTTTGGCACTATTCCCTCCACACGGCATTCAATAGTCTTGAATGCCAGCTCGTGTGTGAGTATGTCATTTCAAACCAGTCTTTCAAAGGCTCCTTGTGGGGTACCATGACAGAAATGATTGACGAAATGGAAATTTTTTTTTAGACTAGGAGGAATAGATGTATTGTTTCCATATTTCTACAATATTGTATTTTTTGTATTGTAAATATGTATTTAAGCCACATGTTACTATTACCATACAAATATTTTCAAACCAAAAAATGTGATTTTTATAACAAAAGTAAGAACATATATAATAATAGTGAAATGACTACAATAATATCTATTTTGTTGCATACTTTTTCATCATTTATGCGTGTACTACATTACTGTTTGTGAGGATTCCTTTAAATAAATAGTCGTAGAAGAATGTTTTTTTTATATATGTACAAAGCTTTGATTATATAAAATGTCTGCAAAAAATTTTATTTCATTGCACTGGTATAGGTCTGGGAAAAGATGTGACGCAGACAGGGAAAACCTGGAAAAGTCATGGAATTTAGTTTTATGTTCTGTGTAGCTACCATAATGAATTAACAGCATTTTGATACAACAATCTGATATAAAAATTTTAATAGGGCCAAATAACTGCAGTAAATTGTGTATTTTACAATATGTAATTTCTTCTGCAAAAAAAAAAAAAAACGAGCAATGATAGAGCTCATACATAAGTACACTCCTACACATGTTGGCAATAAATTAAAACAGTTTTGATAATATACAGTTACCTAGCATAAAAATTTAAAAATCCAATAAACTGAAAATTATGCGTTCTGTGAAATACTGCAGAAAATGACAAAAATTACATTATTTGGCAAAGTACACACTTGGTAATGAATGAAAGTGCAAAACAGCTGTTATTCTTTAGAGTAAAATTCTTGATTAAAACACAAATTTTCTAATGCTAACTAAAAATGTTTTGAAACATTGATAACATTTCAAACATTAACAAAGACAGCGAAAGATGAAACAAAATCATATTAAAACTACCATTTAATTTTGCAAGAAAAACACTTTTCCAAAAAAAATTTCACTGTTTTCATATTTTAACATTTCTCTGTAACCCACAGCGACAGGGTGACTAAAGGTTTGCATGCCAATGCTCACATGGCAAAATAAAACATGTAAATATTTAATGACATCAATTAAGGTGCAATTAATTGAGTTATCTCGCTGCTCTATCTTTTGGTACACAAAAAATTACACAAAATTGTGTTATTCGCACGTTTTCCTGGAGTTACTTAGCCCTTTTTCAATTTTCGTATGAGATCGCTATATCAAAATGGTTTCATTTTATCTATTACATGCGTAGCAGAGTACCTATGTATGAAATCTATCACTGCTTGTTCTTTTCTTGCAGAAAGAAGATTTAATTACTACACTCTGTTTTATAATATTGCCATATCAAAATAACAATTAATTGATTATACATGTATGTATACACCTACATACCTAATCTATCATTGCAAGTTCTTTTGCTTGAATAAACCATCTGCAATAGCGTGGTTTCTGTCAGAGCAAGGCAACTGACATGCACGGTTGTTCTGAGATATGAGTATGGTGAGTCATGGGAGAGCGTGTATAGAGCCTTGACTTATATCGTTGTTCTGACAGTCAGGTCAGGTGAGTCGTGCATGCATGCAAGAGGGAGGATAGAACTATCTTCAGTTGAGTCTAAATGCCTTGCGCAAGGGAAACACACTGTGAGCTACAACTTACAGCTCATAACAATAAACTGTACTGGAGGAAGTCTCCGCACTCACCTGGTTACCGCTACTGTGTGCGTCATACACTGCGGCTGGTTGAGGAGAGCCTGCCTCACATTCTAGGACTTCATCAAATATTTCAATTTCATCTTTAATCTCCACCTGAAACATAGGAACAGGCAATGAATAATCTGTACATACTGCCATCACTTGTACATTGCACAACAATTCATGACATTAAACAATACACAAATACTACAATATGTGCCAGCGTACAACTGTGACTTGCTACATGCTAGATGTTCAAGGATGCAACACAGCAACCACTAAACATTAACAAGCATTTCATTTTCACTTCCACAAGAGAGGTTGTGAAGACAAATCTTAACAGCCATATTACAAACACTGCGACCAGCGTCCCTAGTGGAGAGGGTGGATGCACATGTGTATTGGCTATCCGTTTAGATTGAGAAACGTGAAATAATTGGAGAAAATCGTCGATAATTACGAAACTAACAATTGCCAGTGGCCCAGGCTTATGTCGGAGGCACAACATATGCATTGTTCAGCTGTAACAATTACACAGTTTAGAAGAATGCGAAATCTTATTTCTATCCCGAAATCTGAGCTGTGCACCCTGCTGTGCGAGTGCGTCTCGTACTCTTCTTAAGAATGTGTTCCTCACATCACTGTCAAAAAGATTTATTTTATTTTCAAACTCACTTCTCCACTCCCATCATGGTCTTGTAGACAATACAGATTGGTTCTCGGTATAAAAATTATAATTGTACGCACCATTCACATACTGAACGTCATATCTATATGTCATGTTTACCACTGAATTTCATATTCCAGTTATTATTATCTGTAAAAATGATTTATTTACATCATAAAAAATTAAAGAATTCCCAAGATGACATGTTTTAAACTTTTGGACCAAGTTCTTGGTTGGTAAATGAGTCTGACTTTGCACAATATATGGTTTTGATTTAAACTGAAATCCAAACAGAAGTGAATTACAGTAATTTTGTTCACACCTAAAACAACACGAGTAATTATAAAGACTAGCGGTTCCCCTGAAGAAAGGTTTAAAATACAAAATAGTGGCTATGTACTGATAATACTATTCATTCTAAAGTATATCCAGTGGTTTCAGTAGTATATTTGCCATACTATAGAAGAATCCTGATAGAGGGGATGGGCTATGAAAACCAGACAAAATGTGGAGTAAAATATGTAAAAACAGGAAAAAACAAACATTTTCTAAACAAATGAAAAAAGTTTTCAAAAATCAAAAAATGGCCACACACCATCTGCGATTTTACACCAAATCTGCCATTCTGATTCCCGGAGTAGAAATGATAAGCACGGAGGGCCACACCAATTTACCGGTTTCACTTTTGTTACCCGAATCAATCTTGGGGGGAGGGGGTGGGGGTATATGAAGTGGATGAATTGGTGTAGCTGTGCTTACTGTTGATAGCATTCAGTAAATAAAGTGGCAAAGATTTTGCATTAAATCACTGTTCAGTATAGACTATTCACGTTATGATAAAGTGATCACTTTTGAAAGACCTCTCATTTGGAATAACAGTCAATAAATATATTTTATTTTAGCCTTAGATAACTTCAGACTGCGGTGGATTATACAGATTGTGTTTATTACTTAGGTGGCATGATTTATTTCAAAAGTTGGTTAAGGGATAAAAATGGCTGGAAGGAAAATGTAATTATGGCCTTAAAAGTGCTCACTTTACCACAAACAGCATATAGCTATATTTTAGAATGAGAGTAGGGTGGGGGAAATTTAAGAAACAACAATGCAATAGACAACATTTCCACCTGTGATATTTTTGTGTTAATTCCTAAAATAACATATTATGAGGACTAGGAGCTCATCTATACAAAAGGTTTACAGTAAAAAATAATGGTATGCGTCGATGGTACTATACATACCAAAGCATCATCGTACTGTCTCAGTAAATTTATTACACAAGATAAGAATTGTAGAATAGGGGTGGATATGAAGACCAAAGAAATTTTGGCATAAAAAAAAAAAACTAAATGAATGGGAAAAAAATTTAAAATTGGCCGTCACAACTGCAGTTTTGTGCAAAATCTGCGCCATACTGCTCCCTGGAGTGAGAGTGATAAGCACAGAAAGTCGTGACAATTCACCTGCTTCATCTTTATTACCCAAATCATGCGTGGAAATGTAAGCAACAATTCAGGGGGAAATATGAAGCAGGTACATCAGTGTGGCCCTACATGCTTGCTATTGTTCACGCTTCACGAAGTAGAGTGGCGTATATTTGGTATGAATACACAGTTCTGCGGCTAGATTTCTGGATGAAAGTACGGCGGGATAATTTGGAAAACAATATAATGTAACAGTCAACAGTTTTGTGCTTATCTATGTGGGTGGCACATGCAAGTTCTTGGCAGTGAGGAGGAAGTGGTGCACATGTATGGTTTTGTTGGGAAACCTACGTCGAAACGTGAATTCTGCATGGTAGCAGACGATATGCTAATTGGTTAGCATCAAGGTAATATCCTCAGCATGGCTTACTCGAAACCCCAAATACACCAGCGCATTCACTCTCCACAAGTTTCCATGTGAATGTCAAGAGTCCAGTTTGCTGCACTAGCAGACGCCTGTCTCACGTCAGTGGCGCAGTTTATATGGTAATGAAGATTCAAAACATTTGTCGAAAGTGATTTACCTAGCCATGCTTATTGTGTACTGACATTAACATCAGAGCCTAATTTCCTGAGCTTTGCTGGAAGTGTTCTATAAGAACCAAGTGCAATAAAAGTTTGACAATAGTCCAGTTAACACAGATTACACAAATGTCAGAAATATTCATTAGTCCTATAATTGAAGATTGTTGTATAGAAATGTAATACATACACCAATCTCAAATGTTATCTCGCCACCATGCCATCAGTTTCATTTTGTACTTTCAAATTATAAGGCCACTTCCCCAACGTCAAGCAAGCATGGCTGACAGCACAAATATAAATTACTTGTGATAGACGACATATTCAGGAAGCAATCAAGCGCATCGTGGGTGGAGTGATTTTTCAAAGGTTTGGTTGAAGAAGTGTTAGGAAACTGTGAATAGACTATAGTGAGCAAGAGTTGTAGATTTACTTAATTCTCGACTACAATTGCATTGATGCAACAGTAACGCGTTACAATAAGTTGCGACTCTGTGAAGAGTGAAGGCTGTGGCTGTAATCAACGTGAATTGTTGCTGCGATGCTAAACGTCAAACACAGCGCATTAAAAGTTGGTCAACCTTCAAGTCTTTGCACTTAACGTTTAACGCCACAGCCAATCAGAATTCAAGACGTCGCAGAAAAGCGGAAACAAATAGCGTGTAGACATTCGACAATATATGGACCCACCATCGCCGTACAATTACATCATATTCTGTTATAGGAAATCAATCAATAAATAATGCATGTATTTAAAAATAATTTAGCATAACTACAAAGTCTGCAGAATCCGTTATTTTACAAAAGGAATTTTTAAAATTCCTAACACAATTTAAAATATTTGTCTGTATAAACCTGCCATCCTTTTATTTTTGTACATGTTAGCATCAACTGCAGCCATGTCAGTTTTCTTATGGTGACATTTAGCATTCAACGTTTAGTGACAAGTTGGCTGTAGATGAGGCTTTATCCTTACCAATACAGGTAATAACCAAAGATAACGATAATGCTTCAAAATTTGCCAAAGTGATTAACATGGTAAAGAATACATAAATTTTCAACCACCTGAAATGCTAACTCACAAAGTTAATAAAAACAGTAACATGTCAGTTAGTGTATGTGTATCAACTGAAAATGTTTTAAACTGACAGCAATTAATAAATGAGGTTATTACAAAGAAACTGAATGCAACACGTTTAATCAAGTCTTTATAAGACAGGCACAGTTTTGTAAATTCAGGTAATTAATGCCAGGTACATAAATTTATGTTCACGAGCTGCAGACAATTTCACAACGCGACAATTTATGCAGTTCCCACAGTACGAGGAACTTGCTTGTTTCATTAAAATAATAATGCAAGGAATGGAATATTAATTTTCCTTGCAAAACGACAAACATTTAAAAATCTTCTTTTATGGTGTTTTTAATGTATACAAGAGAGTGGTTTTCAAATGTGTGCAATGATGTAAAAAAATTGCTATAAGAAAATAAAAAATTCTAATCCGCACATCATATTTTAACAACACAAGCAAGATGGTTTCAGCGACTGTAGTGACTAAACTTTTTCACTGTAAATATGCATAACAGTTTTTGGGGTGTTAGGCTTCTTTACTTCAGTTTACTTGAACTAACGTAAAGGCAGGTACCAAAGATTATAACACAACTTGTGTGCCAGGTAAGTGGGAATCCTGAGTACACAATAAAAAATAACTTTTAATCCATATTAATGGAGATAATGAAACAAGGGTGCTTTTCACAAAAAAAAATATGAGCAACTGTACGCTGGTGTTTTCGAACAAAGTTGAGCCAGCGAATGTTGGAGTATAGTTTGTTGCCGTTTCACATAACACTTTCACGTACGGCATCTGCATATTGTCTAATGTGTTTTAATAAGCCTCATTACAATAGTTTTACATACATCATGTAATGGAAAGCTTTCAGTCAAGATTTTTCACCGTACACTGCGTGTTTGCACGTTATCATGCTAGGCAATTACAATAAGGGTGGAGTTGTATTAGAGACAATCTATGTGCTTGCCAAACTTATCTTACAAGTTTCCAATTTCAAGTGCAACAATAAAAAATTGTGTGACATTCTTATACAATACACAAAGTTTGCATGCTTGTGTGATGTGTGTTATAAGTAACGCGAAGAGATTGTAAACACCTGGCATTAACGATGATACATTACGCGGCACTGTCATTGTGTTTCTGAGCTCGGTACAGGAACATATGAAAGCTATGACAAATGAAGTGTATAGAAAAACCTCAAGTTTTAAGCTTCACTGTCTTGTGTGCAAGAATGTGTCATTTTATTTCATTAAATATAAACTTTAAATTTGTTATAATGCACAACTTCACCAATAAATAGGAACTAGGTTAATACTTTTCAGTATTTAAATAATACATAAATCACTCCCACTTAAGTGTGATTTCTGCTCCATCTCACTGCCAAACTATCTTCTCAAGACTTCTCTTTGAATGACATTGGTCAAACACGTAATTAAAAAAAAAAAAATCATCTGCAATTGAAAATTATATTATCACATACGTTCCAAAATTACAAGAATTATCATATTTTACTTACTTTCGTTGTTCGTGGTTTGGCAAAGTTAAAGTAATGGAGGAAACACACTTTCATAATTCAAAGCCACAACTTACTTATTTCCAACAGGAGCGACCGGCACTGCTCACGCGACAGACTCCGGCACTGGTAGCCAATTGCAACTTTGGAGCGAGTGGTGCAGCGCAGTGATGCCACATGCTACTGTCCGTTGCAGTTGCAAGAGTGACATGCAACAATTTAGTTGCAGTGACAGTCATAGCAACTGCAAGTGCTACCCTCCACGTGATGCGAGAGCACACATCACGTTTGCACATAGGAAGGGGAGGGGGGGTGGAAGCAAGGCCCTTCTCTCTCTTTAATAATACTAAGATACCTTTTATTTTATCTAGTCTCAGTTTCTAGTGTGTGACCGCTTCTAAATGCACTGTCATGAGGATGGACTATTATTTTATCCACAATTATCAAGTTATTCTAGCTGGAAACAAAAAGAAAAATGCTGTCCAATAAAATAGTAATTTTTTTGGCAGTGCGAATCTTTTTAATACTCATTTACAGCTTTTAGTCTTTTTAACTTTAGTATTTTACTACAAACGCTGTGATTGCTTTACTTAAGTAACATTCAAACTAAGAATGTGACAGCGAGTTAAGACTTGCACGCACACAACGAGCTGAATTATTCACCGCGTTTGTCTGTCGGCCGCAGCAAGCAGGTTCAGCGCGTGTGTTGTACTCTTGGTTATTGGCCTTATCAAACTGCATGTTGCCTTATCGTTAAATCATTTCAGCTAAGTGCAGACCTTAATTTACCGTGAATAATTTGCATTAGCGAAAAATGCTGTCTTGAAGTAGGCCAGCACTCAAACTTGACAAGTAAAACGTAAGTTAATAAATGTGGAAGGCAATTTACTATTCACTCACTTTCTTATAGAAAGTATTTTCAAAGCCATTTGAGCAAGCGTGTTCACGAGTCCCCCCTCCCCTTTCTTTNCATCACGTCTCTAAGTACAAAGAAGTTTTAATTTAATGTAATACTTGAGCAAACAAATGCATTAATCAAGGGAAAGTTATTTTAATTTTTTTTAATTCTGAAGTTAATTTCTGTGCAACATTGAATACATCTTATGGCGTAATGGTGTTATTATTACTCACCTTCCACCCTGGCGAACCAGATCCGATTCCCAGTGAGGTTAACCTTGATCTTCACACGTGGGAACCACTGCAGAAGTTGCTGTTCACTGGTGGATTTCCTCGGGTACGCCTATTTCCCCACCCTTGCATTCCAACACTGCTCCATCTTCACCTCGTTTCACCCTCATTGGCGCTAAGGACAGCTGTGCTCCAGGGAATCAATTGCATGATATTGTTAAGTACAGTAACTAACTCTGTACTATATTGAAAAGAATAAAATATTAAAATGTAATGTGCCAGCCAACTCTCTCACTCCCTTACTCTTGAATATAATTTACACTGTTTTTTTTTGAGAGTGTGGTGCAATATAAAATTATTTGATAAGCCTACAATCAGAGATTGCTTGTGGAACTTAATAAATGTACATGTTCTCAAGTCACAGTTTTACAGTAAAAATGAGTAATATGAAAATGTTCATTTTAGTAAATAAATTTAATGATATGTAGCATTTTACAGTTTTCTAATACATTTCATTTCTCTGATAACTTTTTTTTTCCCAAAAAGGATTTACTCTGAAATAATTTGAAATTAAATTGATTATTCATGTCACAGAATGTTTTACCTATTAGATATTACGTATAATCCTAGTGCCAAAACTGTTTTAAACTTGACATCAGACACTGTAAATATACATATATCTAACCAGGTTCTAGCTCATGAATCTTGACAATGACACAGGGCAAAAACTACTTTGCACCTGAAAATTGAATACAATGTTATAACGGTGCTGTGAAAAATGTAACAAAAGTATTTTGCATTGCCATTCAATGTTATTGTGAGAAATTTCAGCTCACGTAGTTTTTGTATCGAAGGTAATGCACTTGTTCTACATGGTAAGAAATTTTTAACTGGCATTCGCGATCTGGATTTTTCTGTTATTACTGTGTGAATAAATTAGATTTCCTAATTATTATTGAACACGTGGATGTATTGGTGTTTAAAGATTACATTTTTCCATTTACAAAAATTTGCCTGCCCTACTCTCATACCTAAATATTGCCACAGAGCTGACATTTCACGCAAAAACTGTGCCATTCTGCAACCCACAGCGTGAGTGAAGAAAGCACGAAGGGCTGCACTGATTTACCTGCTTTGTTTATTTCGCCCCAAATTGCAACATAAAAAGTTAAAATAACTTAGGGGTAAAATGTGATGCAGGTAAAACAGTGTTGCCCTTCGCGCTCACTTCATTTGCGCTCTAGGAAGCACTATAAAGCAATTTAGCATAAAATCTCAGTTTTCTATAGTATTTAATTGAATAAGATAATTGATTTCAGTACATTAAGAGTTATTTTAAATTGTTTAGTGTTAATTATAACTTCTTCCCCACAATTTTCCTGATCGTCTTAGCCATCCCATCTATCGTAAATCTTACCTTGTAATGAAAATATAATAATGTGACCATGAAATTATGCATCAGTGTTAATAGTGCAATCACTACATAATATTAAGTTGTAATGAAAACCTATTTTTCAGTACATTTACATCATAAATTATTTTGTACAGTGTCACAACAGACTTTCCCTATTACGCACAAAAAAGGACTTTTCGAATAAAAAAAACTGCTGTAAAGTAATTATTTAATTAATTCTGTAATTATAATCGTGACACAAAAGCCTGAAGCAACTGCGGAACACCATTTCGATACAACAATCACATTGTACCCTACATCAAAACATACTAAGTAATTTTTAAAATATCAGTAAAGGGATGAGATTTATCAACCATTGCACACACTTCCAATTTTTATACTTACAAAGTTACTTCAAGGATCATTTGAAAAACTTAGATTGTTAGTACTTTTTGGCTGGTTTTATTTCCCAACTGTAAGTTTTAACATCGCTTAAATACTCACGGTTCGATAAATAACTGTTTTAAAATGAATTATGGATACATTTAACTTCTGGATACAGATGTTAATGAGCAGCCACAAAACACTGCATATCGCCATCACTCTTCTAAATCCAGTATGAGAAATATGCTTGTATATTTAACACAACGATTTAAAAAGAGTAAATTTTCATTTAACACGGAAGAAGATTATTACTTCACCAGCACAAATCGTCAATTTTATTTTACAAACATCAGCAATAACTCACAAACTTGTGAAAAAAATTCCCAAGCGTGGCATAAGAAACTGTACAAAATTTGAATTCCTGCTTATTTTCCACACTTCGCATGTGAGATGGCGCAAGTGACAGTGGTTGCCAAGCTTCGCCATGTAAAATGGGCAGAGTGTCGGTATGGTATTTGTTTTTAGTTAAAAATATTGACTACTTGCAATAAAGCAACATGTAGGTGTAAAGTGTATTGTATAATGGAGAACACACATCTGAAAATGCAGGAAATATGATGAATGAATTGACATGATGTTTCTGCAATATTGTATGATGGAATTAAAGCTATAGTTCATTCAAGGTTTATTCCGATGTTTTGAAACAAATTTTTGAAAAATCACCCTACGAGTAATACGTCTACCTGTTTTTTAAATAACTTGCATACCAGAGATATTTAACACTATGATTAACTTTAAAGGGTAATTATCTAGTTTAGGGGCTTTTCTGAAAAACACAATAAAAATTTAAAATTATGATATATTTCTACTCTACTAATGATGCAGAACACGAATATACTAGGGGCATTAACGTCCGACTAATTTCGTAATATGTGCCCACCTAACCTAACAAAACCTAACCCCACGATGGGCGAATCACTATTTTACATTTTTAAACTAACCTAGGATTGTTGGGTTTTACACTAACCTATGATGTTAGGGTTTTAAACTAACCTAGGATAGTAGGGTTTTACACTAACCTAGGATGTTTGGGTTTTATACTAACCTAGGATGTTTGGGTTTTACACTAACCTAGGATGTTTGGGTTTTACACTAAAATACGAATGTAGGATTGCAGGGATTTAAAGGAACCGTAAAACACACCAAAAGAATGTAAATTGACTCACCTAGGTAGGGGGCTGGTATAATTCCTCTGACGTTAATAGACACAAACAAACATATTTCGCAAGTTTTTTTTAATATGTTCTACTTATTTTAACACTACGGCCGCTTCAATATCAACTAGGTAAGCTATGCTGAATTCATTAAAACAACTTTTGTTGGCATAAAACGTTTCGTTCATAAACGTAAACAAACTGTCAGAAACAGTCATCTCACAAACTTGCTCAATTTTTAAAAATATGTTGCACTTATTTGAAAGCGATGCCCCTAGTATATTCGTGTTCTGCATCATTAGTAGAGTAGAAATATATCATAATTTAAAATTTTTATTGCGTTTTTCAGAAAAGCGCCTAAACTAGATAATTACCACTTTAAAGTACTATATTTTTGATTAAATGAAACTTTAACTTGATATACTCTATAACTTGTAATATTTGTTTTGTATTCAATACGAATTAAAAACAGTGAGAGTAGCGATGCGTAGGCAACAGCTTGTAAAAAATAGTTCGTAGTTAAAATATTGCCATTACAGTAAAACTCTGTTTTAGAGTTATAATATGTTTTTCTAGTTAACGAGCTTAAATTATTTTGTCCCCTTTAAAACTGTTTTAAGAAAAGACTTACTGCCTTTTATATTTTAAATGGTACTGATAAGTTCATTTGATTTTTTAATTTGATAATTTGTGCACATCTAAATATATAATACAGGTACTTCAAAGCTGTCTCTGTCCACGCACATTTAAACTAGACTTTGAGGCGCCTGTACACCTCTCCTAGACTCAGCTGAACAGTCATGACAATTTTTAACAAGAAATTGCAGCAATAAAAATTAAGCTGGACTGCCATAGTGTGAGAATCCCGGGGGGTAATTATTAAGTTTAGGGGCTTTTCTGTAACTAGGGGCATTAACGTACGACTAATTTCTTAATATGTGCCCACCTAACCGAACAGAACCTAACTCCACGATGAGTGAATCACTATTTTACGTTTTTAAACTAACCTAGGTTTGTTGGGTTGTAAACTAACCTAGGATTGTAAGGTTGTAAAGTAATATCAGATTATACAATATTAATCGAATCTCCGATCAACACCTTACAATCACAGACTAGATGGGAATCCTATAATCCTACGTTATTTTTAATAACTGCAATCCTATGTTAGTTAAAATCGCTACAATCCTAGGTTAGTTTAAAAATGTAAAATAGTGATTCACCCATCGTGGGGTTAGGTTCTGTTCGGTAGGCACGTATTATACAATTAGTCATACGTTAATGATGCTACTATAGTCGTGTTCTGCGTTACCTACAAATAATCCTAGGTTAGTTTAGAAAGAATGTGAAATTGTGGAGTAAAAACGCAAAAACGCCTTGTTTGAATTACGTAATATAACTACATTTGCACGTTAAGCTACCTATTACGATTTTTGGGTTTTACACTAAACTACGAATTTAGGATTTTAGGGATTTAAAGGAGCGTAAAACACACCAAAATAATATCAATGCACTCACCAATGTAGGCGGGTGGTACATACTCTGTCAACGGCCCATTCAACCTCAGATCACTCTATGAAATCACAATCTTCCACAAAGCGCCACATACGCCCATATAACGCACTGGTACACTCGTTTACGGCCGAATATATACACAGAAGCACTTGTTAATAGGCTAATATACCGCAGAAACGTAGTCTTGCTTGCTTTCTTCGTTTTAAATCACGAACGGATCACCACCTAACTCACCACGACCAGTACCTGTAGGCATACTAACATATCACCCGTGATGATTTATGCACCCACTAGATTGCGTGAATATGCAATGTGCTGCCATTATTAATGGCGACAGATGTTAATAGATGTAAACATCAAATTTCGCGATTTCTTTAAATATGTTCTACTTATTTTAACATTACCAAGGTAAGCTGTGCAGAACCAGTTAATGCAACTTTTGTTGGTCTAGGACGTTTCGTTCACAAACGCAAACAAACTGCCAAAAACAGTCATCTCGCAAATTTGTTCAATTTTTAAAAATACGTTGTACTTATTTTAAAGCTATTATATTATATTCGTGTTCTACGTGATTAGTAGAGTCGAAATATACTACTTTTTGGAGTTTTTTTTATTATTTACGGAAAAGTTTTATTATTTACGGAATTGTTTGTAACCAATGTTACAACCAATTACTAAAATCTGAGTCCCCTAAGATGCAAATAAACTTAAACACATTTTTATAAGCAGTAGTGCAATGAGAAAATAAATATAACCTATACTTATGTCACTAAATATAAACTGTACTCTTTAGTAAGATTTAAAAAAATTATATAAGAAAATAATATTATAAAGATATTTAAAAGAGGTTGATATAAAGTTACAAAGCTCACCAAAAAAAAAAAAAAAAAAAANCTCAAAAAAAAAAAAAAAAAAAAACTGACAAATTTACAAACAAAGGTGTTTAAAACGAAAATACAGACTCAGCTCATACGTAACATACTGGTAAATACTGTCTCGCTATACACCCCCCAAACAGAATTTTTAGCATGTGAATTGGAAGTGGCCATTAGACATGTTCATGGTAACTTAAATGGTGGGTAAACCATCCTTACTGGCATAAAAACACAAACATTGTCTTGGCTCAAACACTTTATCACAACACTTTAAATTGACACTCCAATATCAGACATTGATTACATGCCAGTAACATTAAAATTGAGGCAATCATTTAGAAATATAACTGCAAGCACCAAAGTAAGATTTCTATAACGACAGTACAGTGGCAGGAACCTTTACTGGTGCAGCTTAGTTTCACGTCAGTGAAGTGGCACAAGGCATTCGTACTCCTGCCACTGCAGTTTACAAACTGCGAAGGCAGCAGTCATTTTGCTCCTGCCACTTCAGACACACTACAGGATGTCCCACTGGGACTTGTGAATAAAAATATTTGACAGGCACTGTACTCTACGAAGCTCGGTGACCAATGATTTTCCCTGGGAGTAACTGACTCGTAAACCATGCTACTGCTCTACAACGCATACCGCTTATTGGTTGTGATAAAGGAACAAGTTCTTAGCCAACTAAAGTATAGCCCATATGAAAATTTTTCTTATTTGCAACACCAGAAACCACAAATTAATGTGGGGATAAAAAAGGTTAAAAAAAAAAAAAGTAAAATTGTTTAAAAAAAATAAGATTCATCTACAGTACTGTGAAAACTATCCAGATACACATGTGCTGATTAATTTACTTCACTTTTATTACATACAAAATAATGAAATATTCAGTCAGGATTGAGTACAGGAAATATTGGAATTGTTTAGAAAACAATGTGGAAAAGTAATAAATAGGCATTTATATTGTGTGATCTTACTAAATTCTGTTAACAAAAAGAAAAGGAAAAAAAAATCCTAAATTGTCAAGGTTTTCCCTGATTTACAGGATAAAAATTTAACTCTCAACTTTCCAGGTTTTCCAGTGTCAGTAGACACCCTGCACTAGCACTACAGTCTCGCAGCAGACTTGGCCTTCAGACATTTGGCAAGTTCATCAATTCAATTGGCGGAATTAACTCAAACATCTGCTCCAATATTGGAACCAATATTGAACGCATAGTGTGACCGGTCATTAATTAACAAATGTTCAATTGGCAAACTCTGAGGCAAATGTTGGGGCAAATATCTGGACAAAACACTTGACGATAGGTGTGGCCGCACCTTTACAGCCTTACGGCGTGTGGACGGCCATTCCACGCCCCATTATACGTTTTAGTATGCGTCTTAAGGAAGTGCATGTTTTTTCTATGGCTATTTCTTAAGCCCCTGCTACAATTATGGTGTCCCCTGACCGAACTCACGTTGCGAGACACACACACAATTTGCTGCTACAACAGATGTCCAAAGCCGCCCCAACAAGTAGGTTTCGAAAACTGCCACCAGGTAGCAGTAATAGCTTCGAGCCATCTTGTTTTGTAGTTGTTTGTTTTGACTCATGAGTGTGTGGCTGGTTTAGTGTTGAGGTGTTGTGTTAAAGGCGCTGTTCAATATTAAAGTATGTTTTATCTATTTTGGTTATTGGTTGTCGGAAAATATTTTTTTTATACGCGCATTGCGTTGTTTATCCAAAATTGAATTCTTTCATTAAAATAATTTCTCCTCCAATTCTGCACTGTCTCTCATATAGGATAATTCTGGCAGTAACTCCACGGAACATATTTACAATTTGTTCCGCTCGGCATCGGCAAACTCCACATTCGCCTCCATGTCCATGTTTACTATTAGAAATTCTCTCCTCCATGGAAGATTCAAGGACAGCAGATAACTGGGGACAGAAAATTAAAAATTCACCAATTTGCTGAGTGTGAGGATCTGTTGCAGTCAGTTGAGCGCAAGCTGGTGGATGCCTGCTTCATAGACTTTGAGAAGGCCTTTGTTAAGGTGCCCCATATGACTTTGATGAAGAAAGTGGGTGAGCTGATACCGGACAAGTTGGTAGTGGAATGGCTTGAGGACTTCCTCAGAGGGCGAAGATAGAGAGTGAAAGTGGGGGAGGCAATATCTGAGGAAGAAGAGCTTACGTCAGGGGTGCCGCAGGGACGCGTGTTGGGCCCTTTGTTGTTTACCATAACTGTAAAGGACATCGGTTTGGAGATTAGGGGAAAAATAAACTTGTTTGCAGATGATTGTGTATTGTATGCAGTGGTGGAAGGGGGTGAAAACTTGCAGGCAGACCTTTACGGTAGATATACAGAATAGGGGGTTTTCTGAAAATAATAGAAAAGATCACGGAAAGTGGTATATTTCCATTCTAATAATTACACAGAACACGAATTTACTACGCATTAACACATTACAAATACGATGGTGGGGACGGCTATGAAGATCAGGGAAAATGTGGGGTAAAAATCACTAAAAACACACTCACAAAAATACAAAAACACCTCAATTTAACATTTGTCCACCCAATTTCGTAATATGTGCCCACCTAACCAATCGTAACATAACCCCACGATGAGCAAATCACTATTTAACATTTTTAATCTAACCTAGGATTATAGGGTTTTAATGTAACCTAGGTTTTTATAAGGTTAATCTAACCTAGGACTATAAGGTTTTAATCTAACCTACGATTCCATTCTAATCTAGGATTTAAGGGTTTCATTCTAACCTACGATTTTATTCTAATCTAGAATTTTAGTGTTTTAAAGTAACTGTAAAACACATCGAAAGTATATGAATTAACTCACCTAGGTAGGCGGCGGGTATAAATTCTATTGTCCTCTGGCAATTCAACTACCGCCGTGCACCTTACCTCACTCAACAAAACACCATAAACTACTAAAGCGTCCAAGTAACACCCGCCACATAGCCAAATATTACTCTACTTATTTTACCATTACGCCCTCCAATATTAAAAAGCTAAGCTCTGTAGAACCCATTAATGTTACTTTTGTGTGTCTACAGTAGTTCCTTCAGAAAACCCCTATTCTGAATCTAGGTAATTATCCAGTTTAGTGGCTTTTCTGAAGGAAACGTCCTAGATAAACTAAAGTAGCATTAATGGGTTCTGCACAGCTTACCTAGTTCGTATTCGGAAGGGGGTCATGTTAAAATAAGTAGAACGTATTAAATAAAATAGTTAAAAGTAACAGTTGTTCGGCGCTTTGTTTACCTCGGTCATTATTATGTTTGGTTACGTCATGATTCCCGCAGTCACCTTATTGGCTTGAAGATATTGTTACGTCACGGCGACGCATCACGTGATTTAACGGACAATTTTTCAAACAGGTTAGTAGCCATTCTGATTTTCCGGCGTCGGTCGTGATGTACCTATCCGGCGCAAACGGAGAAAGCAAAAAAGAGAGCTTTTGTGTGTCATATTAGCTTATTAACGAGTGCTTCAGTGCATAATATTTGGCTATGAACAAGTGCTTCAGTGCATAATATTTGGCTATGAACAAGTGCTTCAGGTGTTATATTCACGTATGTGGAATTTTATTGGAACATGGTGTTTCGTCGAGTGAGGTAACGTTGAATTGGCAGTTGACAAGAGGAATTCTACCAGCCGCCTACATAGGTGAGTTAATTTATATTCTTTTGGTGTGTTTTACGCTTTCTTTAAATCTGTAAAACCCTAAAATCATAGGTTAGTGTAAAACCCTAGTATAGTGTAAAACCCTAAAATCATAGGTTAGTTAAAACCCTACAATCAGAGGTTAGTTTAAAACCCAACTATCCTAGGTTAGTTTAACACCCTATAATCCTAGGTAGTTTAAATCCCAACAATCCTAGGCTAGTTTAAAACCCTACAATCCTAGGTTAGTTTTAAAATGTAGAATAGTGATTCACTCATTGTAGGGTTAGGTTCTGTTAGGTGGGCACATGTTACAAAATTAGTGATACGTCAATGACCTGAAGTATATTCGTGTTCTGCATAATTAGTAGAGTTAAATATACCACTTTTTGGGATTTTTTTTTTTTTTTTACAGAAAATCCCCTAAACTGGATAATTACTCTGGCCAGGATGTACAGGTTGAACAGTAGAAAGGGAGAATGGGGAATTTTACACTGCCAGCTAATTAAGGGAAAGGAAACAACAGTGAAAAGCTTCAGAGGGTGTAGAGAAAAATGAGGCAGGGTAAGCAAGTCTATGCTTGTCAAGTCTGTGAGGAAGTGTAATGTGTTGCGGGGGATTGGAAAGTTCAGGAAGGGCGAGGAAGAGGAATATGGTTGTGTAGGGGAGAGGTGAGAGAGCTCGCCGCCAGGCGGTAGCCTAATTGCAGGTGTTGGTTGTTGTTACGTACATATGGCAAAGCTCGTCTCGTATTATTCCTCTCCTTGTGAATCAAATTACAATCAATCTCAATAACAAGTAAGCTATGTTATGGTTTACCTTAACTAATATTTCATTACAATCTTGCTCTGATTTTATTGTAAATTCTCCCGCCAAGTTCATCTCAGAGGACGAGGATCAAATACTGGACATTAACACTTCACTTAACTTCTTCACTGTGCTTAATAGATGTAGAATCACGTAAAGTTGGGTAACTCATTTCTGATAGCTTCGCTTGAACTAATGCAACACATATGCGACTGGCATTAGCCTCGTAGCCTGTGCAGCCAGTGAATACAACTAAAATCGAATCAATCTCAAATACTCTTATAATTTTCATTATGCGAAATATTAAAAAATCGGAACTCCATTAGACACGCCAAATAGTCAAACGGATGTTTGTCGCGTGCTCGGGGGACTGCAACTTTTTGCTAACCAACCATGAAGTTTGGAATAGCTTTAATTTTAACGGAAATGTTTTCATATCCGTTCGTCCCAAGTTTTCCGCATCATCTCCACTGACTTGTCACGCGCCCGGAGACTTAAGTGCTGTTTGAGAGATCTTGCACTCGTCCGACCTAGCCAGGTAGACGATTTGGCACCCATCAGCTCAGTTTATTAATATTAGGAATTTCTGGTGTGTTACTTGGGTGGGACATCACTCATCTATCATCAACATCTACTCCCCCAATGCTAAAACCGGGGACAAAACGAACCACGTTTCTTTCACACTCACTCTTTCAGAGAGTAACGGAGGGTAAACAGAAAATGGCAGAAAGTTTAGTATAATTTAAAATATTTAAAGGAAATGTTCACAATCTGTTTACAGACACACACGGGGAAATTACAAGTGATAAAATTCGTATTTTTATTTAAAAGTTAACAATTATAAAGGTTATATTTTTAGATGTAAACTTTATGATTAATTATTCACAAGTAAAACCGTTAATGTATATAAATAACATTTTGAAAAAGAAAGAATTTGGGGGAAGGAAAAAATATTTTTTGAATTTACATTAATTGCTTAATGTAAACACAGAAAGCTATTTACACCATGTTCGTCCAAAACCACATTGCCTTTCGCATACCTCAACTGTTACTCTATGTTACTTTACTCTACCATCGGAGTGACATTTTGGAATGCTGTTTAGAGGGTAATTTAGGGACGTCGTTCGGCGACTAGTTTTCTACACAAAAAAAAAAAACAAGGCTGACTAACACTTAATGTTACTGAGCATACGAAACAAGGGATATAGTGACGTTTTACCTTCGTTTCTAGTGGAAGTGGCGCTTAGATTCTTCACTGCGACCACGAGAATAGCATGTTTCGAGATCGAGAGTTAGTGCGAGTGTGTATCCATTCCAAATCAGGAATATGCAGTGAATTATGAGAGGGAGTGGGAATGAAAGTACGAGAGACATGTCCGCCACCTTTCATTACTGGAACAAGCTCCTCAGCGCGGGGGTAGTACAAGCCCTGGGGAGGGCTCTTGTCCAACCCGGTTGTCTTTGATTTGAATTGCGGCGGAAAAAAGAGGCTAACCGCCTCCTTCCCGGCACTCCCATAAAACTGTCGTTTGTAAGCCATGCTCGCTTAGATCTTAGAGCAAGCGGAGTTTCCCCAGAAAGCCCTGGTTCCCATTAACTTTTAACCTCCCTCCAACTCTGCCAGAACAGAGGTCGTGGGAGGAGGTATCAGTGAGGCCACTACCTAGGTTTGTCCCTTTTGATACGGTATTTTGAAGAATGCAGGTTTAGTTATAGAATGGACGAGAATTTATTAAACCCTCCAGCCAGTCTTTTATTGTTGAAAGCTGATTCTAAGCCTTAATAGTCCCGTTTAATTTATTCGCGTAAGGTCTGGGTAAAAACGTTCCCTGTAATAAGATGAGATGGTAATGATTTTGATCATGAGATGGTACTTATAAAGATATATTTTTATAAGGTGTTGTTTCATCAATATTTGTAATTTACAATCATACTAGATCCTTGAGGCGTTGTAAGCTACCCGAGTCCTAGGACAGGCTGGAAATGTACGCTGGCAGCTATTTTGTTCATTATTATTAATAATAACAATAGTTTGTTTGCATAAAATAAAATAGGAGGCGGTATTTCTCTTCGAGAGTGTCACGTAAAAAGGAGACAGTACTGCCAACTCTAGGTGGGGAGATCAGGGCTCCGACCCCGGTGAGGTCGGCCAATCAGGGCAGGCTCCACTGGTTCTCATGTTACGTGTGTTAGTAGAATATAAATTAGGTGATTAAAGATGTTTCATTGATTTGGTGATGAAAAGGGGTCTTGTAGTGTATAAAGAAATGTATTAGTTATGTTGTTTATAGGTTTTATTTGGTGGGGGAGCGTCTCAGGAGGCATAAACTACTACCGTAACAGACTGTGTCTAGAGGCACACTGAGCTGTGTGGCGCAAGAACAAACTAGTTTAGTTAAAAGTGGGGTATTTTTTTCGGCCAGTCGTGGGTTTTAATGTTGCTTATTTGAATTACTGGTGTCTTTAATTACATTTAAAGTTGTAAATGGGACATTTTAGATCGTCTGTCACATGATTTAATGCATGGGGAATATTTTCTTATGTTGTAATGCCCGGGTTCTTATGTGAGACAGTGTTACCATAGAACTTAATTTTTTCTGACATGAGTTTGCTTCCAATAAAAGAGATTTTAAGTATGCTATGCAAGTCTACAGTTCTGGTCAATCTATGTGCATTTGTGAGGTATTTGTTTTGTACGACTTGCAGCTATTTTGACGTGGTCAAGCACTGGCTCTGTGAAATTCCCGTCCCTAGTTGGGAAAGCCAACTTGATGCGCAGTGTTACCAGAGCTGACGATGTATGAAATATGTGCCCGGTGCCACAACTTTGCGGTGAGCTGATGAAATGAGGTTAGTTTCGGTCGACAGCCTAGGGGACTCTGGTTAACATTCCGTCACACACGATGGTGAGGCTGTAGGCCACCTCGTACGCCTTAATTAAATTACAAATGAAACACTTACAATCCTTGTGGAGTTATTTATTCCTTGAGACTCCTTAATGAACACACACAACTACAGTACAAAACACGTGGCCTAAACGGCCCGGAACTGCGAGCGGCCACGTGGCTTTACAATGTGAAAAGCAACTGCACTTAACAACTCTCCGATGAGAATAAGGCTGCTCTCTCCTCGGCGCTATAACATATAAAATAAATGATCCGGTTCCTTAAGTGAAGTCTCTAGACGTGAATATGAGTTCAGCTTAAAATGTCGACACTGAGGGCCTTTGCGAAGCGAGACACTTACACGGCTTGGTGCGTTCAAGTGCTTTAGAGAACTGGGAGGAAGTGTGGGGCCGGCTACCGATACCTGAGCGTAGCAGATGCCAAGCGGCAAAACAATGAAACACAATCTAGACTAAAAAATGATTATGAGATGGAAGTGACATGAATTAAATTAACCTAAGACAACATAATTTTCCCTTATACAAATACACAATAAAAATTATTATATTAATTCTAAACGTTTCCATTGTACCAGCCACAGTATTGCCAAGTGTACAATGTCAAATGTCTCTGGCTGTGGCTGTGTCGACTGTCTTCCATGATGACAATTATGCTATTTATTATATACACTGAATAAATAACATTGAATAAATACCCTGATGCAATACACTGATACTATTAATAACATTGAATAAATGAGAAACACTGATGCAATTACACTGATGCCACTATGCACTCTCTCACTCATGCCCACAACCCCGTCGGTGTGGTGTGTCTGGTGCAGTAGACAAGACTGAGATGGTAAGAGTGGGCACAAAGGAGCTAGTGAACGCGTGGTTTACCTCAGTTTTATTGATGATTTAGCAGAGTTTCCCCAGACTTCGTGAGCATACATCATTGCTGAACTATAGCAGTGTATGTTATTAACTTTAATCTTGTGGGTAGTTTTGGGGTTTTTAAGAAGCGGTTACAGTTATCTAATTTTTTATATTCCTGCATTTTTAATGTTAATGATATGTGTATACCAGTGGAGTTTGTTATATATAGTTACACTTAGGTACTTGGCTGTTTTACTGTAAGGGATTTCTACTCCGTCGTAATTTATTGGGTTCGCGTTTAGTTCTTTGATACGTCTAGTTATTAGCAGGGTCTGGGATTTTTCGGCGTTTATTTTTATTTTCCAATGCTTGCACCACTGACCAAGCTCGCCAATTTGTAATTGTGTGAACAAGTGTGCGTAAGGCATTGTTTTGTGTTAGGCGTATATTAAGGTGTCGTCAGCATTAATCTGAACTTTTGCATAAGTGCTGGGAATGTCTGCGGTATACATATTGTATAGAAAAGGTGAAAAGGCGGATCCCTGTGGCACACCTTAGGTTAGGAGGTGGGTAGAAGTATCGGAATTTTCTATTGAAATGTAAAATTCGCAATTTGTAATGTAACTGTTTAGGAGAGGAATGTAACAGTCCGGGAAGTTGAATTTGATTAGTTTTTGAAGCAGTTCGGGGTTCCATACTTTGTCAAAGGCTTTGGAAATATCTAAGAAAATAGATATGGTGGTTTGTTTGTTGATTGGAGTGTTGTACGCATCCATGACAAATTTTAATAGTGCATGTGTTTTGGAATGTCCAGATTTGAAGCCAAATTGTGTTTTGGGGATAATTCGTTTAATTTCAGAATGTTTTTTCAATCGCGTGAGAAGTATTTTTTCGAATACTTTACTAAGTGAACTCAGCAGTAGTATCATGTGCCAGTTTTGCGGAAGGCAGAGGTCTTTTCCGGGTTTAGGGATAGTTATTATTTTGACCCATTTCCAGCCTGCAGGAAAGTGATTATATTTTAGTATGCCATTAAAAATGTATATTATTATGCAAAGTGCAGGGTATGGGTTGTTTTTAAGTAATTGATAAGTAATTTTATCATGCCCGGTGATTTTTTGGGGTGGACTGATTTTAAAGTTAGCAGTAGTTCTTGTAAAGTTACAAAAACTGTTTTTTTTTTTCGCAAAAAAGGCGGTAATTGTGTTTACATCACAAATGAAATTAGGGCCTCCGAGGTTTATGTTTGGCATGAACTGGTGACCATCGCCGTGAACATCGGGAACCTGGGTGGCTCAGTACGAGTTGGCGAAGCACAGTGGCGGGAGGCAGCTCAACAATCAAGGTGGGGCGGGGGTTCTCGATGTGCTGAAACAATGCGAAGTGTAGTGAACCTCACTGCTTGATTCTGCGAGCTGCTTACTGCGGATGCGTGAGGAATGGCCTTGGAATGTGTCGAACCTCGGAAGCTTCCTGATGTCAGCCTCCACTTCTGGCCCAGCTGCACTCGCCTCCAGCTGGTAGGTCCTGGATGTTCCGCCAAGCCAGTGTTCACCCCAGACCGACGGACTACTTTGATGGAAGAGGGAGAGGGTAGTACCCCGGGAAGGAATGCCCGCCTTCACCTACGGCGTGGAGATCCTGATGCCAGCGCGGAAGAGTGAAGATGGAATAGGTGCCATGACTGAGCTGCCCAGTTTGCAGACTTCCACGACGAGAAGCAGGGGGCCCCTGCATTCAACAGCTGCTGTCAATATTATTGTGCAGGTGCGCCTGCACAGAAATATTGACAACAGTCTCCCCTCAAGGACGCTTGCGTCCACAGCCCCGCCTCTTTCTCTTCTAGATTTTCAACTCCACATTAAAGAGCATGGAATCCACATATGCTGCCTCCTTCAGCATTTTTTAATGCATGAATAAGTTTTGAACTTATTTTGGGGTTGTTAGTAAAAACAGTGAGAGAATCAGCTGTGGCTTCTGCCTTATCTGTTGGTGCATATTTTAAACCCGAGGGAGCTAAACTAGGGTTAGAATTTTTTGAAGCGTTTTTACCTCGAAGAATTTTAGAGATTTGCCAGAAACTTTTAATGTTGTCTGCTATTTTTATAACAAAGGATTCCCATTTATTTATTCGGAGCTGTGATAGTTTATTATATAGGTGTTTTTTATGTTTATTGATTGTAGTTTTAAGTTCGCAGATTCTGTACTGTTGACATTCATGTCTACCTTGTCGTTTTCCAGCCAACAAAAATCTCTGTCCGAGTAGTTTTGTTTTAGAAATTGCCGCCAGTTAAGGAATTCAGTGTTTTTCTTTAGTTGAATTTTAATTGTGTTTTGGAATATTTCTAATGCCGGTTTATATGTCCTATTTACACTTTATTTATATTGGTTGCTCCGTGAAAATTTTGTCCAGGTAGGCTTTAAATATATGCCAGTTTGTTTGCAGCAGTTTATTTAAAATTACTTCGGGATGTTTAACTAATTGTGTGCTAATTTTACAAAATACTGGTGACTGGTCAAAATCTAATTCGTCCAGAACAATTATTTCTAACAATGGGTTAGCTATGTTGGTTAATATGATGTCCATGACATCTGGCTGTTTGCTATGACAAGTTGGAAAGTATGTTGGCCTGTCCGGGCCATGAACTATTTAGTCATTTTGTTGTGAATGGCGTAAGATAAGTCCGGCTTTGGTATTATTTTACCTTCTATTCTGTTGGGTGTTTTTATCGTTGAAATATCCTGCGAATAGAAACGGGTGTTGTTGGGTGGTTATTTTATCCGGATCTGCTTCTAAAAATCCCTTATTGGGGGATTGGTAGACTGAAATTATCGTTACATGTCCCGATTCCGTTAGAATATTTATTGATGTAGACTCTCAAGTTCTGGAAGTCTGTATTTGCATTTAAATGGTGGTGTAATTTTTAATTGAACATTTCTTATTGGGTTTTAGATTTGTCTCCTTAATTAAAGCGATTTCTATACCGTACGTTTCCAGTAGGCTTTCTAATTCATATAACTGTTTGAAAACGCTGTTGCTGTTCTAATACAAAAGGGACAGGAAACCAAGGTCTTGCTCGGTTTTGTGACCCATTTAGGGGAACGACCCGGAACGTCGAGGGCCTCCAAAAGCAGCATTGTTATTGCCATTGGGTCTTGGGTTTGTTTCGCTGCCTCCATGTAGAACCGGAAATGCGACATGATGGTGGTGAAATCAGCTTTCTGTATGAAATCCAGGAAGTCCTGGAGTTACCACACGGTATTACCCATTTCATTTAGAGGTGTCGCAGGTTCTGTGGTGCGGATGGGGCGGTGAGTGAGGAAGAGGCGTGGCATGTGTAAGGAATTTGTGTTTCAACTGGGGGTGGTATGGGTAGTGTGTAGGACTGCATTGATGACCTGGTTGCGTTTCCATACGAATGTATTTGTGGCAGTGCCCATGCATTGATTATCCTCGGGAACATGGTGATGTCATGTCCTTCAGCAGGTGGAGGGGGGACTGCGGCTTGCCGGCACTGAACAATTTCGACCACCTTCGGGCACTGCTTAGAGGTGGCTAAATGGAAACCTTGGCAGTTGTAGCACGAGGAGTTAGGGTTGGTCTTGGAATACACATCCAGGGCGTGTGTTCCAGAGCAGTGGGGGTAAACAATGGGAAGGTGATAAAAGTTTTTTGTGTGTTCGAGGGCGTAGAGTTTCAGTATTGGGCCATGTCTGACAGCCGCTTGCAGAAGGGGCGGGAGTGGACAACTGTCATATGGAGATGGGTTACTCCAGTAAGCGGAGGCAATGTGTCATTTAGCGCAGCTGCCACACAGAAAATTCGCAGCGGAACCAGCTGTGTAATTGCGGGGTTGGAGGGATCCGGAATTTTAGAGTGAAATTGGTATACGTCTATTATTGAATAGCCGCACTCCGCAAGTTTGATGTGAATTTATTTTGGGTCTGTGTCCACCAGCAAGTCGAACACAACTTTTTGTAGCTGATCCACAGTGGTACCAAAGGTGAAATAGGCGATGTGTCTGGCCTGGAGGATGTCTTCTGCTGCATTTTATTTCTGTATGTCTGCAGTCACGATGTGTAGGCCGTTTCAGGCAAGGGTGATGGTGAACCCTGTTGCGTGGATCAAACACAGTTTACCGACGAGGAAGGTGTATATTTGTGTGTTTCTGACAACCAATTGTAAGCCTGTGTGTCTGTTGTTAGTGGCGGCAGAGCACAGTTGACTGTGATTTTGGGGGCAGACTGTATGTCTTGGACATCTCTCAGCGCATCGAACCAGTTTGAAATTGGGACACTGGACTGTTCTTCCTCTAAGCGAGTTAAGGCATTTTTTGGTTGTTTGCCTGGATGCAACCAGGTGGTTTCTCATTGTTGGAGTGAGTTCCTTCTCCATTTCGAGTGTCATTTCCACTTTTCATTTACTAAAACGCGAGAGAACTGTGTGCCATCCCGGCGTTTCTGGCTGCACAAATCCTTTTTCTCCTGTTTCCATTACCTGTTCTGTTGTCGGCGAGGGGGGTTTGTGTTGTGGCTAACAGATTCTGTGGTACTGGGAATGATTAAATTATTGGTCCACGGCAGGAAACCAGAACAGAGTCTGGTGAGATGTTCTGTTGCTATTGAGTCAGTTGGGCCTGCTGTGGGAGGCCATCCCCATCCCCGACGCCGAATTCCCGTCCAGGGTCTGGGTGGTATTCAAAAAGCAACTGATTATTATTGTAAATTATCAAAATACGTTTAAATACAAATTTGTGTGCCTAGTTCACTGAACAGAGGCTTCGCCGCTGAGCCAAATGGGCTAGGCTCAAAATACCTGGGTTAGGAGACACCCTAGTCGTAAAGCACTAAGTATGTTCACGAGCTAAATCCTAGATATATATTAGATATCTCGTATCTACCTGGAGAAGCAAGTCAGCACACCCAACCACCTCAGAGATCAAGCCGAGAGTGCATC
This sequence comes from Clitarchus hookeri, assembly GCA_002778355.1. Taxonomy (NCBI): domain Eukaryota; kingdom Metazoa; phylum Arthropoda; class Insecta; order Phasmatodea; family Phasmatidae; genus Clitarchus; species Clitarchus hookeri. Next base: position 583,981 of record NQII01000753.1, read on the forward strand.
TGCATCTACAAACTGAGCTCTGCGCGAGCACGAACTAGTTTTGTTAAAAGTGCTGATTATTTGGAAAACAGTTAGTTAAGGATGTGCGATAGGTATCGATTAATCTTTATTTTGAGAGTAAGTTACGAGACATTCATATTTTACTTCAATATATATTTTATAACCAATAGAACGATTATCGGCAATTTGTTGCAAAAATTTCAACCAACATTCGTTATATAAAAAAAAATAAATTGCAGTGAAGTAAATATGTCACCAGAAGATAAAGCTGGGGTTACAATAAATAAAGTTATGCAATAAGCACTGATCTGACACATAGACACACGTCTTCTGTATTTGTAATATCCAATTAATGTTTTAATTCTTAATTACAACTAATGGGAACAGGCAACAAGCCTGCCACGTTTACTTTTGTTCCTAACCTCGTATTGTTAGATTTGTAAACTGATTAAGGATGCATAGTTCTAAACAACTTTATTACAGGGCAGAAGCTTCACATAGCTTACACATCTGTCTTACACATCAACTGGATGCAATGCATCTCACATGTTGCCAACACATAATGTTTAGAAACTTATCTTACATCTCTCTTACTTTAACATATTTTTCGCAGACTAGCAGTTCAAATTGAATTTACTTAATAGTTAACATCTCACTGGTATTATAAATTACAATTATAACAAAAATACTTCTAACATTAACTGACAAAATGTTGCAAATGTTTCGGTCATTTAATAACCCTACTTGGCCTCAAGGCTGGCAACAAGTCACTTCTCATTTCCCCACAAACATTGGTAGGTGCAGAACCAGAGTCATTACTTTTGTTTTTTTTCTTGCAAATCTGAACCACTACACGAAGGCTCATTATTAAAATAATTATTAGGTACTGACCTTTGGTGTTTCCTGTTTCACCTATAATCTGTGCCATCAAGCATTTTCAGTAAATATGATAGAGAAGCATCAAACTTACTGACAACCATTGCAGGAGTCCACCTATTGACTTGTTGAACTCTAACTGACTGGTTTGGAACTAATTAAGGTAGAGCTTCTGCACTCCTGTTATTGGAGTATTTCTGGCTAATCTGATGCATTTAAGCTGGGGACAGTACAATACTAGCAATATGAGTATTCCTGTAGTCAAGGAATGCCAGGGAAAATTGAATTTTACACTCAGCCCCTTTATGCAGCATACACATTGCAATATCTACTGCTTTTTCAGCTATCCTGTTAGCCTGTGGAAAATGTGAACTAGAAGTTTGAACTTTAAAGTTCCAGCACTCAGCAATATTCTTAAACTCGTAAATATTAAAATGTACATTGTCTGTGTGTACCAAATCTGGACTACCAACATTAGCAAACACTTCTTCAAACGTTTTTTACATCACTTGATGTCACTATAGTCACAAGCAACATTAATTAGTTCCAGCCACTTAGAAAAGTAGTCTATGATCGCAAGGAAGTTTTTTATGCAAGTTCTAAAATTTCTGTCCCTACATGAGCCCAAGGCCTGTCAGGAACAGGGTAGGGCATCAATGTGTCCTCAGTATTAGACCTTTGATATGTTTGGCAAATTTCACAGCTACCAACAACCCGCTCTGTGCCACAAGACATGTTAGGCCAATAAAAAACATCTCTGACTCTGGCTTTGCACTTGCTGTCCCCAAGTGAGATTCATGAATCAACTTAGGCATGGCTGGCCTCAGAGACAAAGTAATAAACATTTTTGCCTTACTAAAATCAAGCCATCTGCAATTTCTAACAAGTAATGAAGCAACAAAAGTATTTTACAGGAATCGGGTAAATAAGGCTTTTTGTACTAGGCCAGCAACCATCTATCACCTTAGCAAGAACAGAGAGTTGAGGGTCCTGAGCTGTTGCTACTCTAAAATCCTCTTTTCTTTTGTCAGACATGGGCAAATTAAACTCAAAGTTTTGAGGGCAAAGTATGTGGCGTCGTGTTGACCTAAGCAGCTGTGTCGAGTTTGAAGTGAACAAATGTGTTAAGAACAGTAATGGGTTCCCACCATGACCGCTTATCAAAGGAGGCCTGACTACCAACTTCTGCTACATACAAATAGTCAACAGGATTAGAGACTGCTTCAACTTGACATGACTGAGATTCTAGGTTAAGAGAGACTGCATTAGCTTGGCGTGGGCTCGACTGCTTGTTTTGCTTATTGAAATCTACTGGATTACTGACTGGTGAACTCTTACAAACAGCTGCGAAAGGATTTTTCCGTTGACGCATTGCAAATGTTTTATTTGTTATAGGTCACATTTTCTCACGTCTATGATTATAGCCACAATAGCCACACTCACCGGTATGCTTAGACGTACCCCTTAAATAATATTTGTTAACTACCTGAGGCGAATGAACTGCAAGCACATCATTCGTTAAATTTGCATCTATACCAACTGTCGTACTCTTCATAGCTTTCAGCTGAATGCGACAAGCTTCTAAAGGTCGACATACATCGATAGTCTTATCAAGTATTAAATCATCTTCCATTTGAAGAAGCTTTTCTTTCATTGCCGCATCGTTGATTCACGCCACAAGTATATTACATCACAAAAAACTTTCTTGTACACCGAATTCACATACACAAGGTTAGAAAATGAAAATGGTGATACAACACATTCTTCTGTGGTGAGCAACACTGTCGAATCTTGCAAAGACATTCTCATAAGGTTAAATGAATTACAGATCTCAATGCCCTTGTCGCCGATTGCATTCAATAAAATAGCCACTAGTGGGAATTCGGAGTCATTATTTATTTTCAGAACTTGAAAGTACAAATTGAAATGTTGTTTTCATATTGTCCAATTTTGGTCTAAATACATTCCACAACAATGTATACAGGCGGTTTCGCAAACTTGTCCATATTGGCCAAATACAGCGAAATTTGCATAGCGAACATATTTACTAAAGCATCAAAAACGAAAGAAAAAAAAATTATCTGTACATGAAAACATGTTAGATTACAGGACAGCAACATCACATAAACACCATCGCACATGTTGCCAACACAACTTATTTAGAAACATATCTTACAGTATATCACAACCATATTAAAGCAGATCGTACTTCAAAGCCAACACTTTCTAACAAAGAAGCTTAATTTTGTTAACAAATATGATTGTAAACATATGCACACGCCTAGCTTTTTAAATTTTTTATACTTACAATTCTGTAAATTTGATTGTCTATAGGAAAAGGGGCCCTAAGTCCGCCCAGACTAATATTTAGTGTTCAGAATTTTCTGATAGAAAATTAAAAGTTGGGAAAGGTGGTTTCTACCAAAAAATTTATCTCTATCCTTATAAAAGTAATGAATTTTCTAATATCATGGTTGTAAATAATCAGTTATTTAGAAATGAAGGTTAAAATTTGTTAAACTTTGGGGATACTGGAAAATGGCTTTTTAATAGGCATTAAAATTTATTTTTATTACCTGTTATGTGGAATTTCATTCTGAATTCAGTGGCAGCTTTAAGCATGCACTGTCTCTGTAAAATAGCAGTATGGTGTCTTTCCCTCTAGACCATTTGCCACACCACAAATCCGCCGCATCAACCACACTACTGTTGCTGCAGCACACTTCCAATGCCGACATGTTTGCAGTACGGGTGTGTGAAAGTGCAGAGCGGGGCAGCGCCACTGCTTACCCCCAACCAAGCATAGATGGGTGATGGTGCATAATGGCAGACAGAGTATATATAATTTGTTGGGCGATTTCAAAGCAAGTATTTGAAAGCAAAGTAAGACACACCAAGCGAGTAAACATTCAATGTATTTCAGCGTTTTTATTTCGTAATTCTCAAATTCACGTATTTTTCACCTAAATTTAACGCCCATTTCATGCCATCCAAGTGTAGACTGTAACTGCTTATATTCAGGGAATATTTATGTATTTATTTTGTTGATTTATCATGCAAATGTTTATGGTTTTTAATTGTGGCAAGTTACAGACAAACAGAAAGTAGATCAGGGCGAACCGCGTGCCACCATAGTTCATGCCGCACGTGCTCGCAATGGACAGTGGCAGTCGAGCATCTCAAGTGGTCAGCACGCGCTGCATCACACTCCGGGTGCCTTCACATTTTCGCACCAATCAACTTTAGCTGCAATAGTCTAATGTAACATACCGGAACATGTTCGTTCTGCACCCGGAATAGCATCGCCCTGGGAAGCGCAAAACACCAATAATTCACTGTTATGTATAAATATTTATTTTTCGCAGTTTTGCCTATCTGGCAGGCTGCAGGCCAGAGTCCCAAATAAAATTATTCACCTAGAGTGATGCAAGTATTTCTGTGCAAGAGTAATTACACACAAGTTTTCAGACTTCGTGTCTATTATTTCAAGCACTGTCTTCGGGAATTTCGGGGTATGGGTCCCCTATAACCCACCTTCATCCAGTTTCAAATAAATTACTTAACAGCCAGTATGTTAAACTCAGAGCCTTTACACATTAAGGTGTGTGGATCAGCCTGAATAGGCACACAGTATTTTCCATGTAAGTATCAGGAGCGAGGGGCTCTTCCAACATTTAACCGAGGGACTGCGTATGTCCAGGAGAATGGCCTACCATACCTTGAGATCATAACCAGCAGCAACAATTGGCACTGCTTGCCGACAGTGTCTAGTGCGTAGTTAGGAAATCCAAATCCACAAACAAACTAACAATATTTTCACCGCCCCTCAAAACTTCCCTTAACCAAATGCCACCAGAAAAACAGGTGTTAATTGTCGCCCATTCGTGTGACTTACCTTTCCCTCATAATTCATCCCATTTTTCAACAAAGGAAGCCTCAACATTTCACAGTAATTAAACCCCTTGTTGAGTAATTTACCTACCTATCCCCCACTACCTCGCATCAGACCCAACAACATCAAGAGCATGTCAGGTGGGACAATGCTCAGATGCCAGAACGATGCCCAGACACCATGCCACGTAGCGTAAAAGCACACCAAAATAAGCTTCGAAACCACCATTACATCAATGACACAGGGCACATGCAGCGAGTGACGCATAATGGGACAGCAAGTCGCTGCCACCCCTCCACATCCACCACCGAGAAATATGCCGGAGAGGGGGTGGGTGCAACTGCACTCACCCCGCCCACTTCTTTGCAACATTAACATCAGTTGGTAGTATCGATCGGTGCAGCGGTCTGTGTGCACAGGCGTGCAAACCCCCTCCAATGCCGGGCATTACACCCCTCCATGCAGGCGCAGGGCGGTCAGCCGTGAAGAAGTGACCCATTCCCTTGACCCCCACAACTGGGTACAGCTGCTGTGCCACGACCAACAACAATGAATGGCCTGACACCTGTAGGGATCCCGACGCCAGGCCCCCCCGACAAGGGGGGACTACGGGTACATCTGTACCGGGTCCTGGACGATAGGGTGCCCCATGTAATATGTCGCATAAAAATAAAATAATAAATAGCATTTGTTTTAAAACTACGTATAATAATACATTTTATTACGAAATGTTGTCACAAGCTAGGTAAGTTAACGATGTCGATCATCTTTATCTTCGGCGCCGCTCTGCACGCAATGCTTCAGGCTTCGGCTGCGCGGGGCCCTGGTGCGGGGGTAGGTAGGCACCAAGCCGATGCAGTTGCAGTGCAGTGCAGTTATTTGACTATGTTTTATCTTGTAACTATCGAGTGTGCCTATTGACGATCAAAAATTATTGTGTAATTTATGTTTATAAACTCGTGCAAGTTGTACATTTTATTATACAATGAATCAATGTAAATCTGGTGCACAAAAGAGAAAAGATAAACGAGAAATAGAAAAGATAAACGATGATCTAAGGAAGAAAAATCTTCTTATCTCATTTTTTGAGAAGAGACGCAAAACTGAAAAAGTGGCTTCAACAAATTCAAGCATCGAGGTGTATGACACAACCGTAGTGTGTCACAGTAATTCTAATAAGGCTGATGAATTATTTAGTTCAAAATCAACTGAAACCAAAAATTTGGGACCAAAGATACTGCAAAGTAATTTAAAAAATCAAAATAGTCCTGATGATTATACCTCTGAACCATGTCAAAGCACTATTGACTTGGCAATGGATTCGACAGCGATATTAAACCCAAAGGATCCGGGTGCATGGACACCGCAGTTTGCGGATCATGACAAGCAACTCATTGTGAAATATGGCTTAAATACTGAAACGAAATTAATAGAAATGGTCACAAGTGTACCCAAAGATGCTGCAGGTCATGTATTTCCAGTTTATTTACTCCATAATAATGCAATGAATGGACGCGAGAAGTTAGCAAGAGATTGGCTTATGGCAAGTTGTGAGACGAATGCATTGTTTTGTGGTCCGTGTCAACTATTTTCGTCCGATTCGCAGATGAAAAATAGAGCTAGTTCTCTTATCACATTAGAAGGGTTTAATCTAAATATATCATCATGGCTAAAGTTGTACCGTAAACTTCCAGAACATGAAAATAGTCTTCGACACAAGAATTGCTATTTGCAGTTGAGAGAACCTGAACGTGCTGTTAAGGGAGGCGGTGTAGGAATTAACAATGAACTGCAAAAAAACAGTTAAGGACCGAAAGAGATAAAATGATTTGCTTGCTGAAACGACTTCTTGATGTTACGATTCAGTTAGGCTCACGTGGTTTACCTTATCGAAGTAGTTCTGAAAAAATAGGAGATGTGCACAACGGAAACTTTCTCGGTTGTCTTGAGTTAATTTCACATTACGACACACTTCTAGAAGAACATTACAAAAAGTAAATAAGAGCCAAGATGACGGAGCTAAACGACTTCAAGCTCACTACCTTTCACATGAAACTCAGAACGAGTTTATAGATTTATGTGGAAAACGAGTTTTAAAAGTGATTTTGGATAAAAGAACAAAATCAATTTTTTTTCCTTTATTTGTGATGGAACGCCAGATGTAGCACACATTGAGCAAAATGTATTCACTTTGCGATATGTTTTCAAAGAGGAAAAAACCAGACAGTGGATCACAAAAGAAAGGTTTATAGAGTTTTTCGTCTTTTACAAAAAAACTGGATTGAAAATAGCAGATGAAGTGTTATGCCGACTCCAATATTTCTGATTGCAGGGGGCCAATCCTACAACAATGTCAGCAACATGTCGGGAAAATATAAAGGTGTACAAGCACGAGTTCAAGAAAAGCATGCTACAGCAATAGATTCACCATGTGCTGCACACTCTTTAAATCTTGATGGTGTTCATGCTGCATCATGCTGTCCTGATGCCATAACATTCTTTGGATGTATTAATCGTCTGTACATTCTTTTTAGTGGCAGCCCTGACAGATAGAGTATATTAACAAAGAAAATGGGTTGTCCCCTTCACAGGCCAAGTGATACTCGTTGAAGTGGCAAAAAAGAAGCTGTAAGACCTATTGCTAGGCATCTTCCCAGTGTTATTGAGGCTATAAAAGAATTGATTGACACCAGATGTCAAAAATTCACCACTGAAGCCTACTCAGAAGCAGTTGGTTTAGGAAAATATTTTTCATCTTTTAAAGCTGTATTAATGGCGGTCTTGTGGGTACAAGTTTTAGAAAGCTTTGATGAAAGGAATATAATGTAACAGTCAATATCGAATCCTAACAGACGTAATGCAATCGCTGAGGGAGGAATGGCCAACTCTACTTTCGGAAGCCAAACTCGTGGCCAGAATGTAGGTATTACACAAGAGTTTCCATCCGAACGTCGACGAGGCAGCCGTATTAACAGAGAGCACCAGATTGAATGTTCCGAAGATACAAAACCTGAAACTAAATTTAAAATAAATGTTTTCCTGATAATTATGGACTCTCTGATAACAGAACTCAAGTATTGGTTTGAGCATTTGAATCATATCTGCTCTGTGTTTTCACAGATTCTAAGTTTTCACAATCTGAATATAGATGATATAAGGGAAAAATGTAAAATATTGATTCAAATCTACTCAGAGGACCTGACACCAAGCTTGGGGAGTGAAATTATTCACCTCAAAAATATTTACCATGCAACATTTAAAGAAATCACAGGTCCTTTAGTATTATTGAATGCGATTTACAAGTTGCAATTAGAAAACATTTTTCCAGAAGTGAGCATTGCACTGCACATTTTCTGCAGTCTGCCAATCACAGTCGCGCAAGGTGAGCGAGCATTTAGCAAGCTTGCCTTAGTAAAAAACTACATGCGCGGAACAATGCCTGAAGAGTGATTGAATAGTTTGGAATTGTTATCTATAGAGCATGAAACAGCATTAGAAATAGATTTCAGTGACGTTATAAAAGGCATTTGCAGCATTAAAGGTAAGAAGGCTCACTTAATATTGAAATATGTTTGGTTTCTAGCAATAAATAATTTTTAAAATGTTTCATTATTTTATTATGTACCCACCCAAATACATATAAAGCTAAGCTATAGAAGACCATTACTTGCTACTATAATGTACTAACTACCAGACACAAAACTAGGGACCAGGAGGGCCCACATGGGCATCAGAGTAACGTGCCTCAACATTTCTGTCGTCAGTCCTGCCCGACGCCTCTGTGTTGGCAATGCTTGCGCCCTGTCCCACAGGATGCAGTGGTCAAATGTGAATCAGGCACAACATATGGCAGGCGCAATCGTAAAACCAGCTCAACGAGCAACTGCGCTGCTAACAACTGCGAACATGTGAACAGCTCCTATGTGAAAGACAAAATTCAAAACCAGTGCAAATTTGCAAGTTTTGTACCATTTCAGTAAACAAAATTCAAACATTCAGTTCCCTAAACAACAAAATCTTGAGTGATTGTTTACTGTGCACCGGCCAAGGTATCCCTACTCTTCCGTGTACTTAGTGCCTTCAGTATTACCATTCCACATGCATAACCGGGACCGAACTCGCGACTGTACAAACCTGGAACTTTCAGTGCCCTGAGTGTAACAGCAATAATAATAAATTGAACACTTCTACACTGTGAAAAAATGTATTAACTGGTCCATACTGTCAACCAATGCAATGTCACCACCCAGTGTGTCCAGAGGGTCAATGTAGTGATGTTACAAAGTACGGTGTGTACAGTGCATGTACACGGGCAATGTTTGCAGCCTAACGAGAGACTGACAGTACAAGGCTGCAAGTTAATGTATCGGCAATGCACAGCAGCGGCCAACACAGCACCGCAGCTGCCACATGCTATCAGAGTGCATGTGGCAGTTGTAAAAAAATGCAGCACTACTTGCTCATTTCACAGTCTGCCAGCCGGGCCTTAACTACAGCACCTCTCCCTCTCTTACCACCTACCCCTTACATACTACCACTCATCACCTACTTTCCCACACCTGCCTTCCCCCAACATACGATTCCAGTCCTACCAATCCATGCACCACAATTTCTGCAACAAACCCGGCGACACAATTTCCCAAGATCAAGTACATTCCACCAGCTGCGAGCTCATGGCCCCAAAATAGCAGAGTGCAACACGAAACCAGTGTAGCGAACCCAACTTTTTCACCTGGACCAACCAGTGTTACCATGCCCTCGCAATTCCAGTCGCTACCAACCTTTGTGGGAGCACATACATAAGAACTATCTGCGTTCCTGAGTGACTGTACAGTATACCTGCAAAATTATGGAGTATGCGTTTACGAGTGGCCTAGCTGAGTTGGAACACAACTCTCCGGAGAAGCATGTTCCTGGTGATAGTATATCAATCACTCCGGACTACAGTGGAAGGAATTCCTCCATACTTTCCAGTGCTTCTTTGGAGCAGCATTCACGTCACTTTAAGTGCAAGAAAACTGACACTAAAAGAGCAACAGCCAACAGAGAAACTAACAACGTTTATCACCAGAAAAGTACATCTTGTCAGACATATCCACACGAACCTGCCCGAGCACTAAGAGCTCGAAGTGGTGGCGGAAACAGTGTGCCCAGAGTACCGTGCTGCATTGGTACCGCTGCTTGATAGCAGCCTTGATGAACGCATGCGCGCCGAGATAATCTTGGAGCGAAATCCGTGCCAGCCACACCATGTACAGGAAATGAGTGCTGCTTGTGAAGACACAAACAACATCAGGACAGTGTGAACGGACAGGACGCAGTGCAAAACAGTACTTAAACACAATTTTTTGGTCTACAGGACAAAATGTCCAGCGCAGGAAGGAGTAGAGAAAAATTTCCCAGGGCAGTTGAGAACAAAAGCAATAGTGTGACAAACAGTGTGCAAAACCAAAACATGAAGCGGGAGAGAAGCCAATCCACTACCAACTTTGCGCCATTATTGTGATGGTCAAGAATACCATTGGCACAATGCAAACCTCAAACAAACAAACAATCGTGCAGGCAGCAATCCGCATAACAGGAAGCAGGGGGTAAAGGAGAAAGACGTTCCTTACACCCCAGTCCGGACAACTTTACCCATTTTACACTGCAACAAGCAGTATTTAAGCAGGTTAGTATAAGACATTCACTGTTCATTCACATTTTATAGTCTTTTAACGGTCATCATAGCCACAAATTAATAGACACTGCTGCCTCACATAACTCTACACAGCCTAGTTTCATACATTCTAATGATATAACTGCAACCACTCATATAATATGTTTAGTCAACAACCAGCACACCAGCATCACACTAAGTCAAACCACAGTGACTGTTCGAATAGGTGACCTAGAAACAATAACCACGGCAGTTGTTACCCCGGACATTAGCAAAGATGCCATTGTTGATTATCTGTCATTAGCATCCTTGGAAACCTATGTACACTTAACACATCAAGCAGTGCACTTATGACAGCAGCCAATGATGTGTTGGGTTAGTCATATAAATCAATCCCCTTAGAGTATCTGTCTATCAGTACTAAGTATCTTCGTCCTGAACATTCACAAAAATGTGCACACACTTGAGTATGGCAACTGCGGGGTCTCGTGTGGAAGTAGGAGTTGTTAGAAGTTGTTGCATCTGAATTTTTCACAAACCGCACACTTGCTTACGAGACTATATATCAGCATTAAGTGTAGGCCTGTAATATAACTGCAGTACCTTCAATTTTATTTTCGTCACTCAATTGTGTCCCTCACGAACGAGATTAAGCATGTATTCTTAAATATCTTAAGGTACTACAATTGTATCACCCAAAACACAAGTACCTGTTCCACATACACAGATTTTTTTTTACTTTATGGCAAACCCTTGATGTGAGCCACATGTTCACGAGTTTCTTTGTGCCCACCCTTATTGCACAGTAGTTTCAACCGCACCAGCTACACTACAGTAACTGGCTTGTGGGTCAGAGAGAGCGTGAAAAGTGCTACAAAGTGTAATTTATCAGTGTTCCTAATTTCAACAAACATAAAAACCGTAGTTGCATACACAGCCACAGCCAGGGATGTTTTTCATTGTATACTTGGCAACGCTGTGGCTAGTGTAATGCAAATGCATCATCAGCAGTGAATTACACACACTTATGAGAAATGTAATAACTTTTAAAGTGTAATTATTTAAGAGTAATTATGTTTCAATTTAATGTATATAATTTGTCATCGCCTAATCCTGTTCCAGGATGTTATGTATGTTATGTCAGGTTGTGTTTCTTCTTTCCACCGCTTGGCTTCGGCTACATGCCACTTGTGGCGGAAGTCCCAGTTCATCTCAGCAACTGAACCAGACCGGCGGTGGAAGTCTCTCGCTTCGCGAGGCCCTCAGCACCGACATGTGGGCTGTGATGATCTTACCTGCAATAGTATAATCTTAATTACCAGAACGCTTGTATTGCATTTTAATGTACTGAGGGGAGCGCCACCGCACTCTCGTCGGAGAGTTTTTAACACAATCGCGTCTTCAACATAAAACGTGTTTTCGCCGCGTACGGGCTGAGGCCATTTTTGGTATATCATTCATACATTATTCATTTGTAACAAGGGCAATGAATATACAACTCAACAAGTGAAATAGTGTCAAATCATTGTAGGGCAACCTTATTAGCATCACCAGTGTTTCCATTCATACAGTTCAGGCGTACAAGACAGCCGACAGTCTGGCCATTATAGGCAAAGAGTGTAACTGTAAGTACGTGACAACCAAGCAACACTCTCCTGACCTTCAGCAAATTGAATTTGTGTTTTTATCTGAAGGAATGTTCTGGTTTAATGGCTTAGTTTCCCTCAGCGTGACTCGGGGTGCAACGGGCCTCCGAGCTGACAGTTTTTGTGAGTTGGGAGTTATGGCGATTGTGCAACCTGAAGCGATCGACAATGAGCCAGAAGAGTGATGAGTGGCAATGGAAGTGACCAGCGGGAGTAAAATTTGTGGACTGCGAGTGTATGACATTTCAAATGGTGGCAACAGACTGACTGAACATGTGATAATGAGTGTAATTAAGTGGCTATAGCCAATATTGAGACATTGAGAAGGACTTTAATTAGCCTTTAGAAATGTTGCACTTTCTGAGAATAATAAGAGAAATAGTAGAGATAGATAGTTTAAAGTTATAATTAATAGCTGTGTGAATGAATTAAAAATCAAATTTAGTTCTTTTATTTTTATTAGGACTTCCATCCCTTGCAAACCCTCCCCCTGGGACCTTTTAACAGTGATAATGGTGACATAAATCACTCATTATAACTGGAACTTAGTTATTAAAAGTGAGCGGTAATGCATGTACTGCACATTAAATGCAATTATCTGTTTACGCACTGTTTTAGGAGTAATATTAACAGATGTAGTTACCCCTTTTCCCCTAACTTCAACAGTTCTATTCTTTAGCTAACCATTCTCCTTTCTAAGGGATCTCATTGGCCATTGCTTTTAGTAGCAACAAATTAGGCACCATTTTTTTTTCCTCCGCATTTAATTTTCCTTGGTATTGGCAGCAAGCGAAAATGGTTTCAACACTTGTTTGAAGCATGTATTAAAACCGACTATTCGCTACTCTTACCAACTAGGAATTTGTAAATGTAACGTGGACGTATTCCATGCAATTACTGCACAAATTAGCTTCACGACTTTACGTTCTGTACATGAAACAAGAATATGTTGAAACTTTCATGACGCCATTAACAAATATGCTACAAAACTGTCCACTCCCATGTTTCATTGGAGCCGGCCAATACTTCTAAAAACATCACCGCAGGCAGGTACCAAAACCGCTCCTCCATAGGGCGAGTTACAGTGCTACCTCTCCCCCTAGTTTCTTTGGTAAGGACCAACGTCCCAGGATATGGTTGATCACATTATTCTCATCAGATTAGGCCGACAGCTGATCACCAGGGTCAATCAAATCGTACAATTAGCCACATCGAATGTTTGGGTGAGGTCCAGGTGGAAATGCACATTCGTGACTATTCTAATGACATCATCGCCCTCGTCTCAGACGAGATACGAAAGAATCTGATTCAAGGGGTGCCGTGGCTTAGACAACACAACACCGTTATTGAAATCGCCATGAACCGCATTCACTTCGGCTTGATCGAACTGTGTACAACCTAGGGCATCACAGGGAAAACAGCGAACTATCTGTCCAACTAAACACGTTTGACGGCACCGTACCCGCGGAACATAGGGGCGCGATCCGGCTAGTCCTGACCGAACGACGGGACGTATTTGCCGTGACAGAACACGTGATACCACTCTCTAAAGTAGATTTCCGGCTGCTTAACTAACTGACCGAAAGTTCTCCCCCACCTTTAATTAGTGTGAATTCTGAACTAAACATTTTAGGGGATGCCAAGATTTTATCTTCTCTTGACCTGAAAAGCAGCTATTGGCAACTACCAGTACAGCGCGAAGACCATTACAAGACCGCATTCACCGCACCCTACGGCTGGCGTTTTCAATTTTGCGCAGAGCCCTTTGGGCTGAAATGCGCCTCCTCCACCTTCCAGATCATGATGGTATGAGAGGGGAGTGTAAGATCGCATACCTAGACGACATTGTGATCTGGGCAAAACGCAGGAGTAACACGTACAACACCTATCCCTTGCCTTGGAGCGACTGGCTATCAATGGGTTAACGTGTGCCAATGGAAAATAACATATAGCGAATACATGTCTTCAATACCTGGGCCACATCGTCGATGCCGAGGTTATCTAGCCCAACCACAAACGATTGAGGCTAATTCAAGACTATCCTGCACTATACACGCAAACGCCTGCGAAAATTTTTCGGGCTTATAAACTGGTTAGGACTTTGCCATGATAACAGTCCCACTAACCACCCTGTTTTCAACCCAACGATTTTTCGAATGGAACGACCACGCCCAATACGCGTTCGAAGAAATCAATCACCGATTCCAACAGAGCAAAAAACTGTCCCGTTTAGACCCCCAGAGCAGTTACATCTGCAAACAGATGCCAGTCAAGAGGGGTTTGGCGATATTCTATTTCAATACGATGACGGGGAATGCAGAGTCGTAGACTACAGTATAGCGAAGTTTGCCTAACGAGAATGCAACTACTACGGGAATGTAAGGGAATGCTTGGCTATGGTATTGGCACTATAACACTACTGCCAACACCTAGAGTACCAACGAGTCACATTGAGGACCGATAATCGGTGTTTAATGTGGCTGCATAACATGCATACTTTCCGCAGCAAACTCACGCGGCGGTCCATGTTATTACGCGCCTATGATTTTGTGATGGAACACCTTCCGGGCGAAGAATACCAACTATCTGATGCCCTATCCCATGAGCTCTGTACAGCCGAAATAGCACGTGATGAAGATGAGAGGGTAGTCCTATTCCCCCAGACAGTCCGTCGGTTGCCCAGCGACAGAACATCTCCATAGGCAAGAGTAATGCCACCCATGACCTAACAAGTGATGCAGTATACGAAGGAGTACTCGCCGCACAATGGCTGTCCACAGATGTCGCGGATCGGCTAGCAGTGTTGCTTACAGGGGAAGGGAGCCAACAGTTTACGACTACCACCCCTTAAATTTTTTTTTTCATGTATGGCACGCACCGGAATATTACAAATATGGCGGCCCCAACGCGCCACTGCATCATAACAACCTAGTTCTGCATTAATACTGTTTTTTTATAATACACAAATATGACAAGGGGTGAGAAAATTGGCAAAATATAATAAATAATAGTCTTAGTAAATACAAAAACAAAATCACAAATTTCTCGCGAAGTGCTCTTCATTGTCTTGTGGTACTGAGGGCAAAGTGTGGAAATAAAGTATATCGAGAACCAATCATAGGCACCTAAAAGGATTATAGAATGAGATAATTCTCACATAATGGACACATGGAAATAATAAGTTTATTTTGGCTCTAGTTTTCAAGTAGTGTTATGTATTCTATTGGTTAATGGTTTTTATTTTGGTTGGTACATTGTGCCAAACTATTGGTGACAATTATTAATAGCATATTACATACTTTGCTTGGCATCACCAGAGAAATTAAAAAACATTCTATGTATAGCGTAATCATCAACATAGAATCAAGTACGACGTAGCGGCATAAGTTCAGGCAAATTTTTAGTGATTATACTTTAGTTTGGCATACCTCAATGCGCAGATAGACTCTAAAAGTTACGTATTGCACAGAGTCTATCCTATTAATAATAAGCACACACTGGCCAAGGCGGATTGCAGTCACCAACTCTACCACCATAATCAAGGTAACGCCATGCACTTATGTCAAAATTAATCTTAGCCCATATTTCTTCTCGTGTCGATACTAGATCACTAGTACTATCAATACGGATATAGTATATCGCTACCTCCTTGCTCAGCAATGCTATAAATATGTCGGTACATTTCCAGTTATCTGGCGGAATAGATAAACTGGCTTTTTCTGGTGCAGTTATGGGCCATCATACAAAATTTAATTTTATGTTCTGACAATAAATCTGTACCTGGCTTAGTTAATCCTTTAACAATCAATATAGCTGCCATCTTGTTATTATCTAAGCTTTCTATAGATATTGCAGTTTGCCTCTTCACAATAGTGATGACCATAGAAGTAGCTTCAAATATTTTTATTCTTGGCACGGGTAATGTGGGTAAATTTATTCCGCTAAGCTCAAGTTCCTTTACATAATTCTCGTCAATAGAACTAATCTGAAAATCCCTGTCAAGAAGCACAAGAACTTCCTTTCCGCATGTTTTCAGTATTATTTCTGAGCATAGGACTTCACGAGGTCTATCATTTACTTTATTATCTTGTTCTCGCATTTAAAATTTTCGCTCCATTTCAGGCAACCATACTGTGTCAAGCATGTGGAATTACTATTTTTTCGGTTTTTCCATACTACCATTTGGTGTTTGTTATTGAACATACTTCATTAACGTACAGGTTATTGTTCCGTCTCCTTACTGTTCTCACAGCTAGAAATGGTCAATGTATATTTGGGACGGGGGGAAGAGGTTTGCCTTCCTGACCCATTCTAGCCTAACAATTTGTGTACAGGGTGATGTGGTTATCATGCTGACATTAATTTTGTGTTTTGATTTTGCCAGTATTTGGATCTAGTGGAGTTTGCCACTCTAAATAACTCTCATTATGATATTGACTGTTATTATTTCATTGTTGGACTAAGTTAGAACAACGGTCACGAGAGCGAGCATTTGAATTTATAAATTCCATTGTTTGTGGTGTCAGGTGGGAATACTTGTGTGCATTGTCAATTACAGGGTGGTTGCGTTGTACGAAAGTCGGGAAACGTTAGTAGTAAATAGATTTCTGTATTATCGCTTTGTCTCGATAATCACCCCTCACATGTGTCTGTCAGTTGTACTGGTTCCTTTCCCCATGTTGAGAAGAATCACAGTGCTCTTCAACATGCTGTTCGTAGTTTGTTTCCATTGCCTCTGATAACTCCCATACCAGTACGAGTTACTTCCACCTCACCTGCCGTAACCTTTACTATGCATCTTGTAATGACCATTGTTTTATGGTGGTTCAGAGTATACCACGTTCACACATGTGCTTGCTGTGTGTTGTTGGGGTGACGATTATTAATATGTTGATGATTTTTGCATTCACGAGTCTGCCAATCCTGGTACAAAGGTGGAGATTTCTGTCTGTGTGTGCATTTATTACTGCGGTCTGTGTGGTAGTGCACGAGGAGTTCCAGTCGGTCAAAATGAAGCACCTGCTCTCAGAATTATTCCGCAATGGTGACATTTGACCTCCCTGACCACTGTAGTTGATACATATATGGTAACTTTCCTAATACTATGGCTATAAATTCTACGCCAGTTATTTCTGGAGTGAGATTTCTGGTGCATTCGTACATATCACTGAGTTGCACCTCAACTGATTTGTCTTTACAAGTGTTGAACCTTTCAGCGAGCAGCTGATTTCTTAAATTACCCTGCACTCTCAGGTTCCAATACTGTAGAAGAAAAACCCTTTTTAATACTGAAGTTAGTTTGTGTAATCTCCCACCAATAGTAAGCTGTCAATTCCAAAGCAACATTTTAACACTTTGATATTTCACAATCAATTAATTTGAAAAATAATAAATACTCCTCTAGCAATTTCAAAAATTCTACTGGATTCTCGGTATTACTTCCCACAAATGTAGGTAGTTCTTTCACGCAATGGTGCGCCGGATGGTGTAAAAGTGCAGCCGTCTAATTAAAGAACGAACCTGTAGGCCTATGTTGATTTAATGTGGATGAATTGTGTTCAGTTTCCTGTTGTATTCTGGGTGAACTACAGGTATTTTCACAGTTGACTGATGGTAAAGTGTTATTTCTGGTTTCTCTTGAAATTTTTGAAACGTCCGTATTAAGCTTTTCTACTTTTGCTTTGATTTCTAGAGTAACATTCTCTGTCTACTGTATTTTCTTTACAAGGTCCTGACATTTGTCTAGTGTGATTTCCGTAGTTCGAGTTTAACTGGTTTCTACATGCTGTGATAATTATTCCAAATTTTCACAGTTAATTGGTTCAACATTCTCTATTCACTGTTGAAATTTTGCAACCGCCATCTCGGTTTGTTCGCAGCTTGCACGTGTATCCTCTACAAAATTACAGTTTCACAGTTTTCTTCAAGTTTATGGGCTAAAAGTTCTACCCTGCTTTAGTTTTCTTTTACTTGTACCCCTATGGATTTGATTTGTTTGTTAGTACTTTCTCTATACGTGTGCATTTCTAACTTAATATGTGAAATGACCATAAGAGTAACTTCAGCTTTGCGTTGAGCTAACCCATATTCTATTTTGGCTTTGTGACACTCAAAATTTTCATTCACCTGTTCGAGCTTATTTTCCAGTCTTGCATTAGCGGATTCAATCTGTGCTTCAAGGTTCATGTTACGGTTTTCAATTAGGTTGGCAATGTTCGCGTTCATTTGTTGGGTCATTAATATAAGTTGATTAAACAGATCCTGATTATTATTACCTGCATTAACTGGCTCATTTGCAGTTTCAGCAACAGTATTAGCATTACCTATTGTATCATTTATTTCCTGAACGTGGTAACTATATAGTCTCTTATAATATTAACACTGGCTTCCTCTACGATATCTGTTGATGACCATGTTAAACGTCACGTAGGAAATATATACGTTTTCCACTATTATTGGTCATGCATTATTTTTATTATAGACAAGTGTAGCGATTTTCCTTACAGACACCTTAAACATTCTTACTTTTCCATTCCACCTTCGTTCTTACCAAGCCAAGCGTTAAGACAGCAGATTTATTTATGTGACATATTCACTAAAAGAGAGAGTGAAAATGGTAAAGTAATTAATTCAAATTAAGTATCAATGACAAAGTGGAATCCTAAATATGAAACTGACAAAAATTGGAAACTCGAATGAAATATTAGTTAAATAATTAATTCCATATATACGTTACAAGGATGATATTTACGTGAGATGTCATAACACAGTCTTATATATACGTAAGTAACAGCACAAGGGATGATATCAATTTTTCATTTTTGAGTGTTCTTAAAAATTCTATTTTCAAAAACATAATAAAGATTTACAAAGTGTGTATGTTCAATGTCGTTTTGTTATATGTACAGCATATATAATAACATAATATTCATTACTTGATTCCACATATGTGTAATTTTATAATCTACAATATGAGTGCATATATCACAGACAAAGAGAGACTACCTAGAGTGTGTTCTGGTGTGCCTAATAAGAACAGCTTTACTAAAATATGATTTACCACAGACTTCACAGTTAAAGGGACGCTTCCCAGAGTGAGTTCTTTTGTGCACAATAAGACCAAATTTCAGGCTAAATGATTTACTACATAGTTCACAACTGAAGGGAAGCTCACCAGAGTGAGTTCTTTTGTGCGTCTTAAGATGAGATTTATAACTAAATGATTTACTACATAGTTCACAACTGAAGGGTCCCTCCCCAGAGTGAGTTTGGTGGTGCCTAATAAAATTAGATTTGTTACTAAATGATTTATTACATAGTCCACAACTGAAGGGATGTTCCCCAGAGTGAATTTTTTTGTGCAAAATAAGACTAGATTCCAGACTAAATGGTTTACAACATAGTTCACAACTGAAGGGAAGCTCCCCAGAGTGAGTTCTGTTGTGCCTGATATAATTAGATTTATTGCAAAATGATTTACTACATAGCTCACAAGTGAAGGGATGTTCCCCAGAGTGTATTTTGTTGTGAAAAATAAGATCAGATTTCCTAAAAAATGATTTACTACATAGTTCGCAACTGAAGGGACGCTCCCTAGAGTGAGTTCTGGTGTGCATAGTATGTTCACATTTTTGACTTAATGATTTACTACATATTTCACAACTAAATGGATCCTCCCCAGTATGAGTTCTAATGTGCACATTAAGAGCAATTTTCCGATGAAAGGATTTGCCACAGAAACCACAAGCATATTCGCTACTGCACTGGTGAGTAAATGAGGGAACAACATGCAGTCTTTGTGTTAAAGGAACTGATGGGTTATCTTCACACTTGTCGGACAAGCACAAAGGTTCACTAAGTTGCCAGCATTTGCAATCTCCTGAAACTGCACCGCATAACTTGCACATGAAAACCCCTGCAAACAAAGTTGTTTCTGCAATGCTGCCATTTTCAATACCACACTCACTCTTCACTCTGTCACTTTCTTCACTGTAATAGTCTACTTCAGTTCCCTGTGATCCTGCTGCACAAATAGTCTCCAAGGAAGAATAATTGTATCCCTGTAACAGAACGTACAACACTGCACTAACTTCATAATAATTATCAACTAAAATGGGTTTTTAATTTAATGAAATAAATATGCTTTTACTTTGTAAATTGTATCATTTAAAATTTACAATTAAGTACTTGAATGAGTTAATTTAAAAAAAAACGGGCAAAGATGAGGAGAATAATGTGTATATAGCCCCGTGTTGCTGGTGCCACAAATATTATCCAAGAGTAGTGTAACTAGGCTCTCACGCCTATAGTGCACATACAGTTCCAGCACTTTTACATAAAGTGGTAAAGAGTGTCCACTGAAATTATATTTTGGAATTGCCTGTTTACCAGGCAGAATCTTACAATTTTCCCTGATCTATTTTCAAGATCAAAACATACCAATACCATATTTAAATTACACAGCAACAGACCAAGCAAGCGAACCAACATTTTATTCAACCCATTGATATTTTTGTCGCGATACACGCTACTGACTTCATGTCCCGGTTGTCTCTTGCCTCACCATTGTTGGTTGGCGGAGAGATGTAGCGTGGTCCGACGACAGCCAATTGAAGGACAGGTGACAACATAAGTAAGGCAGAAGTAAAATAGAACTTAATTTATGTAACCGATATCTTACCACTACCATTATGGACAGATGTGTGAGTGAGATTAATTATGAAAAATGATATAATACCAAAGATTATAAATATTGTAACAGTAATTGTTGAAAAATGTTTTAATTTGAAATGATTTATAAGGAAAAAAGATTTGTAATTTAATTGTTTAAAGAAGAAAATTTTTTTTTTTTAGCCAACTGTTGTTTGAGAAAATGAATATATATTAAAAAAAAAAAAAACAAGAATTATGATTTTCTGATTTCTACCTAAATAATATAAATGATTATAACTGAAATGCTAAAATCTCATCTTAAATTAAAAATTAAATTTCTACTACCAGTCTCCTAATGACTTTGTTTTTGTACTTATATTTCACATTACTCATGCTATCTTTATAATTACATAAATCAGGAAAAAAATTCATATTCTTAAAAATCTTATTTGACAAAAATAGCTACCACTCTAAATGTCTTCATTTTTGTAGCTGTGGTTGAAACTTTTGTAACATGTTACCAATTTGCTGGCAGTAGTCAGATCAAGCCTATTCCTAAGTTGGCTCTGTATAAATGAAAAGCTGGAAAATACTCTCTCAATAGAAGCTGAGCATATTGAGCACTCAAACAGGTGAACAATGAATGACGTGAATTTGTTGTCAATTTAGTTATTCTTTTGTATCACTTTCCACCAAGGGATCCATTGCCATTGCGGTAGCTGAGAAAAAATATTGTGGAAAATTATTAGACTCTGTTTCAAAACAAATCACGTAACTTGAAAAAAAAAATATCTGTAATTAAGAATGACGCCCACACTCTGGCTTCTTTCTCCTTATCAGGTGACAACGCTGGTAAATTTGTACGCCCAGGTATGCTAGATGGTGCGCTGGGGTTACAGCTTCTTTACAGCTTTTAACATTATCATCTTCATACAGTTTCAGTGCTGGATACTGACAGAGGAACAACCAAATCGCCAATTCATTTAAAGTTACACTAAAGTTGATAGCAAAACAAAACTATTTCTAAAGCGGGTTTAACATGACGCAAGATGAGCACAAAACTTGCGCGAGATGCTGATGCGCAAAATGAGAAGTTAGAACATTGTCCTATTTCTTTGTACAAGACGATGCAAGTTGTGATACTATTGATCCTTGTATTGGTCATGTGACGCGTCGTACATCAACCATAGAGGTAGAAGAAAATCATTTTCTGGTAATTATTAAGATTAGCGGCTTTTCTGTAAAAAGAATATATTCACGAAAAATGGTATACTTCCACTCTACTAATGATGCAGAACACGAATATACGAGGGGCATTAACGTCAGACTAACTTCTTAATATGTTCCCACCTAACCTAACAGAACCTAACCCCACGATGGGTGAATCACTATTTTACGTTTTTAAACTAACCTAGGCTTGTAGGGTTTTAAACTAACCTAGTATTGTATGGTTTTAATCTAAAGTAGGATTGTAGGGTTTTAAACTAACCTAGGATTTTAGGGTTTTACACTAACATAGGATTGTAGACTTTTACACTAACCTAGGATTTTTGGGTTTTACAATAAACTACAAATTTAGAATTTTAGGGATTTAAAGAAACTGTAAAACACACCAAAAGAATATCAATTTACTCACAGGATATAATTCCTCTGTCAACGGCCAATTCAACCTTACCTCACTCGACGGAACACAGTGTTCCACAAATCCGCCACATACGCAAATATACGGCACTGAATCACTAGTTTTCAGCCGAATATAAAGCAATGAAACACTAGTTTACAGTCAAATATAACGCACAGAAGCACTCATTATTGCTTTCTCCGTTTTTCAATCTGTCGGATTGGGACGGCACAGCCAGACCCGGCAAAGACGCTGTGGAGATTTATATTTTTTTAATTCACCAATAAAATGCCCGTAATGACATCTGTGGCTGCTAGGTAGCGTGGAGTCAGCAATGCGTTGCCATTATTAATGGCGGTAGACGTTAATAGATTTAAACAATGTCCATTTCACAATTTTATTAAATATGTTGTACTTATTTTAAAGCTACGCCCCTAGTATATTCGTGTTCTACGTGATTAGTAGAGTAGAAATATATCATAATTTTGAATTTTTTTTTTGTGTTTTTGAGAAAGGCCCCTAATCTTAATAATTACCCATTTTCTCGTCCACATCTTTTGTTTCTCCTAACGAGGTGTCTCACTTTCATTCTCGTCATCGGATAACACTTCAATTAATACTAAAGCACGTATAGCATTCATTTTTCATGCATCAATTGTACACTTGTTGAAGTAAGCACCTTCTTATTTTGTATTATTACAAGACGCAAGAGGGGTGTGGCAGAGTTCGTGAGGGATTGACATAATAAAAAAATAAAAGAACAAAATTAGATTTTAATTTATTCACACAGCTTTTCTTTACAGCATTAATCTATTAATCACATATATTACTCTTTTTATTTTTCTCACTGAATACAATATTCAATGTCTATCTCAACTCTAATTAAAGTCCTTCTATATGTCTCTGATTACAGTCAATTAACTCACACATCATTAACACACTCTCAGTCAGTCTACTGCCATCATTTGTAATGTCTTTCACTCACACATCCAGTCAAATAATCCAGCCTGCCAGTCACATTCTTCACTGCACCAATGCTCGCAGTCGCAGATTCTTCTCCCGCTAGTCACTTCCGCTGCCACTCGTTGCTCTTCTGGCTCGTAGTCTATTGCTTAATGTGCACAATTGCCCAAACTCCCAACTCTCATAAACTACTGGCACGGAGGCCTGTCGCACTTTGGCTAGATTCAGTAAGCATTAGCATATTTTTCGAGTTGCAAATAGATTTACTCACTAGCAAGTAGCAAAAAAGATTTGATGAATCCAAGCCAAGATTTTCTTTAGGTATTCCACAACACTGCAATATTCTGCAGCTGCACAAGCCGAAATTAGAAATTAATGATTTTATAGACTTTAGTTTTACATACAAACATAAGTAAAAAATTTACTTTGTCCAATGCAGTAGAAGCATGTTTAAGCAGAGCGCAAAGTTTTATCTTCTTTGTAAAATGCAACATAACCTTTCTTAAAATGTTTCAATCAATATCAACTTTGTTATCTTAAAATATTTTTAACATACATGGTCTATTTCTGATGAAAGTTTCAAGGCAAACCATTTGGCAGTTCCAACGAGTTTCCCCAGGAAGCTGAGACTTGCACGAACTTTCAGCTTCCTTTGACCATACTGCTGGGCGGTGATGATTTCCAAAGTATTTTTGAATTTATTTCTATAAAGAGTTTCACAACTTGAGTAACATTTCTGATTCAGATTATGTGACATGCAACCATATGATAATCTTCCTTGAATTCAACTTCAAGATTTTACCCCAGAAGTTTCATTTTGGCTCGTTATTAGAAACACGACTTCTAACTTTAAATCCAAACTTTTCATGTACATCATTAAATACTTTTTTAGCCAGCTGCAAACAATATTGGCTGGTCTTAGCATTTGTGCGAGCATCTATCGCAGATAGAAAATAAGAATCAATAACATTTGACAAAATATTGACTATAACTAAATAATTGTGAAGGTTACTCCACCCATCTTGCATCAAAGTCACTGACTGACTCAATAATCCAAGAGATGTTCCTCTGTTTAGCTGTTCTTACAATGAAACAAGAAGTGGTCCTGCTAGTTGTTTTCTGTTTGGTCGTTTATGACCAGGTCTTAATTCATTCAACATATCTTAAGTGCACCATGCTTTATTACACTAAAAGGTATGTTGCATCAAGGAAGAACTGAGCAATATACTTATCATATTGTCATCTTCTTACCTGCAGGAGTGCTTACTGTGAAGGTAGGGATTGGTTGTTTCAACTGTTTAAATGTGCGAGCTGATGACTAGATGCCTGCAGTCCATCTGAACTGGAACCTAGTTATGTCTTTTTCTCTTCCATGAACACAAGACCTCATATTAACATGATTTAATATACATTATTACAGATCACACGTGTGTGTAATACAAGCACGTACAACCGCCATTGTACTCTCCGCTGCCTCTGAGCCGGATGCCTGATTACTTCACTTCCTCAATGTGCTGCCAACCTAAACACTATTCACTTCTCATAACTACTTTACGTAAATAACATTATAGTTATTACACCGGTGAGCTGGAGACGGGAATAAATTATTTTGTTGATGCAGCAATCACTTCAAAATTCTTTGAAGAAACAGTAAGCATACTTTGGTTCTTATTATAGAAATGGAAGCTTGTTGAAGGATAGTTGGAAGCCCAAGTAGGGTTAATAGAATTCAATCTCATACGATCAGTTGATTCTCTTCCAATAGAAATTGAATTCAAGGTTAAGTCAATATCCTCAACATCTGCATTCACATTATAATCATAACCACGTATAGTTATTTGTTATTCTTTTTCATTTATAGAACATGTATGCAATGAGCTTTCATCCTAGGAGCTTTTTAACTAACAAAAGTCTTGCATTTCTTGCACCTTTTTTTTTCCAACTGCTTTCCACTTTCACAAATTGTTAAACTTTCGAAATACAACCACACAATCTCCACCTTTCTCTCAACAATTCCTGGCCCAATTTTAAAACTCACTTTTGCTGGAGACAAAGTTATTTTCTAAGTACATTAACACAGTGCACATCATGCTAACAGACAATTAACACAAAGGTTATGTGATACTTTTTATTCGAATGTAATCCACTATCCAGTGTGACCACTTGGAATCACAAACATTAAATTTCCCAACTAAACATGGAAATTACCAGGATTCCCTTTATGAATACTGGAATAATTCTCTTACAATTACATTCGAAAAATGTTGATTTATAATTTTCAAACCTAGATCCATGTACGTATAACAAATACCGGGTGGCTACCAGTATCGTTATAGCAAATTCCCTGACATTTCTCGAACTTTTCCAGGTATCCTGTTGCATTTCCCTAATTACCTTACATAGCCAATATTATAAATAAAGATAACACATAAGTTAAATACTTGCGTTCTAAAAACCAGAAAAAAAGTCATTATGCAAGAGACAAAACAGTATCAATTCAATGAGAAACACTAACTGAATGGGTTTGTTTTATTATTTTAGTAAAGAAAATATTTTAGGTACTTGCAAAATCTTACACTTAGAACTGAAAAAATAGTTTCCCCAAAGCCAATGCTTGCTGCATCAACAAAAAAAATCAGATAAGAAAATGTGTGTTCTAATACTATAGTTACAATTTAGCATACTGATTACAATAGTATCCCCAGGTTCATAAATCTGCCTATGAAGGTGGAATAAACAAAAGTAACAGTACAATTCGTAAGATGGCATGTAGCAGAAGTAGCGCTTATTAATTTTCTTATTAAATATATTTTTAACAATTTTATCTAAATTCCCTGACCTCACACAAATTTCCCTGTCTTTTTTTGAAATGTAAAACTCTCAGACTTTTCCAGGTTTACCCTGACGCTAGCCACCCTGAAATATAAAAATAAACAATGGCATGCTGATTTATTTAATTTGTATTAATAAATAAAAGCAAATTTTCATTAAATATTTATATGTTAATTTTGTTACACACCTGAATAATTACATTTGCTAGTAAAAACCAAGTTTTTGGCAGTGGCATACAATTTACTGAAAATTGATGGCATTTTGCCAACCCTGCAACGCATCAACAACTGCTCAGAAACTGCGACATTTTGAACAAAACATCATTATAACAGATTGGAGAGACTGATAAATATGTTACAAAAACAAAGGTGAAATAACATTTACATAGGAATTAGATTACGTTAGGTCAGCTTACTAAGTGTAGGAGCGCTTAGGTCAATATCGTCACCATATAACATTTGACAATATATATTAGCCAAATAAATAAGAAACACTCATATCTTTTCAAATGGTATTATTATTATTACTCAATTATTGCAACGACAGTAACAATTGGAAAAAACGTTCACTTTCTTACAAATAACTAACAACTAACCTAACTGCAATAAACACAATAAATATCACAATACATGAAGCCACCCACACAGAACCCAATAATGTTCATCTCTTGCGGCTACTAAATCCAGGTAACATGTGTGATGGCCACTCCTCGAAATCAGAATCACTATCGGATTCGAGGGCTCTTTCAGACAGTCTGTCAGTAGCACATGGGGAAGCCAAAGGGCAATTTATCCCCAAAGATCCAGCCTCATTAAAAACAGACGATGCAGGCTCCTCAAATAATTATGATATACTAACTGACAAATTAGAACTGTCTGGCGATATACTAATCACCTCACTGCTCACTCTTTTATTACACTAAAAATTATGTATACAAATTGTGGTGTTTACACACTTTCCTGAAGTTACTTGGCCCTATTTCATATGAGATTCCCATATCAAGATAGTTTTAGTTTATTGTATACACATTTAGGAGAGTACCTAAGTATGAAATCTATTATTGCGTGGTTTTTTTTTTGCAGAAAGAAGTTACACAAATTGTGGTATTTTTCAAAATACACATTTTCCTGCAGTTACTTCAAACTGTTTTATAAGATTGCCATATCGAAATGACATTAATTAATTGATTATACGTGTATGTATACACCTACATACATGTTCTATCATTGCTAGTTCTTTTGCTGAATAAACCATCTGTAATAGCGTGGTTTCTGTCAGAGCAAGGTGACTGACATACACTGGTGTTCTGAATTTTGAGTACAGTGAGTCATAGGAGACGGTGTTTGAAGCCTTGACTTATATCGTTGTTCTGAGGGTCGGGTCAGGTGAATTGTGTGCGATACATAGAGCAGGGTGGATAGAACTATCTTCAGTTCAGTCCAAATGCCTTGAGCAAGGGCAACACACTGCGAGCTACAACTTACGGCTCATAAGAATAAACTGTACTGGAGGAAGTCTCCACACTCACCTGGTTACCGCTAATGGGTGCGTCATACACTGCCACTGGTTGCGGAAAGCCTGCCTCACATTCTATTACTTGATCAAATATGTCAATTTCATCTTTAACCTCCACCTGAAACATAACAGCCAGTGAACAATGTGTACATACTGCCATCACTTGTACATTGCAAAACAATTAATGACATTAAACAATACACAAATACTACCGTATGTGCCAGCGTACAACTGTGACTTGCTGCTTGCTTGCTGCCCAAGGATGCAACTCAGAGACAACTCATTTTCACTTCTACTAGAGAGGTTATGAAGCCATAATCTTGTCTCCTACAAATACTATCTCTTGGATCCATTAACTTGTCTTCCACAAGCACCAACCTCCACTGGTCTTCTACAAAGGGAGTAGAGCTCTATATGAATGGGTTTCCAGTAGCATGGAACTACTGGCTTACCTCGCTGAATGTAAAGTATACCAGCGATATGCAACGTGTTTACAAACACACTGATAAACCCTGGTAAGGTATTCCTCATGAAAATACAATACAAACACCAATTTTCCCTAAAGTGATTACTAACGGAGATATGTGCCCACCAAAAACTGAGTTTAAAAATGCTTACTTATTGTTTAAAATATTGTCTACTTGCGATGAACCAACATATATCTATAAAGTGTTTTGTATAATGGAGAACACACACATCTGAAAATGCAGGAAATATGATGAATGAATTCACATGATGTTTCTGCACGTATTAAAACTATAGTCCATTCACGGTTTCTTCTCCTTACGACAAATACATCCTCCTGTTTTTTAAATAACTTTTATACCACAAATATTTGACACTGAGATTAACTTTAAAGTACTACATTTTTTATTAAATGATACTTTTACTTGATGTAGGACCTATTCTATAACTTATAATATTTATTTTGTATTTAATACAAATTAAAAACAGTGAGAGCCGCAATGTGTAGGCAACAGCAAGTAAGAAATATTTCGTAGTTAAAATATTGTCATTACAGTAACAATCTTTTCCACTCAGGAAGTTTTCCTGCTAAACAATCATTAAGCCTCTGGCACATAATGTATAAATACATAAGTAGTTTATACATTATAATAAGATTTTCTAGATAATAATCTTGAATTATTTTTGAACCTTCAAAATTTTTTTAAGAAAAGTCTTACTGCATATTTATTTTAAATGGTACTGCACATGCTGATTTCATTTTTTTAGTTAATGTTGTCCACATCTGAAAATATGAAATAATTTTGTAATATTTTTGTTAACTAAACATTTATGTAATATCTTATATTTCCATTTGCATTTTTACAAAAGTCGCAAGAATATGTAATTTACATATTGCCATTAAAATGCTACAGTCGCACAACCCTATCATTGCATCATAATTGTCTGTAGTGTGTACAGCGCACTTCTAAAGTCCAATTCAGTGTATAACTTACCACGTAACAGTAAAAGGGATTGTGACTTTGGCAATGAACTAAATTCCATGCATGTTCCCCCTGGTGGTGTTAAAGATCAGGTCAGACTACATCTAGTCCTACACAAGCTCAATGACAGTTCTGATAATAACGTTGAACAGACACTTTGGAAAACACTTGAATTACATAAATTATGTGTGGGTGGAAACTTTAGGCATATGGAACAGCCTTGGACAGTTCCATTTCTTGACTTCTACCACATGGTTTTCGGAGAGGCAATATACTCCCACAGCTGAGTGGCAATCAGTGAGGGAATCACTACCCTCGTTCTATACAGTGTCTTGTGCAGCTCTTGTTGGGCAGCCAACACCCGTCTCAATCTTTCCTGTTCCTAATGATATCTACTTTCTTTCAGGATCATATTCACACAGAAATTAAGTGATTGTGAAAGACTCTTGAATCGAGATGCAGGCAGACTTCTTACCCCTTCACCATTTTTGAACAGTGATTTACATATAACATATGCTGAGTAAGTGCCGCTTGAAAATTGGTTTCGAATTCCTGTTAAGTAAGAATGTATCAGACACATATTTCACTGGAACTACAGTAGTTAGGGGGCTAAGAATTTTCAGTTTGATTGCTAATGAAACATACTATTCTTTAAATTAAATAACTGTAACATTCCAAGCAAACAAATCCACAAACACAATAAAAGCTTTCTTATTTCTTTCTTACAATGGAATTTACTGAATTGACCCACAGGCACTTACACCAATACCATAACGTGCCCCAGACAGGAAGGTCAGCCAACAGATGCTATTAGCCAGCAGTGCATATTGGAATCCACTCAACAGTCCGTTAGCCTCTGGCCAAGACAACTGACTGGCATAACATCATGCCTTGTTTCAACTTCTTATTGAATTCAGCATGTGTATACAAAAATACCCCACACAGCCAGGGCATGCTGGGTAATCAACATAATTTCTAGCCTATGGGGTTGATCACCAACTCCTTGCAGACCCACACCATCACATAATGTTCAGTTAGGCCATTTTAAGCAGCATTGGCTACAAGCAGGCTATAGCGCTGACCCTTAGCATGCAGTATACTTTAGTTGCAGTAATGAGTGTACAATAACATGTGTCATTACTTGTACGTCTCACACCTGGGCCATCTGAAGCATTGCACCTTCTAGCAGTACATTTTCTACATAACTATGACTGGGCTTAATATATGTAGCAGTCACGTGGAGTGGTGCGAACAGCTTCATATATAGTAACTACCATTCAAGGAGGCCAGGAAACACGAGTGTCACTAGACAAGCTGTGTTGCTTGCCACAGGGCTGGTGGGCCTCTCCTACTTAATATATGTAGCAGCCACGGGGAGTGGTGCAAACAGCTTCATATATAGTGACTGCCATTCAAGGAGGCCAGGAAACACGAATGTCACTAGATAAGCTGTGTTGCTTGCCACAGGGCTGGTGGGCCTCTCCTACTTAATATATGTAGCAGCCACAGGGAGTGGTGGAAACAGCTTCATATATAGTAACTGCCATTCAAGGAGGCAAGGAAACACGAGTGTCAGTAGACAATNGGGAGTGGTGGAAACAGCTTCATATATAGTAACTGCCATTCAAGGAGGCAAGGAAACACGAGTGTCAGTAGACAATCTGTGTTGCTTGCCACAGGGCTGGTGGGCCTCTCGTACTTAATATATGTAGCAGCCACGGGGAGTGGTGCAAACAGCTTCATATATAGTGACTGCCATTCAAGGAGGCCAGGAAACACGAATGTCACTAGATAAGCTGTGTTGCTTGCCACAGGGCTGGTGGGCCTCTCCTACTTAATATATGTAGCAGCCACGGGGAGTGGTGCAAACAGCTTCATATATAGTGACTGCCATTCAAGGAGGCCAGGAAACACAAATGTCACTAGATAAGCTGTGTTGCTTGCCACAGGGCTGGTGGGCCTCTCCTACTTAATATATGTAGCAGCCACGGGGAGTGGTGGAAACAGCTTCATATATAGTGACTGCTATTCAAGGAGGCCAGGAAACACGAATGTCACTAGATAAGCTGTGTTGCTTGCCACAGGGCTGGTGGGCCTCTCCTACTTAATATATGTAGCAGTCACATGGAGAGGTGTAAACAGCTTCATATATAGTGACTGTCATTCAAGGAGGCCAGGAAACACGCGTGTCACTAGACAAGCTGTGTTGCTTGCCACAGGGCTGGTGGGCCTCTCCTACTTAATATATGTAGCAGTCACGTGGAGTGGTGCAAGCAGCTTCATATATAGTGACTGTCATTCAAGGAGGTCAGGAAACACGAGTGTCACTAGACAAGCTGTGTTGCTTGCCACAGGGCTGGTGGGCCTCTCCTACTTAATATATGTAGCAGTCACGTGGAGTGGTGCAAACAGCTTCATATATAGTGACTGCCATTCAAGTAGGCCAGGAAACACGAGTGTCACTAGACAAGCTGTGTTGCTTGCCACAGGGCTGGTGGGCTTCTCCTACTTCAGGATACAGTGTTTCTGCTTGAGAGGTGCCACCCCTATATATTCAATTTTTCCAAACCTAAACCCTGAATATCTAACTTACCATGTGTAGCTATGGGCCCAAATATTAACCCAAGTTGGATCTCCTGGAACCACACGTTGCATTGAAATGCTCCAGCAACGGCTAGAGCTGGCTATTTGTACAATTGTTATAACTCTTCAAGTAGTTTTACCGTTGTATGACGAGTATTAAAGTTTCACAAATTTATCATTGGTATCCTCCCAAAAATTGAAAATATTGTTTATAAAAGTGGCTCATTACTCTAAGATGTAAACTCCAATTAGAGGAACAGAGCAAAGTTTGCACTTTAAAGTTGGGCTAGCATAGAGGGTGACCACCTCAACACAGAATATTTTTACAATGTGGATTGGAAGAGGCAGTCACACATGTTCGTAGTAACTTAAATGGTGGGTAAACCATCCTTACAACAATGCAGTAATTAGCTCCTTAAAGTAAACTTGGTCAAGCAGTTTGTAAAGTTGCCGCGGGGTAGTTGTGCGATATTAAAAATATTATATCTGCCTCACAGTGGGCGCCATCATGTAACGTTCCGCCTTTGTTACGTTTACGTTATATTTAAAATATTACAGCCTCACAGGTGGGCGCCATCTTGTAACGTTCGGCACTTGTTACATTGCGGAATGTTTACGTTGCCACGGCTTGCCCTCGACTAGATCAGAAGGTAGACACATGAGACTCAGTTAATTGAACACCAGTTATTTAAGAAAGAAGTTCCAGATTAGTTTGATATATATATATATTTATTTAACATTCTGCAACACAGTTCACAGACGGAGATTTAGTATGCAGAGTACAAACCTTTACCATTAAATATACTATTGCAGATAACAGTGCCACAGTCGTTTACTTAATGATGTTCTTAAAAAACTGACCCGAAGAAACTTAAAATGGGGCTACCTCCCACACCGGCTGAGAATTGATATATTAAAGTCTAGATGCCGATGTGGGGGTTCTAGTCCTGCCCGAACGCGGCCTAGGCTAGCATCGCATGATACTTCTCGACTGCCTGACCTGCCCTCACAGGCGACGTGAAGTAACTCTCCCTGACGACTGACTTGAATAAGACTGCTCTTAGGGCGACAGACAGACGCCCTTTTTGTGCTGCCTATAACCCCCCTCTCCTGAGATAAGCGCCTAGCATCTGCCAGCAGCGTCATCTAAAACTGCACGTGTCCCGCTCTCAACACGTTATCGATACTGCGTTGTCAACAGAAACAAACCTCTCGTACAACAAAAAATTTGTTGACGTTGCCTGAAACTGCGCTGGAGGAACTAAAACCTGTCGACGTTGTCTGATCCACAGAAACGAACTAATCTAATTAATGCTGATGCTTCCCCAAAAAACCGAAGTTCGAAACGAAACCGTAACCGTCCTCCTGATAAAACGTAACCCGGCAAACGTCCTCCCGAAAACCTACAAACGCACATGTCTGCCGGATAAACTATCATGGGAAATGAGCCACCACAGTTTTAAACTTCAGACCCGATAAAAATATTAAGAAGCTTTCCAAAGCTTCATACACACGAAAGAATTTTACACCCGAGTCCCGAAAAATTATGAATATTGCATCATTACAAGGTGCACCTCACTTGAGTGCTAGCTTATAGGATGCCGCTTACACAGCTAACCTACACAAATCCTGTGCTACTGCATTGCACTTAGCAAACATAAATACTATTTATTAGCAACTAAAAAAAAAACACATTAGCAATTTACAAATAATACCAGACTTTTATTACATGCCAGTAACATTAAAATTGAGGCAATCATTTAGAAATATAACTGCAAGCACCAAAGTAAGATTTATATAATGACAGTACAGTGGAAGGAACCGTTTACTGGTGCCACTTAGTTTCAAGTCAGTGAAGTGGCACGAGGCATTCGTACTCCTGCCATTGTACTTTACAAACTGCGAAGGCAATAATTACCCCAATATTACCTTCCTGTTCATCACTTTGACAGTTGGCTACAATGGGCTTGAAAGTGTTAAAATATAAGTCTATTTTACTAAACCTAACGGTTACCTATATGTTAAGGGCTAGCTGGAAATAAAGAGACATGCTGGAATTATCAGAGAATTTTATTCACAAGTCCCAGTGGGACATCCTGTAGTGTGTCTGAAGTGGCAGGAGCAAAATGACTGCTGCCTTCACAGTTTGTAAACTGCAGTGGCAGGAGTACGAATGCCTCGTGCCACTTCACTGACGTGAAACTAAGCTGCACCAGTAAAGGTTCCTGCCACTGTACTGTCGTTATAGAAATCTTACTTTGGTGCTTGCAGTTACATTTCTAAATGATTGTCTCTATTTTAATGTTATTGGCATGTAATAAAACTCTGGCATTATTTGTAAATGGTATTTATTAAGTTTAGGGGCTTTTCTGAACGAAACGTCCTAGACCAACAAAAGTTGCATTATTGGGTTCTGCCCAGCCTACCTTGTTCATATTCAAGAGGGCGTAATGTTAAAATAAGTAGAACATATTAAAAAAAATTGTGAAATGTACGAGCAGTTTGCTTGGTTTGTTTACGTCTATTAACGTCTACCACCATTATTAATGGCTGCGCATTGCTGATTCCACGCTACCTAGTGGCTACGGATATCATTACGGGCATTTTAACGGTCAATTAAAAAAAATCAGTCGCCATTGTGTCTTTGCCGGGACTAGTTGTGCTGTCCTGATCCGACGGATTTAAAAATGGAGAAAGCAATAACGAGTGCTTCTGTGCGTTATATTTGACTATAAACGAGTGTTTCATTGTGTTATATTCGGCTGAAAAATAGTGATTCAGTGCAGTATATTAGCGTATGTGGCGGATTTGTGGAACACGGTGTTTCGTCGAGTGAGGCAAGGTTGAATTGGCCGTTGACAGAGAAATTATTTCAGGTGAGTAAATTGATATTCTTTTGGTATGTTTTACGGTTCCTTTAAATCCCTAAATTTGTAGTTTAATGTAAAACTCAAAGATCCTAGGCTAGTGTAAAACCCTACAATCGTAGGTTAGTGTAAAACCCTAAAATCCTAGGTTAGTTTAAAACCCTAAAATCCTAGGTTAGTTTAAAACCCTACAACCATACATTAGTTTAAAACCCTAAAATCCTAGGTTAGTTAAAACCCTACAATCCTAGGTTAGTTTAAAAGCCAAAAATTCTACAATCCTAGGATAGTGTAAAACCCTAAACTCCTAGGTTAGTTTAAAACCATACAATCCTAGGTTAGTTTAAAAATGTAAAATAGTGATTCACCCATCATGAGGTCAGGTTCTGTTAGGTTAGGTGGGCACATATTAAGAAATTAGTCGTACGTTAATGCCCTCGTATATTCGTGTTCTGCATCATGAGTAGAGTGGATATATACCTCTTTCCGTGATTTTTTTTTTTTACAGAAAAGTCCCTAAACTTAATAATTACCTCAGGAACAAGCTCTTAGCCAACTGAAGCACACCACACATTACAATTTTTCTCTTTTGCAACACCAGAAACCACAAATTAATGTGGGAATAATAAGGTAAAAAAATTAAAATTATGTAAAGTGTTTAAAAGATGGATTCACCTACAGTACAATGTGAAAACTATCCACATATGCATGAGCTAATTAATTTACTTGAACTGTTCTTACATATGATGCAATGAAACATTCAGTCAGTTTTGAGTACAGAAAAGGTTGAAATTCTTTTGAAAATGAGAGAGAGAGAGAGAGAAAGAGAGAGAGAGAGAGAGAGAGAGAGAGAGAGAGAGAAAGAGAGAAAGAGAGAGAGAGAGAGAGAGAAAGAGAGAGAGAGATAGAGAGAGAAAGAGAGAGAGAAAGAGAGAGAGAGAGAGAGAGAGAGAGAGAGAGAGAGAAAGAGAGAAAGAGAGAGAGAGAGAGAGAGAAAGAAAGAGAGAGAGAAAGAGAGAGAATATATGCATGCATTTATTTTGTGTGATCTTATTAAATTTTGTTAACCAGCAGTAAAAGAAAAAAATAATTTTTCAAGGTTTTCCCTGATTAATTATAGGATAAACATTTAATTCCCTGAACTTTCCTGGTTTTCCAGTGTCAGTAGACACCCTGCACTAGCACTACAGTCTCGCAGCAGACTTGGTCTTCAGACATTTGGCCAGTTTATCAATTCAATTTACCGGAATTAACTCTAACATCTGCTCCAATATCGGACGCATAGTGTGACCGTTCGTTAATAGACAAATGTTCAATTGGCAAACATTGAGACAAATGTTGGAGCAAATATCTGGACAAAACGTTTGACGATAGGTGTGGCCTCACCTTTACAGGCTTATAGAGAATGGACGGCCATTCCACGTCCCATGACATTTTGTAGTACGCATCTTGGAAGTGGGTGTTTTTTCTATGGCTATTTCCTAAGCCCCTGTTACAATTACGGTGTCCCCTGTCCTTACTGACGTTGTGAGACTCGCACACAATTTGCTGCTACAACAGATGTCCAAAGCCGTCCCAACAAGTAGGTTTTGAAAACTTTCACCAAGTAGCAGTAAATGCTTTGTGCCATCTTGTTTAAACTCACGAGTGTTTGGCTGGTTTATTGTTATGGTGTTAAGTTAGAGGCGATTTTCATTATTATAGTAGTTGATCCATTTTAGTTATAGGAAAATATTTTCTTTGCATTCGCATTGCGTTATTTATCAAAAATAAAATTCCTTCATTAAAAATTATTTTCCATCAATTTTGCATGTTTTAAATTCCTGTCTTTTATGTAGAATAATCCTGGCCGTAACTGCACAGCACATATTTACAATTTGTCCCACTCAACTTCGGCAAACTCCACATTTGCATGTCCATGTTTATGAATATTTACTATTACAAAATGTGTGTGGATTTTGCCGGTAAATCATACTTCTTCCATGGAAGACTCGAAGACAGGCGACAACTGAGGACAGAAAATTTAAAATGGTCAAATTTGCTGTAGACCGGGGACAGAGGACATGCGAAGGCATGGCTTGTAATGTCACATGAGCCAATCAGTGCTCTCAACGTCAGAGAGAATAGATGACACGGCAACTATAGCAAGTGCCTAGGGCCCCGTCTACTATCAACATGCAGAACATAACATGCATAGCATAAAGAAGTAAAAACCTGTATTTTAGACTGCAACATCCACAGGTTATATTTGGCGTGACTTACTTGGCATTATTTGCATAACTTAGTGTTAAGATGGTCATCTCTCAATATCGTACGGCAAGTTTTTAACGCCGGCCAATGGAACGTGAAATGTCCTGAAAACTACTGTAGCCAACTTATGGGTATAGAAATTCTTGTGCTGGACAAATTTTTTCCTACTCGTTTGGTCTTTATATTTGGTGAGACAAGGGTTTTTTCTTTCACGTTAACACCAATTGTAGACTGAGAGTTTTGCTTATTATGCTGTGTAGGTAATGTTATTTAAGCCAATTACAGTGAAACTTCCTTTAACGGACACTTCTCAAAAGCGGACAACTCTCTTGAGCGGACAAATTCTGATTCCCCGGCATAGTCCCATTCGTTTCTTCATATTAAATTCTTCTATAAAGCCGACAGCAGCCTCCCGGAAAGGAATGTTTTCTGAGAAAAGCCTTCTCCCCTCTGTTTGGTTTGCCTTCCACTAACATCCTTTGTCTCAAATTCCTAGATCTCAATTGCGCCACACTGTAGGTACAAACATGTTTACCTCATCAGTTTGTTTCCGATTTTCGAGCGATAAACACAGCTCTAATATGCCTCCCCGTGTGCGTTTGACACTTAAAGAAAAAGTGGAAATAATTAAAGCCAGTGAACGTGAAAAACTAAGTGTGCGATACTGCGCTGCAAAATTCAAAATAGGAAAGACTCAGGAGAGTGAAATTATAAAAAATAAAAAGGAACTTTTAGATAGATTCACCAAACATGGAAATGACGAATCCCGTAAATCCTTTCCAAAAACGGCCGGTTTGAGCATTGACGATGCAGTTTTCAAATGGTTTTGCCGTGCTCGGGCTGCAAACATTCCACTTTCCGGTCCGATCATTCAAGAAAAGGCCTTAGAAATTGCAAAAAATTTAGGTAAATTGGATTTTAAAGCCTCTGTAGGATGGCTTGTCAAATTCAAATCTCGGCATAAGATATCTTATAAAACCATTAGTGGAGAAGGGGCCTCGGTAGACACAGAAGTACGTAGTACAAAATTGGACAGAGAAGCTTCAACAATATTGCGTTGGTTTTGAACCCAAACACATTTAAACTGCGATGAGACCGCCTTATTTCTTTAGAGCTCTTCCGGATAAAACCATGCAGTTGAAAAATGAGCGTTGTCAAGGAGGAAAAGTTTCAAAGGAGCGTTTAACTTTGCTCTTATGCACAAATATGCTTGGTGAATTTGAAAACCCTCTGGTCATAGGAAAGGCAAAAAATCCTCTGTGTTTCAAAGGTATCAATATCAATTTGTTGCATGTGGATTGGCATTCTAATTCTAAGGCGTGGATGACCAGAGATGTTATGAACATTTGGTTGACAAAATTGAACAACAAAATGATTCTACAAAATCAAAAAATTATTTTATTTATGGATAACGCAGCCTCCCATCCCAATACAAATTTCAGCAATGTGGAAATTGTATTCCTCCCACCGAATACAACTGCTACATGCCAACCTTTGGACCAAGGGATTATAAAGAACTTCAAAACTCACTATAGAAAGTGTGTTTTGAAGCACCTGTTGGCCAACATGGACAATGCAACATCGTCAAGTGATTGTGCAAAGAAAATTAACATCCTGGATGCAATTCGCTGGATAACGTCCTCCGTGAAAAAAATAAGCAAAGAAACTGTGTTACATTGCTTCATAAAGTCGGGATTCGTAAATTCCAGCGATGAAGCCGCAAATTCACAAGATGTTGATGAAGAAGGAGAACTTCAAGACCTGCCAACATCATACGACCCGACGAGCGAAACAACGTACGCCGACATCGATGGAAGTCTGGTCACAGAAAATAATTCTCTGAATGTTGCAGATCTTATTCGTGAAGGTAATCATACAGTTACAGTATACATACACATATGTAATAATGTTCTTGTCTTAAAAAAAGAACTAATTTTTCATTTGTTTACATTCCAGAGGAAAGTCTAAATGACGAAGAAATTTTATGAGAGTCAGAAGTGGAGGACGATGAAGGCTGAAGAAGTCTTAATACAAATTAAGAGGGTCAAAATTTTTTTTATTTCAAACAGTGATGCTGAGGGACTCTACTTAGCATTGAGGATTCAGTCAAATGTTAAAAATAAAATTCCTATTAAAAAAAAAAAATTAATCAAAAATAACAGACTTTTTTTAAGTGTTAATTTCTGTCATAAATTTTATTGCTTCATAAATATTTTTAATTGTTTTTATACATTTTTAAGATAATTTACGCATGTAATAGTGCTACATACAGTAGTTGTTTTGTGTGCTCCGTGTTGTGAAATAAATTGCCTTTTGCACGTAAATATGTATATAATTTATTATTTACCTATGGCACATCTTGTATATATGTACAATTTAAAACATTATTTTAATTTTTCTCCCAAAAGCGGACACTTCTATATAGCGGACAATATTTCATTCCCCAAGGGTGTCCGTTATATGGAAGTTTCACTGTATATTGTGGATGGGGTCTTACGCCAGGTTTACAAACTACACAAGAAATACACAGATGCAAAGAGTTGAACGTACGTATTTCAAAGATACAGTTTATAAATTACGCAGGAAACAAGAATGCAATGCAAAAGTTGGCCAACTTCAAACATCTTGCATTTTTGCTTACATTTTGCACCTTCTACATTAGCCGTGGGCAATTGCCAAATCATTTTACACACTTATAGAAGGCTATGATTTTCAGTATTATTATATTACATGCTTGTACGGTAATTAATCAGAGTAGCAGCTTTTCTGAAGGAAACGTTGTAGACAAACAAAAGTAACATAAATGGGTACTGCACAGCTTACGTTATTAATTTTGAGTGGGCGTAATGGAAGTAAAACGTACTAAATAAAATAGATAAAAGTACGAGCAGTTTGGCTGCTTTGTTTACGTCTGACATCATGTTGAATAGCCATGTAATGCTGTCGGCACAGACGCAAACTGCGTTTAGTCACCTGGTTTATGAAATAGTGTGAGGTTCGCGGTTAGCGTAGTAATGTGCGCGCCTGGTTTGTGACGTCCGAACTCGTCGTGTGAAGACTTGTGATTGAAGAATGGTGAAGATCAATTTAAGAATTGAAGAATACGAGTGCTTCTGTGCATTTGCCAGTTTATAGAATAAACGTTGTTTTGGCCACTACTGGTTGGGTTTCTAGTAGATCACGATGGTAGTTGAAGTAGCAGAGGACAGTGCAATTGTACCCACCGCGTACCTAGGTGAGTTAATTCATATACTTCCGGTGTCTTTTACTGTTACTATAAAACCCAAAAATCCTAGATTAGAATAAATTCGTAGGTTTGATTGACACCGTACAATCCTAGGTTACATTAACACCCTTCAATCCTAGGTTAGATTAAAACCCTACAATCCTAGGTTAGATTAGAACCCTACAATCCCAGGTTAGATTAGAACCCTACAATCCTAGGCTAGTTAAAATATGTAAAATAGTGATCTACTCACAGTGGGGTTAGGTTAAGTTAGGTTAGGCGGGCACATATTACGAAATTAGTCAGACGTTAATGCCCCTAGTGTATTAGTGTTCTGAATCATTAGTAAAGTGGAAATATATCATAATTTTGAATTTTTTTTTTAGTTTTTTACAAAAGCCGCTAAACTTAATAATTACCACCTAGGTAGGTCAAAACAATGTAAATTCAACAAACTGGCAAACGTCCAGGTAACACCCACCACATAAACGACTGTTGCGCACAGAAGTACTTGTACTTGCACCCTCCATTCTTAAATCACAAGCCTTTGCGCAGTCGAATTGTGTCATTACAACTCATGCGCGCAGCAACACTCCACTTGCTACCAACCGCACTGTATTGCACCTAAACTGCAACTAACCTACGGTAACGTCTACACATCCACAGCAAACAGGTGAATGCCAACTTACGTTACAGGACTATACAACATGGCATCAGACGTAAACAAAGCGGTTGAACTCGCCGTATATTATCTATTTTATTTTCGACGTTCTGCTTATTTTATCCTAAATATGAAACAGGTAATGTGAGCAAAAGCAATTTTTATAACTTTTCTGGATATACTGTGTCTCTTTCAAAAAAGCCGCTATTCTTTATAATTACCTTTTTGCTGTTTGTTTGGCATTTTCATTTTGTATTGTTATTTAAGTCGTGCAATGTTTATAACGATCGTTATTTTATTGTATTGCGTTGCTGCGTTCTTATGTTTGTTGCATAATTTTATTTGGACATCCACAGTTCATAAATCTGTTGGTGTTGATGGTTGGTACTTAAACATTTCATCTCACATTTGGTGGTTGGTGTTGGCGGTTCGTCTTGTAGAAAGTTGAATATATTGAGCTTTTTACCACTAACAGATCAATCAGAGATTGCTTTGTAGTTTACCACCAACCGACCAGTCATTAAGTGTTTTGTAGTTTGGAAATGTAATGAAACACATACGTGAAAAGGTTGAAATGGAGGGTAAAGGTGAAAATAAAAGTACTGATACCCATCAGCGATAATCAGTTTTCAATATTAAAAACCCTATGTATAAAAACCATTGAAATGTAAGTTTTGGTTATGTACAATAATTTATTTATTTTCATTTTGGTACAATGCAGTACCTTTCTGTCAAATAACATTTTCTATTATCCCATACGTCACTACTGTTGATTTCAGGCAATCAATATCACATAAAATTAAAACAATATGACTTTTTTTTTACAGATTTACTACCAGGTGGCTCAATCTCAGAACAATTTACTCTAACAGACTATTGTGCCATAGGTCACACACCAACACTGACATAAACAGCCAAATGGGACCGGAGGCTTTAGAGATAGTGTAGCACGGCCGTCAGATGACAGATAATGCGAAACGTGCGTGTGACAGAAATTCATCTCATCTTAGAGACAAGCAATAACAATAAAGCTACGTTATGGCTTACCTTAATAAATATTCCATTACAATCTTGCGCTGATTTTATTGGAAATTCCCCCACCAATTCCATCTCAGAGGACGACGCTCAAATATTCGACAGACACATATACACTTTAGATTTCTACTTCACTACACTTAAATTGAATGGGCTTAGAAGCAGAGCCTATGCATCTAGAAATAAAATAATACTGAGCAAATATTTACAAATCAGAGACAAGAGACAACTTAGAACCACATATATTCCAAGTAAATCAAAAAGTCTTTATAACTCACAAACCACCATATTTGGTATAGGCAATAGGAATATAAAGAATTGTTAAATAGTTTTCAGAGGTGGTTTATCGATAGTTGCAAAATCGATTTTATTTTCAAAAGGGACTTTCTATTGTTATTTTTATTTTCATAACTTTTCTGCGACATTCCATATCTGAAAAAAAAAATTGTGGTAAAGTAATTTTTTTCTCCAGAGGGTAAATGTATACATTCTTTGTTTCTTTGACATTTACAACATCAGTGTGATAGCTAGCACATTTCCACTACCCGAATGTATTTTTGATTCTCTATTTCAATGTGTACAGGCCTGTGAACATTAAAGTAAGAGCTTCATGAGGAAGAACTACTTGCTTTAAATATTTAAACACAAACAACTCTAAATACTATGTCACACTGTCATGTTTTCTCCTTCCTCAATATTAGACAGTAAAATTGGAAGAGAAAATACGACCATCAATTTTTCCTTTTAATAAATTATATCTTCTTATCCAGAATGTGTTTGAAAATGTGTCACACAATCAAAATTTTTTACTGGTGGAATCAAATTAAATTTATTATTTAAAAATTATGTTCCTAGTGAGGCATTGCTTTTGTTTTTTAAGTGCTCCCATTACAGGAGGAAATGATAGGTATGTTGTAATTTATTTTCGCTTCATTAATAAATAAAAAATTTATTTATCAGAGGTGTTTTCCGCACAATTAAATTTGATGCCTCTGAGTACGTAGTAAAATGTGCCATATTAACTTAAAACCGCATCCAATTCCAGGCAAATTAACATAAAATAATTATCCACATAACCTATTTCGATTCCAGTATTATTAGTTATTTTAAAGCTTCTTGACATATATTTATCTCGTGCACAATTTTAATTGGCTGAGAATGTTAAACATAAAAAAAAAATTTAGAACAGAACCTATCTTCAAATGTTTGATGGAAAATGAATCCAATGAACTTCCTCAGGTAAAAATGTCTGCGTTTTTGATATATCGATGACATAATAGCTATCCAACTTTATTTGACCAAACTTTATGGAAGCTATTTTATGAGAAAAATTGGAAAGTGTGACTTGGGCTTAAGATATACACTTAAAGTACATGACCTTGGTTACAACAACACTACTGAGTCCGAACTCTCCATAAATAAAACAATGTGGTGCTCAACAATTTACATGGTCTGCACCTGCAGTTGTGCCAACAAAACAACACATTCCTTTCAGAAAATAGTGGTACATGGGTTTCTTAATATCATAATGACCAAACAGACACAATTGTATAACAACAGTACAGACAAGTTAGTCGGCTGACACATTCTGATATCACAATTATGCATGCTTATCAGCCACCTATTAATATATAGAACATTACAATACACAGGATTTAATGTGGTAGTACAGTTACAGCAATACAAGCAATTACCATAAATTATTACAAATTAATACGAACAGGGGTGTGAGTGACTCTACCACTCTTTGTTACTTGGTGATGATTTACCTCAGGTAATTCCCCATGACTGCTTAACTGCTGATCACTAAATGGTTGGTACTGGCTTGCCACTGGTACCCTAGTATGTTCGCTTGAGTGTTGATCATCCACACCCTCTTCCATGAAATATAGAGTACCATTCCACAAATTAGTGAATGTTCTATCTAGACTTTCTGAAATGGATAACATTATGCCTGAGAACATTACCAGATTTAGATTTAATAAGATATGAACGAGGGCAGCAGCGCTTACCGACTACAACTACCTGTTCCCAGGTATCTCCTTTCCTACTCTTTGTTGCTACATGTTAACCAACTGCAAAACTTACGTTTAGTCTCCTGGCACCCAATTCATAGCAACACTTTATGTTAGTTACCTAGGAGTCGAGAGCTGCTAGTACTAACCTAGGTGTCGGTACCCTAGGTTTAAGAGCAACATGTGCGACAGGTAATTTACTACGAAACATCCTGCTGGACAGGAGCTGTGCTGGAAACCAGTCTGAACATGGAAGTGGGGTATTTCGATATTCTCGCAACAGGTTCCTGTAGTCTGTTTGATCCTCCCTACTTTTTTAATAATTGTTTAAAAAAAAATTTACCCCTGCTTCAGCTATCCCATTACTTTGTGGGATGTGAGGAGTGCTAGTATAAAATCAAATTTCAATTTGTCTATAGTAAACGACAATACCTAGAACCAAATGGCATATTATCTGCCATAAGCACCCTTGGAAACCCATGTACACTGAACACATCCTGCATTGCACTTATGATAGCACCCACTGATATGTTGGGCTAGTTATGTAAATCAATACCCTTATAGTATTTGTCTATCATTACTAAGTATCTTCGTCCTGAACATTAACAAAAATGTGCACACACACTTTAGTAATGCAACCGTGGGGGTTTCGTGTCTAAGTAGGGGTTGTTTGAAGTTGTAGTTGTTGAAATATTGAAAGATATATAATTTTGACATTTGGATAAGTTTTGATAACTAAACATTGTAAAATCGATTATATCTAGTTACCTCCTTGTTTTGTATCCTGTGTGCTATGGCCAGTTTTAAACAATGTAAAAATGTGTGTTGGGTGTGTCTCTTTGACTAAAAACTATT
Organism: Clitarchus hookeri; assembly: GCA_002778355.1. Lineage (NCBI taxonomy): Eukaryota > Metazoa > Arthropoda > Insecta > Phasmatodea > Phasmatidae > Clitarchus > Clitarchus hookeri. The sequence goes on from NQII01000753.1 coordinate 628,577, forward strand.
AAGTTTAACAAAACTAATTACCTTGTTTATCTTTATAAAATAGGCTCCTTCGTCAGTAGTATCTGAATTCTTCACGAACCGCACACTTGCTAATATGACTCTCTATATAGTCATTAAGTGTAGGCCAGTACAATAACTGCAACACCTTCAATTTTGTTTTCGTCACTCCATTGTGTCCCTCTTGAATGAGATTAAGTATGTACTCTTAGAAATTTTCAGGTACTACAATTGTATCACCTAAAAACAATAGTCCCTGTTCCATTTTCATAGATTTTTTTTTATTTATGGCAAACCCTACAGTCACCTTGTAACTCTCTGTAGCAATGCCAGTGGTTGTGATGAAATTGGACCACATTGATCAGTGTAGAGTCATTGACTGTTGCATACTGTAACTGAGAAAGCTGCTCGGACAAAGGTAAGTAAGCACTAACCGAGTTTATGAACTCTAGCATCTGTGGGCCATCGTGAATGACATCTTTAAAGTATGAACTTGACAAATAATCTGCAAAGTACATTTATATACCTGGAAGGAATGTTACATACAAATTATATTTCAAAAGCCTCAGACGCTGTGAACGAGTTGCACTATTTTAATGAATCTCCTTATTTGTGACTGTGATCAATGGTAGGTGATCAGTCTGAATTTGTACTGACCTGCCATATATGCGATAGTGAAATTGGGATGTTGGGAACTGAACTGCCCGGAGCTCCATTTTGAATTGTGAATAGTTTTCTTCACTTGATGTATGTGATAAGTGCTATAATGATGGGTTCGAACTTTTTAGGCCCTTCCTGAAGCAAGGCACATCCCAAGCCACTTTTTGAGGCATCACACTGAATTACCAGTTTAAGTTTAGGGTCAAAAGTGGCTAATATAGGGGTAATCGCTTCCACTGACTTCAGTTTTTTAAAATCCTCCGTATGAGTGGGCAGCCACTGCCATTCTACACCAGAATGAAGTAAATCGTGCAATGAGCTTGTGAGCGTGGATATATGAGGTATGTAGTTGTGTACATAGTTAAACAGTCCCAGTACTCTTTGCAACTCTCTTTTGTTTTTGGGAAGATAAAAAAAAATTAATGTACTTACCCTTTCAGGATCTGTAGGCAGGTCAGACATTGAGAATACCTGACAAACATATTTTACCTCTGTAACCCTGAATTATAATTTATGTACATAAAATTTGTGATATCACTGGAACACCATACATCCAACACAAATATAGTTGCAGAAAATTGTACGTCCTAATACGGGGATAGATCGACGAGGGATTTGAGGCTTAACTTGATGTAAGTCGTCGCAGACATTGGAACCGATGCGGCAGTGTAGCTTGGCAGGTGAGAGCAGACAGCCGGAGTCGAGGTTTGAAGCTACCCCCACCCTTCAACCTACCGATGCCACAATCCTTCTAACGTGTATGGATGGCGTCTCGCAATCATCCGACACTAACTCCGAAGTCATGAAGGTTTTAACATTACTTAAGCGGTTGGAGATAGAAATGCTGACATCGTCCGGCGACTATGTTAATAAAAATCAAAATATTACACAATATTCCTATTTCGAATAGGATAGGCGCCAGCTCACTGGGTGCGTACGAAGTCACAATTCTTAGGCTCGTAGGCCAAACGATCACATGGCTCCATCCACTGAAATAATACTGTACAAATTTAAAGGAAAACATAATATATAGCCGGGGTATTTAGTCTCCCCAGCACGCCCCTTTTACCTTATAAATGAAGGATGCCTCCTTGAGAAGTTGATGACTTCCTGGATAGGGCTAGGGCCGGAAATACAACACAAAAATGAGAACTCACAAGATACGGTTAACTCAAGTAAATTGTATTGCTGATAGTGTACACAGTTACATGTATGCAATACAAATTAAAGCGGACCTAACTCGCAAGGCCTGCCAGCGCACATTACTGTACGAAAATGCAGAGATTGGCGCGAACATTTACAAGAGAAATTAAACCACTAAGGTCGGTAAATTGAGCTGTTGGAGGGGTGCTGCGAACGCGAGAAAGACTGTTGGTAAATTTGATCAAAGTTCCAGTAAATTACTTTAATCTATTGCATTTAAGTGTTCAGAACAAAGCATGGAATTTCCCCGCGACAAGACGCACTTGCAGCACCATATACCTCTGAAATCATTCTGCCAGCGATGGCACGCGTGAGCACCGTCTTTGCCGAGATCTCGCTCCACTCTCCGAGGTAATTTAATTAACTCACCTTATTAACATTGAACTTGAAACATATACGCATAAAACACTGAAACTTTCTGAGTAAGATTTCTTAAACTCACAATTACACTAGGAAAATTATGTAGAACACTTCAAATACCTTACCCTTGCTACTCTACACTTCATTAAAAATGCATGTGGCGTGCATTTATTCTGCCATTATTTCGCAATCCCCTAAGGTAGAATTTCACGAACATTTGCGCATGGGCGATAAATTCTAAGGCCACTTACTACACATTCTAACACATAATTCCTATTCTTATTACACAGAACTCTCTTGAGACACCACAGGCACTTGGTTGGATCACTCGGAGAACGATGCGGACACGAATCGGGACGTACGACGTGTGTGTTCCGCAGACCGCGCTGGTGCAGTGAATGTGGGCTAATGACGTGATGACAGTGGCCTTGCCAGACCATTCAGGAGTGGTCCACGTCAAATTCCCTCCCTTCAGGGAGGCCACTGTCACAGCAGACAGAGGCTGGTCAAGGGCGCATGGTTCAGCAGGTGATTGAGCATTGCCTCGGCCATGGGCGCAGCCATCTCGGCGAGATGAGCTGTACAGGACTGGATCGCTCTGCTGCAGGGTTGCATGCCAACTGGTGTCGGTTCAACTTACCCATGGCAAGTGAGATCTTACTGGTTCGGCGGAGGGAGTTTTCTAGTTCTACTCCTGCTCGGCCGGTTGAAGGCTCTGCCACCATCGAGATGCTGCCACTGCTACTGCTGTTGCTGTGGTAACTCTGCAGCCACCATCGAAGCCGTTGAGGGCGGTATGGCCACCCCGTCGCGGAGATGTTCGACCCGAAACTGGACCAGGTCACCAATGAGTCGCGTGAACTGGCAGTCTGGAACGTGGGACATAAGGAGCGGGTGGGAACCGGTGGGTCTCTGACATCGCGGCGCTGGGCGTCGCAGCATCTGGTGGTCGGTAGTCAATCCGGGCGCTCTCTGTGGAGTCATACGACCCTACAGATCATGGTGCCACCATTGATCGTTGCATGTCATGGCAACTGATGGGTGGCAGAGTAGGTGGTCCTGGTAGTCCGCACATGTCTGATGCTGGTGATTGCTATCCCATATCGGCCGGGAATACTTCTGTCGGTTGTGTGTATACATATTCCCCGGGTCGTACAAGACTGTGTTCATATCGTAATTCTGTGGACGAGTGACCAGTGGCTTCGTTCTGTCATTTTCTCAGCCAGAACAGTATCTCTGGGACGTGTGTGGCTGGATAAACTTTGCGTCGAACATGTGGCCCAGGTATTGAAGTCATGTATTTCCTATATGTCATTTTCCATTGGCACACGTTGACCCATCGATAGCCAGTCGCTCCGAGACAAGGGATAGTCGTTGTAGGTGTAATTGCTATGTTTTGCCGCGAACACAATGTCATCATGGTATGCGATCGTACACTCTTCTATCAGACCACCCAGGACGCGGACCATCATGATCTGGATGGAGGAGGGGTTGCATTTCAGCCCAAAGGCTTGGCACAAAATTGAAAATGCCGGCCGTTGGAGGCCGTGAATGCGGTCTTGTGATGGTCTTGGGGTCGTACTTGCCAATAGCCGCTTCTCAGGTCAAGGGAAGATAAAATCTTGGCTTCCCCTAATATGTTTAGTACAGAATTCACACTGATTAAAGGCGGGGGAGCACTTTGGGTCACTTAGTTAAGCTGGTTTTCTTGGGGGCAAGAGTGATAGCCGAGTTGTAATTGCTTTCCGAGTGTTCTATTACCCCAACCCTAATAATTTCCTCAATTTTTTGTTAATTATCCTCAGGTGATAACGACCATAATAATAAGTGGCCGACCAGAGGGGTTCAACTTTAATGAGTGGTATCGCATGTTCTGCCACGACAAATACATCCTGTCGTTCAGTCAGGACTAGCCGGATCGCGCCCCTATGTTCCGCAGGTACGATGTCGTCGAACGTGTCTAGTTGGACAGATAGTTCGCTGTTTTCTCTGCGATGTCCTAGGTTGTACACTGTTCGATCAAACCGAAGTGAATGCAGCCCATGGTGATTTCAATTACGGTGGTGTGTTGTCTAAGCCACAGCACCCATTGAATCAGATTATTTCGTATCTCGTCTGAGACGAGGGTGATGTCATTAGAACAGTCACGAATGTTTATTTCCACTTGAACTTCACCCAAAAATTCGCTGGTCACATTCGATGTGGCCAATTGTACGATTTATTTGTCCCTGGTGATCAGCTGTCTGCCTAATCTGATGAGAATAATGTGACCAACCATATGCTGGGACGTTGGTCCTTACTAAAGAAACTAGGAGAAGAGGTAGCGCTGTAACTCGCCCTATGGAGGAGCAGTTTTGGTACCTGCCTGCAGTAACGTTTTTGGAGGTACTGGCCGGCTCCCGATGTCTGCAGTTGTACACAAGAAACGTGTGAGTGAATAGTTTCGTAGCATATTTGCCAATGGCTTAATGAAAGTTTCAACATATTCTTGTTTCATATACAGAACAAAAGTTGTGAAGCTAATTTATGCAGTATTTGTGCGGAACACGTCCATGTTACATTAAAAAAATTCCTAGTTGGAAAAAGAGTATGGAATAGTAGGTTTTTAATATATGTCTCGAACAAGTGTTGAAACCATTTTCGCTTGCTGCCAATGCCAAAGAAAATGATATGTGGGGAAGGAAAAANAAAAAAAAAGGGGGGGGGGGAACTACATCTGTTAATATTACTCTCAAAACAGTATGTAAACAGATAATTGCATTTCATGTGCATTACATGCATTGCTGCTCACTACTAATAACTAAATTTCAGTTACAATAAGATGTGATTTAAGTCACCATTAATATTGTTACAAGGGGCAAAAGGGAGAGTTTGCAAGGAATGGAAGTCTTAATAAAAATAAAAAAACCAAATTTTAATTTTAATTTATTCCCACAGCTATTAATTATAACTTTCAACTATCTATCTCCACTATTTATCTTATTATTCTCATTAAGTGCAACATTTAATGTATATCTCAATGGTAATTAAAGTCCTTCCCAATGTCTCAATACTGTCTATAACCACTTAATTACACTCACACATCCAGTTCAATAGTCCTGCCTGCCAGTCGCACTCTTCACTGCACCGATGATCGCAGTCTACATATTTTACTCCCGCTCGTCACTTCCATTGCCACTCGTCGCTCTACTGACTCATTGTCTATCACTTCAGGTCACACAATTGCCCAAACTCCCAACTCTCAAAAACTGTAGGCTCGGAGGCTTGTTGCACTTAAATAATCTCAGTCACCCAAATCTGGAATGTTTGCTGCACCCCGAGTGAAGCTGAGGGAAATCAAGACATTTAACCTCAACATTCCTTAAGATAAACACACTAATTCAATCTGCTGAAGGTCAGGATTGTGCGACCCGCAATAGGCTTATCGCGACAGCATACGACTTCCCTTTGCGACTCGTCGCCCGCATATTGTATAACCTCTCTGACATAGGCATACTCCTTTGTTCTTGCGAGCAGGACTGGCAAGGGAATGTGATGCGGACCAGTGACACATAATATTATAGCAAAACCATCATTAAAGGATTAAAAAATTTAGTTTATTAAGGAGGCAAGTTTAAAAAAATTATTGCTCAAGTGTTTTCTACAGTTTGTTATTGGTCAAGAACGAAATAAGTTTATAAAACACAAAAACATTCTTATTAGAACTTATTAAAAAGGGGTTTACTTTAATTTGCTTCACCAATATAAAAATCATGACATACACATCCCTACTTATCAAAGTTATCAGCTGTTTTTAGGCCTGCTTAGTTTGTTCTGCATTTTACATATTAACACAATACGTTACAGTCATCGTAATGATATTACATTTCAGATAACAAAGTTCACAAATTGTCACGTATTAACAGAATACACATGTTCATGCACACTTACCTCTTGAAACCATCACATTGCTAGTTTTAAGTTACGTAGCAAACACTGTCATAGAGCCCATTTTACTCTTTTTTTTTTAACTTGGTGTAGTGATTGAGTAACATTATTCAAGAAGCTCTGTGTATGGTGAAAGTATAAACAATTGCAAAAAATTTACTCGCATAGTAAAAATGTTATATGATGCTTAAATTTACATATTAACATCTGTATAATGTAAATGTAATTATAATTTACAAACAATTGCATGTAGCATAAAAAAAATGAATTCGTGCTGTAGCTTGTACTGGCAGCACAAGCGCCTTTTCCTCGTCCAAGTAGATAGAATGTCATTCCTTCCCATTACAAACTTCCGCTCAACATTATATTTGATACAACAATAACATACTGTTTCTTACAATTTTGGTGTGGAACATGTTGAAACCATATAACCTAATTTTTTTGTCAGATTAACACATTATCTTAAATTCTAACACCTTTTTCCGGAGAAAGACTTTCCTCAAGCCATCAAGATGTGACTCGTTCTTGTTGTAGGTAAGATTAGTATTGCCTTTGACGTAGTTGTAGAGTTGCTCTCTTCTCTTCCTTGCATATCTGCCACACTGTATGCTCATTGACAACACGCTATTGCTGTCAAACTGTTAATTTGTTGGAAATTTATACTTTTGTCAAATTATTTGATAATTGAGTATATAAATTTTTTTTATAGTAAATATATGTCAACCTTGCTTGTGAACCATTCTCCTTTTGCAGCTACTGGTGCTAGCTCAAGGTTTACTTACCGCCACACTTTCAACTAAACTTTTAAATGTAAAGAAATGAAAAAGAGTATTAACAGTTCAAAATCCATCTAATAACTGGGGCTAAACACTAGCCAGCATTGGGTGGAGTAATGCAGCTGTGCTACAAATTATTTTGTGTCGACTAAGCACGAGTAAGAATGTGTTATTGTCTTCTTCCCAAGCATAGCTGGTACATTTACATATATGTACGGAATAAGGTTACCTCTCTCAGGTGAAGAATGAATAATATATATTCTGAAAAATAGCCAAAAGTTTATTCCAGAAACTGTACACACTCCTTACTAACGTAAAACACAATCTGGTAAGGTTACAGTCTTCGGACTTTCACCTACTTATTCAGCAAAATGTAGCTAAAACATGCACAATTTTAATGAAATCTTTCATGATTTTTGAGTGCATCTGAAAAACATTTTGTTCTGATTGTGGCTACAGTAACACTCTGAACAAGACAATATCGCACAGCCGTGATGTGGTAAGTTACTGGCACCAGCTAGTGGCAGAAGCACGCCAGATCAACTGACCTCTTTGTAACAGCCAAGAAGATCTGTGCTGGGTGCAGGATACTATATAGTGGTAAATAGTATTTAGGATGTGACGTATTCACTTAATGCTATTTATATTAATTCTAAATGACCAAAATTAATTCACTCATATGGAAGATAATAAGTTTAATAGTGAAATTAATGAGATATGAATTTTATTATGTGTGACAAGAATGCAATCTAATATAGAAGGTAGTACCTCTGAAAAACCATAGAATTAATAGCATAATGTGTGTTTAAACATATCTGAACTTAAGAAAATGTTACCCTTCCTTTATGATAAATATTTATGACTCTGAGAAAATGGTAAATTTATTATATACAGTAATCCAAATTCAGTATAACCTGACAAAGGGCATTCTTAAATATGAAACTGAATATAATAGGAAACTTAAATGAAATAAGATGAGTAAAACAATTATGTTACATATAATGCTCTCCGGCTAATTTTCAGATCTGTGGTTCATATGCATAATATAAACCAAACAAACAAAGTAAATAATATCACAAAGAATGAAGGTTTGAGCCACTTAACAAACATTTTCACATATACCTTGTTGCTGTTGTTGCCAGGCTTTTAAAGTATCACCTCGCTGCAATCGGACTGATAATGCTACGGGATCCATTGCCAGAAGTGTGCAGTTTGCCAATGGTATTTGTAGTATCATAATGTGCATTCCAGTTTGGCAGCATATGGATGTTGCGATGACACTACCATGCTTTGTTTACAGTTTATCACTGCATTCATAAAATATCACGTCTCTTAACTTGGACATCAACTGTGCTTCAGACATAGTCCTTTTCACACCACTTGGAGCGTTCAGGTTCGACACATGCTATATTTAAAAACTTTGTCACGACACAATATATTAATTACGGGATACGTGGTTCATATTCTTTCGTTTTGCGAAGCTTCGTAATATTTTATCGGGATTCAAAATTAAAGCCGTGGTAGTTCGTTTATCGTGGTAGTTTGTTTATTGGACATACGTTTGCTTTTTCGAAATCTTAGTTTTTGTTATGTGTCACCATTAGAAGATAGAAGCTCTACGAACTGCACGTCGACAGTTTTTATTCTAGTAGGTTTGATTATTTTTTACCGACGATTGAGTTCGGATGGCTACACAGCCGTGCCCTTATCTTAATAGAAGGGGGTGGAGGGTGATAGGCCCGCAGCATAAATACTCTGTGTGTCTGTCACCTGGAAGAAATGCAACAACAAACAGCCAAGGAAGACACATCGTGCGTGACGAATATCGCCCACACCGGCAAGCACCCGCGACCGCTAAATCTTTCAACTTCATTCTGTTTCGGCATATACTTAATTGTAATGATATAATAAATTCTTTCCGCTGGTGTGGGTGGTCGAAAGGTTGCCAGGAGACAACTGACATCCGTCCTGCCTTCGTATTTTCTTCTTGCAAGGCAAATTTTAAAGACGTAAATGAATAATTAAACGATTGTGGTGGTGCTCTCTGTTTGTTTGCCTGTAAACCTGTTCATACTCTGCATACCTTAAAATTGTATGTGAACTGTTTCAATTGATCGATCAATAAATGTTTAGAACAAATAAACTGGAACGTGAGTTTATTTGTTTCGCGCCTTAAAGTTTCATGTTGCTATCAACTGAATAATCGAGATGTAATTTCCGCTCGTCATACAAGGCAAGGAATATTACAAATATGGTGGCCCCAACGCGCCACTGCAACATAACAACCTAGTTCTGCATTAATACTGACTGTTTTTTATAATACACAAATATTACAAGGGATGAGAAAATTGACAAAATATAGTATAATTGTCTTAGTAAATACAAAAACAAAATCACAAATTTCTAGCGAAAAGTGTTCTTCATTGTCTTGTGGTGGTAAGGGCTAAGTATGGAAATAAAGTATATCGAGAACCAATTATAGTAGTGGGGTGGGATAGCTGAAAATTATACCAAAACATTTCACATCTGGCAACCAATGAGCCACTTTGGATTCAGATAGTACATGGATAGATGAGTCTAAAAAGCCCGGGACACAAATTTTCCTGGCCCTCTGGCGGCGTTGATGACGTAATCAATATGGGCACCAAAGTTTTGAGACACGCTTCTACATTTCTGTATATAACTCGGGTTAATATTTTGATCATAACCTATATTGTTAGTGATTATTAATCAACAGAAAATGCGCTTTCCAATGGTATATTTGACATCATTGTTTAGATTCATAATACCACAAATATTTATAACTTTATTAAATTTTATTTTTTTATTTTTTTAAAACATTTTGCTAAATAACTTGGAATTTGTTGCATGTAGCTGAAAACGTGTAGTATACTTACTAATTGTGTGTTTCTTTTTCTAGTAGACGTCGTGTGAGGAACTTGACCATGTAAAGAAGATATTGCCTTTTGTCTACCTCATAGAAAGACAGAAATTACCCAATCATGTCAATGAAGAGGAAGCATGAATTAGTTGATGCTAATGCTTCGACTGACCCAGTGGTGGATCCGTTAGTATGGGGCCTGTGTTTGTTATGCCAGAAGCATTCAAAAGAGCGCTTAATAATTCCGAAGTATGAAGGTTATTTAGCAATGGCAAAGAATCTTACAATTTCTGCTGAACATGGTGAGCTTCCAAGTGCTATAAGAAATTTGGATCAGTTGGACGATGGAAGTGGTCTTTCACAAACACTAGTAGCCCATGCAGCAAAATATCACAAATCTTGCAAGAACAAATATGACAATCAAAAGGCAGAAAGACTATCTGGTGAAAAGAAACAGAAAGGACGTCCCCATTGCTCAGACCAAACTCCATCTACATCATAATTCACAATATCCTCAGTATTATGTTCAGATGTGAAAATGGTGTGTCTGTTTTGTGATGAAGGAGAAGGTAGAGACAAACTTGTGACTGCATCCATTTTGGGTATTGGTCCTACAATTCATGATCATGCTGTACAATTACAAGACGAAAAACGGTTGAAGAAGTTATCTTCAATAGATTTAGTAGCATTAGAAGCCAAATATCACAAACTATGCTATACTCGTTTTCTAACACATGCAAGAGCTGGTAAACGCTCTCGAAGAGAAGATTACCAAAATCCTGAATACGTTGTTTATGGTGCAGTTATAATGGAATTGGTTAGATACATGCAGGGTATGCACTCATCTAGCAGTACTTCTCCAGTGTTTAAACTTCCTTATCTTACAAAATTAGTATCTCAGTGCATGAGGGACATGGGAATACAAACTGACGAAAAGAATATCAATAGAACACATCTTAAGGAACAACTATTAGCATTTATACCTGGTCTGAGAGCGAATAAGTCAGGACGTGAAATTATTTTCAGTTTCGAAGGGGATGTTGGCGATGCCATTCGCAACGCCTATGCATTTAATTACTTTAGTGATGGTATGTGTCTGGGATGTGCAGTAGGTATATTACGAAGACAACTCTTTCAATATTTTCCTAAATTTAAAGGATCCTTGAATAATGCATTTACTGCTTCAAAATCTGTACCTGCTGTTCTTTTACATTTTGTACATATGTTATTAGAGGGTCCCAATATTGACTCGGGCTTCTCATCAGAAATACCTGAACATAATGCAGGATTGTCAATTGCCCAACTTATTAAATATAACAGCATTAAGCATAAGATAAAAGAAAATGTTCATAGTGTATGTCACTCTCTGGAGAGAGAAACACCACTCCCACTATATGTAGGTCTCATGATTCACGCTGTCAGTAAGAAGAAAAAAATTATAGATAAAATGTGTCGTCTGGGTCTGAGTGTTCCATATTATCGGGTGCAAGAAGTATCAGCAACAGTTGCNCTGAGTGTTCCATATAATCGAGTGCAAGAAGTATCAGCAACAGTTACAAATGTGTTGTGTAAACAATATATGGAGGATGGTGTTTACCCGCCAAAGTTGTGTCCCACTGTGTTTGTAACATCAGCAATAGACAACATTGATCACAATCAATCTTCTTCTACTGCCGTTACTTCTTTCCATGGTTCAAGTGTTACGATTATTCAGCATCCTCACACTGAAGCAGTTATGGAGATTGACGATGACAGCATTCGTATCCAGCAGTGGAACAAACAAATTGTCAATGGCCTCCCTGAATATTACACTACTCTTCCTGCAACTGGCAAAGTCACAAGTGACCTACCTTTGCCAACTGTCAATCCACAGTACACTCACCATGATCCTGCCTTCACCCCTAGGAAAAATTTAAATCCTTGGCTTAACTCTGTCCTGGAGAGATTGCATATTGAAGACATACAAGGAATAGAGCATGTGCCTAGAGTATCGTTTGCTGCTTTTCATGAACAAAATGAACCTGGTGTTAAAAAAATTAAGTGTAATGCATCATTGCTTCCACTTCTACATGATGAAATTGCGACGCCAGCAATAGTACGTCATATGATGGATATCATAGTAATGGCTACAGCAAAATTACATGGAAATCAAACACCTGTGATTACATGTGACCAACAAGTATATGCTATTGGGAAGCAACTGCAATGGAAATTTCCTAACAATTATGGCGAGGATCGCATCATACTAATGATGGGTGGTCTTCACATAGAAATGATGGTTATTAACTTACTTTGCAAGTGGTTAACTGGCATTGGATGGACTGAATTAGTAACAACCGCTGGTATTGCAAGTTCTGGTGTTGCAGAATCCTGCCTAACATCGTCGCATGTTAAAAAGATCTCGGTATGCACATGAAGTTACTTTAACTGTTTTGCATTGTCTACAGGTGAAAGCATTCAACAAAGCATGTGAAACAAATTCCAGAATCAGTGGGGAAGGCATTGAGCTATGGATTTTATCGAAAACCTCTGAATGTCCTCAGTTTCAATATTGGAACATAGTCATCAAACTGGAGTCCCTTCTAGTAAAACTTGTATTGAGTATTCGTACATCTAACTTTGCAATGTACGTCGATACTTTGGCTCTATTATGTCCGTGGACATTTGCGTTGGACGCAGTTCACTGTTCTTGTCGGTTACCAGTATTCGTGCGCACTCTACAGGACCTTCCAGAAAAACATACAGATATACATGCTGAATTTCTTCGTTGCAACTTTACCAAAGTTATAAAGGGTGAAGGTGGTGGTATTGGAATCCTTGATAGTGAAAATGCTATGCTTAAGTGGATGATAGCAGGTCCTAGGATCAGTTCTTTAATCGAGGAATTTGAAGAGAAATCAAATTTAAAAGATGACAAAAATGTGGGTGCAAAGCATCATGAAGATAACAATGCACATGAGAAAAGGTTCTTGGCCCATGCCAAATAAATGATTAACGTATTAACCAAACAAGGAAATCCATTTGAAGAAACCGATTTAGTGTCAATAGAGAGCTCCAAAATAATTCGAAATTTCGAAGCTGTCAAGTGTGTTACGGAAGCATTTACTTTAGGACTAAAACAGTATGGTGATTATGTTGTGTCCCATCTCGATCAGGTTCAAAATTCAATTCATGAAATTATTCCTCGAACCAATATCCACATCTTCAAGGCTATATCAAGAAAAACAGATAAGGCAAAGTCCAAGATTGCTTACTTGCGTAAAAACTCCAACTTATTTTGCAGATTGTATGTTGCATCTGAAGCACAGGATGGCAACATTGATGATTTCTTTTCGCATTAAAACCAAATGTACCCACCTTCTATTTCAGATGATGGAAAACTCCGAAAACCAACCAAGAAATCAGATATTATTGACTGCATTGACACAAAATATTACAATTAGCTTTAATCACAGCCAACCGAATGTAACAGTTAAAATATTTGATGGAGCAGCCGTAGTACACATGCTTAATCCTGGTATTGTGAAAACATTTTCCGGATACTATGAACATGTTTTCAAACCATATTTCATTAATCAACTAAAGAAAAGTTCACGACTAGATATTGTATTCGACAGATATATTAGTAACAGTTTGAAGGCATATACCCGAGAAACAAGAGAAAGTGGCATAAGTATTAAAGTGTCAGACTCAACTGCAATTCCAAAAAAATTTCAGCAATCCATATGTGTCAACGAAAACAAGACCCAATTGTTCCAGTTGCTAGCTAAGAAAATGTTGGGAGACGAGTATCCAGAAAAACATGTTGTCTGTACTTATGATGACCGAGTCCTCGCATCAACATCTATGGATGTATCTAGTATTTCTCCCATCTCACACGAAGAAGCAGATGGCCACCTACATCTCCATGTTACGCATGCAGTAGAAAGTGGACATACTCGCATCTTAATACGAACTGTGGACTCAGATGTAGTGATTATTTCAATATCACTGTTCCCACAACTACAAGATATTGATGAACTATGGATTGAGTACGGTTGTGTGAAATACAAGAAATTCATTCCAATTCATGAGATCTGTGCCAAACTTTCCCCGGAAATTTGCAGAAATTTGTTGGCTTTTCATTCTGTAACTGGTTGCGACACAGTTTCCACATTTTGTGGCATTGGCAAGATGACAGCTTGGAAGGTCTGGATGTCATTTCGTGAAATTGATTATGTATGGCATCAGCTCTATACAGGCACCTCTGATATTGATGATGAATGTCATGATCTTTTGCAGCGATTTGTTATACTACTTTATGATCAAGCATCAGATCTTCAGAGCATCAATGACTGCAGACGAGTGTTATTTACAAGAAAGAATCGAGCCATCGAAAACATACCCCTTACAGCAAATGCTTTAGCATAAAACATCAAACGAGTTACTCTCCAAGCAAGAATTGGGAACAACAGCCTCGTTGCACATTACACAATACCTTCGCCAACCAAGTGGGGATGGATAGTAACTTCAGGAGGATCATACCGACTTGTGTGGACAACACTTCCAGAAATGTCAAAACACTGTGAACAACTTACCTCCTGTACTTGCCGCAAGCGATGCATATCTTGTAAATGTGTTAAAATGGGAATACGATGTACGAAACTTTGTGTATGTGAAGGGCAGTGCTCCGACAGTGATCGGTAATCACAAGTGAATTTACATAAATAATTAGGATATTATTGCATATGACAGCAAGATGTTATGTTATTTAGATATTATGGCTGACATTAGCATATTTGACAATCTCTATAGGATACAATAGAATTAGGATATTATATTAAATTGGTATAATATTGTATTGTACATGCTTTTGTTTCGCATTCTTGTACCTATAAATGTTTGAAACTTATCTTACAGTTATGCCTTAAGTGTGCCTCATGTCACTGATTTTAAAATGGAAATGAAAATTTCATAGCCCAAAAAAAATTAATTTATGATAAAGGTAACAATATAGGTAACCCGAGTTATATACAGAAATGTAGAAGAGCGTCGCAAAACTTTGGCGGCCATATTGATTACATCATCAAAGCCACTAGAGGGCCAGGAAAATTTGTGTCCCGGGCTTTTTAGACTAATCTATCCATGTACTATCTGAATCCAAAGTGGCACATTGGTTGCCAGATGTGAAGTTTTTTTCAGCTATCCCACCCCACCATAGGCACCTAAAAGGATTATAGAATGAGATAATTATCACATAATGGACACATGGAAATAATAAGTTTATTTTGACTCTAGTTTTCAAGTAGTGTTATGTATTCTATTAATTAATGGGTTTTTTTTGTTGGTAAATCGTGCCAAACTATTGGTGACAATTATTAATAGCACATTACATACTTTGCTTTGCATCACCAGAGAAATTAAAAAATATTCTATGTATAACGTGATTATAGAATCAAATATGTCGTAACGGCATAAGTTCAGGCAAATTTTTAGTGGTTATACTTCAGTTAGGCATACCTTAATGAGCAGATCGGCTCTTAAAGTTACATAATGCACAGCTTCTATCATATTATTAATAAGCACACTCTGGCCAAGGGGATTGCAGTCACAGACTCTATCACCATAATCAAAGTAATGCCATGCAATTACGTCAAAATTAGTCTTAGCCCATATTTCTTCTCGTGTCGATACTATATTGCTAGTACTATGAATACGGATATAGTATATCGCTACCTCCTTGCTCAGCAGTGCTAAAAATTTGTCGGTACATTTCCAGTTATCTGGCGGAATAGATAAACTGGCATTGTCTGATGCAGTTATGAGCCATCATACAAAATTTAATTTTATGTTCTGACAAGAAATCTGTACCCAAGATAAAAGGTTTAGTTAATCCCTTAACTACCAATGAGCTGCCATTTTTTTTTAAATCTAAGCCTTTTATAGATTTTGTGGTTTGTCTTCAAAATAGAGATGACCATAGAAGTAGCTACAAAAATTTTGATTCTTGGCACAGGTATTGTGGATGAAATTATTCCGATATGCAAAAGCTCTTTTACAAAATTCTCGTCAATAGAACTAATCTGAACATCACTATCAAGAAGCATAGGAATTTCTCTTAAGCATATTTTTAGTATTATTTCTGGGCATAGGCCTTCATGAAGTCTATCATTTACTTGATTATCGTGTGATCGCATTTAAATATTTTGCTCCGTTTCATGCAACTATACTATGTTAAGCATGTAGAATGACTAATTTTTCGGTTTTCCATACTACCATTCGGTGTTTGTTATTAAACATACTTCATTTACGTTCAGGTTATTGTTCCGTCTCCTTACTGTTCTCACAGCTAGAAATGGTCGATGTATGTTTTAAGGGGGGATGGGGGCTTTTCTTGCTGACCCATTCTAGCCTAACTTTTTCGTGTGCAGGATGATGTGGTTATTATGCTAACATTAATTTTGTGTTTTGATTTCCCCAGCATTTGGATCTAGTGGAGTTTTCCACTCTAAATAACTCTAATTGTGGTTCTGACTGGTATTATCTCTTTGTTGGACCAATTTAGAATGTCGGTTTTGAGAGCGAGTATTATAATTTATAATTGTTTGGTTGTCAGTGTAGCCATTGTTCGAGGTGTCAGGCAGAAGTACTTGTGTGCATTGTCAATTACAGGGTGGTTGTGTTGTACGAAAGTCGGGAAATGTTAGCATTAATAGATTTCTTTGTTATTGCTTTGTTTCGATAGTCACCCCTCAAATGGCTGTCAGCTGGACTGGTTCATTTCCCCATGTCGTGAAGAATCACGGTGCTCTTCATCATTCGGTTAGTAGTATTGTTCCCGTTGCCTCTGATAACTCCCATACCAGTGCGAGTTTCTTCCTCCTCACATGCCGTAACCTTTACTGCGCATCTTATAATGACCATTGTTTTATGGTGGTTTAGAGTATACCACGTTCACATGTGCTTGCTGTGAGTTGTTGGGGTGACGATTATTAATATGTTGTTTATTTTTCTGCTCACGAGTCTGCCAATCTTGGTACAACTGTGGAGGTTTCTGTCTGTGGGTGCATTTATTACCATTGTCAGTGTGGTAGTGAATGACGAGTTCCAGTCGGTCAAAAAGAAGCACCTACTCTCAGAATTCCGCAATGCTGCTATTTGACCTCCCTGCCCTTGGTAGTTGATACAGTAGTTGCAAATAGAGCATTCGAACACAGGTTCGAAAGAGGGAGCCGGGAGCCCCGGAATGCAAGAGCAGGAGGAATGCATTTGCAAAAGGTTTTTCCCCAAAATGTCCTTTTTTCTCTCAAAATGGCGCATATATCCTACGAAATGCCACTTTTTCCCTAAAAAGTCCCCCCTTTTTTTTTCCAAAGAGTCCCTTTTTTCCCTTTAAATTTCCCTAATTTATCTCCAAATATAATTTTTTCAAAATAGTTTCAATGGTCCCACAATAAGGCTAAATGACTCCTTTTAATGGCAATGGGAAGTTGAGCAGCTGAGGAGTCGACCCCTACCATACTTCATGCTCTTGTATTCACAGCCTATGCTAACTTATAAGCATAGTTGGCAATAATTCCAGAACTGTTTAAGATGTAGGCATCAAATTCGTAACATAGGCCTCGACACATACAAGGATAATTACCTAATAGTGCCCTATGTTAACTTATAAGCATAGTTGGCCGTAATTCCCGAACCGTTTATGATGTAGGCACCAAATTCGTAACATAGGCCTCGACACCAACAAGGATGATTACCAAATAGTAATTTATGCCCTATGCTAACTTATAAGAATAGTTGAACGTAATTCCCGAACTGTTAAAGATGTAGATGCCAAATTCGTATTGTGTACAATGTATTATGTCAGTTGTATCTTAATCATATGTTTTAAGTGCCACATCATTTATGCTCCAGGTTTTACACGCCATTCTGATCGTGATTTACCGATCGGGCGAATCCATGATTTTCATGTAGTAGCAGCTCACGCTGCGACATACTACATGATGCAACACCAAGTGGCGTCAAACTGGCTTGTAGGCCTAAGCTGAAGTGCTAAGTGCCCCAAAGTGTACCCAATAGTGCGCAGCTTATTTCCTAACACATCAAATAACGACACCTCATTCTCAGCTATAGTCAGGGGTGTGATTTATAGCATTAAGAGCAGTCGAGCACGGCAACCCATACCCCTTTGCCCAGGTGGACTCGTCCATCCCTTCAGGAGACATTCACCTGGCAACACTGTAACCAGTGAAATTCAAGCATGTCATACATAGGAAGTGAAATACAGACACCTCAAAAAAATGTAATAGTGTATTTAATGTTTAGTTACAAAATAGCAATTATGTTTTCAAAAAGAGAGATTGTCTATAAAAGCCCCCATCCTTGTAAAATGTAATTTAGTATGGTGAGATTCCCAGTCAACTTCACAACATCAACATTAACAGACATTTGTTAATCAACAAGGGTGTCGCCAATGTGTTTCGTAAAATTTATACAATTTTTCACCTCTGCAATAATATCACATAGTGTTCATTTCATGTTTTTCCATTTGGCGTTTGATGTCGGTTCTCGTCACTCGTTGCAGAAGTCGATGACACTCTGCCAGTTCGACACAGTACACTGGCCAGAATGGCGGCATTGGTCACTTGCTCCGCGAGCCCCCTTGGTACCATCATTTAGGCTATCACGTCACTCCAATGGTTGCTTAACTGGAACATTTGTTTTCTTTCTTTACTGTACTGGGGGGGGGGGAACCATCCATACACTCACCAGAGAGTTTAACGCTACCGCGTATCCGCATAACACCACGCTCATTTTCACGCTAAGGTCACTGGCAGGCCATAAGTACTGAGTCCATTTTCTTTCATTACTTACATGTAATCAAGCACAGTGAGTAAACAGATTTACAAAGTTCGATGTGTGCTAATTCATTGTAGCACCACCAACAAATTTCTAGCATATTTAAGGCGTACCAGATGGCATACAGTCTCGTCATAAGGCGTAAATAGTGTTACAGTAAGTACATGACATCATCGGCAAACTGACTGAGGCATCCAGGGCCCCCTCGGCCGTTGTCCGAACGACCAACATCACTTACTCTCCACTGGATTATGGCGCTGGGCAATTATACACTCAAACAGCCCTGGGTCACCTCGATCACATCACATTTCTGTATAAAGAACTTAGAATATTAAAAATTTGCCTTTACAGAATGTATAACCTCTCTTTAATTTCACGACCTGACCACTTCATAGTCAATCTAGAGCCCTGCCTTCTCCAGGAAAAAGTATGCCCTCAAGTGTTTATGTATTCAAGTGTTAACGGTCTGACGGTATAATAATCGCAGGGTGTACGTAATTTCCAATAGTTCAGTTGACCACCACGAATGAGATGCGAGTTAAAGGGCTGGGCATGCCACAGCCGAACACCGCTGAGGGAGTCTCATGTCGTTCCGAGGCAACACTGAGCGACTGGCGCCCTTATAAACATTCCATTAACCTAATATTATATCAGCATAGGCCTTAGAACCGTGGTCGTGTCGGGTTTAACTTTTGTAGCCGAATGTTTCAGACAGTGTTTAATAATCACTGTAGTGCTTTATTTCTTTAAGTCTGATATATTTTGTACCTACACATATTTGGGTAATTGTAGAGTATTATAATAGTTAAATATACTATCATTTTCGAGATTTTAATATACAGGTACTTACTATATATAAGCACTTTTTACAAATTCAAATAATGTGCTGTCGTAAGAAGATATAGAAACCAAAAGAAATAAAATATTAATAACATATCACTATAATATAACCTATTGTTTTGAACATTTAAATTCCTTTCTACACAAAAGGCAAAAGCAGAAGTTGAACTTGTCTTCTCAAAATAGTGTTACACTTCCAACCTTTTGCGACCCATTTCCACTGCTAACTCTACGCAAAACACTATCATGAGAATCTTACAAATACTATAATAATGCGTCAACAATAACCACAAATTAATTAACTAATGGTCACAGAGTACATAAAATATAATGCACACTCTGTGTTCTAAAAATCGCGAAAAGGTATTTGTTTTTAACCGGTGTATGCGATTAAATGTTTTTCACTTAAAACTATGAGTATAAAGAAAAATTTATTGAAAAATAATTAAGATTTTCGCATGAAAAGTGCATCCAACCTATTGTTTATGTCTTTCTTAAATGTCTGAAAATAAGTAAACTTGAATTTTTATAGTTTAAGTTTAACGAACAATGTTTTGTACGTATTATTTGACAGCACCGCATAATAGAATTCGTTATAAAATATTTACGTTAAAAAAACATATTCATTAAAATATTGTTGTAATGTTAATTCCAACATCATAATATCATAACCATTTTAATGTGCTATGTTACACACACTGCATATGTTTTCAGAGGATAGTAAATAATTCGTTTACGAAGACATTACTCAACACTCGACAAAGGCATGTTATGTCATTCATTAGTAACAAAAAGTTCAGTCCATAAATAAAAATAATCCTTTTTTCGTATCCATTTCAAACCTACAAAATTATAAATATGAACTAAATTTTTTAAAACTTTTATTCAGCACGGTATTCTACAATTAGCTATAGGAAAGAATGTTCGGGAGTGCAAAGAGTGTCTACATATATAGTACCCTGTAATCGACTTCTTCCTCGAAGAAGTAGTAAAATACGTGTATCGATTGAATATTTTTAATTGATTATATTAATATTTATTTGAGAAATATATATGATTATTAATATATTTCGATTACTAAATTAATCTAACTCTACTTCGGTGTAATATTTCACATTCGTGCTTCAATATACTGGTAGTAGGTATCTGACATGAATAAAATCACAATTTAATAATTGTTTTAAATAAATTTTACACATTATTCATGTTACATGACCAGTATAAATTACAAATAAGATCACAGCAAACTTCATAATCATTACCTATTTGTTTTACTTGTACTAGGTGTGCCATCTTTCTCATTATTAAATTAAATGATTGCTCGTCTATGGATATGAATTACTGCGGAACATTTAAGAGCATAACGGATATGAATTACTGCGGAACTTTTAAAAGCATAACGATGGCTTAGAAAGAATACCTCTTATTTCAAATTTTTGGTAAATGTTGTTTTTTTTATTCGTCTGGTTGAAAAATCCCCTATATGCTATGTTACAGAGCTCCAAATAAATAATAATTTATGCAATTATTTCATTTAGAGCGATATAAAATATTAGATACGAGGTTTCGAGGTTTCCTATTATCGGTATGAAAAATTAATTTTCTCCAAAAATGTGAGATATTATTCCAAGACATCGATAAGCAACACCAGTAAAGATTTTAATAATATAAATTTTTAATGTCTGTAGATAATTTTTTTGTGTAACAAATCGCTAAAAAATTAGTGTCAGCCAACAAGTTTTGGAAAATTTTAAAATGATTGTATTTATGTGATATCATTCGTATAACCAATGACCTAGAAATATTCCTTCACATCACCACTAATACTCAACGGGCTCTAAACTATCCTCTATTGTGTTACAGACGTAAATACAATAAATTATTCTAAACTTTTTTTTGTGGTAATATTTCCAGAGGTAATCCAACGCATTTATCTTAAGAATAAAATTAAGAAGACCTAAGTCCTTCGACAGTTTTTGAGGTATCAGTGTAAATCAAAGTACAGTCTGGAAATCCAGCACCAGTAGTGTTAAATTATTTGTGAATGACAATGATATAAACATTTCTAGCAGGAGATGGAAAGAGAGGACAAGGAAACCGATATGGAACCTCTTACCTCAAACGGTGTAACAATCTACTGTGAGAATGAACAAAGTGTGCCGTCGTTAATAATTCGTTTGGTAGATCGTAACCAAGGTTGTCAACCGCCTGTACAATACTCCTTATGCATGAACTACGAGTATGGATCCAATTTCTTGACGTGGTCGAGGTTACCCAGAGCTGTTTTAGTGTTAAATTGTTTGGCACCATACCGCAGTGGATAGTTAATGATGAGTGTCGTCCGGCCGACAGCCCAGGGGGCCGTGGTTATCTCCATCAGTTTGTTGATGATGTTGTCACGTACTTACTGTTGCACTTTTTAATACCTGATGACAAGACTGTAGACCGTCTCGTACGCCTGAAATATATACTCTGAAATTGTGGGTGATGCTACAAAGGGATTAGTACCCTCCATTATTTGTAACAGTTAACTTGGTAAAGCGGTTTATTCACTGTTCTAACTACAGGGGAATTGTATATGAAAATCGACCCTGCACTTATGGCCTGCCGGTGACCTTGGCGTGAAAAAAATGTGGTAATATGTTGATACGCGATTGCGTTAAGGTCTCTGGCGAGAGGGCGGGTCGCTCCCCCTCAATACAGTAAAAGATAATAAATGATCTGGTGGACTATAGTCAGTTCACGACTGGAAGACACTTTCTTGAAGCCCTGCTAAAGATCTACTTTCAAGCCCATTTCGTATCCTTCCGCCAAATGTAAACAAACATTGCAATGTGGCAGTCACATGGTAATGTTTACATTCCACTGTGTGTGTGTACATGTGTTCGTACATGCACATACCCATTATAAAAGTCATGTTTATATTATTAATGGATATTCCACAAGCGTGAAGTTTTTAATCTTGAGAATTTCACACAAAAGAATATGCAATGCAAGCGAAAAACATTTCATTCTCTAAACCCAAAATGTGGGTATTAAAAATTTGATGTTTCGAATGTGTGTGTGTGTGTGTGTGTGTGTAGGTTTGATTTTTACTTGTGGGGAGGGGGGGCGGTTGGGTGGGGGAGAAAAACTTTCACTTTGATTACATATTATATATGTGGCGCAATACTTTGCTGATTACATATTATAGATGTAGCGCAATACTTTGCTGATTACATATTATAGATGTGGTGCTATACTTTGCATTGAAATGTGTCAACATTCAAGGAGTCCATCCAACAACATAAATATGGTACCGCCAATCTCCGATAAGCCCCCGGATGGCCATGCTGTCACGAGGTCAGGAACCGAAGTTCCCATAACTCCTAAGGTGGGTTTGCAACAAAAATGCAACCCAACATACTTTTTTTTAATAATTGAGGCGGTGGTAGGCCGCTGTGTTAATGTTTTAGTNATGTTTTAGTTGGGCTCCGGGCCCGTATTTAATGCTGTTAACCTCTGTTGCTATCTTAAAATATTTTTCCAAACAAAAATGTAACTTAAAACTAATACGAAAAGACATTGGTTTCACTAATGTATAATATTCAAACAATTAAATTGAAACATGTAGCTAAGAAAATGCTTAGAGAAGGAACAAAATAAGTGTGCCACAGATTTTGTAAAGAAATGACAATAACAAATTAAACATAACTAAAAAATGTGGCTCCAGTAAACAAAATATTAGAGAGAACTGTTGTTTACAATAATTAAAGAAGCTGACAATGGTGTATCCTAACATCTCCAGTTTGCATTAAGTTAAAACATCCTAAAGGCATAAGCTGCAGTATTTATAAATACTGTTTATTTATTTATTAGTTAGTAGTACCGGTAATAACTTATCGATTTTAGTGATTCCATTTGCTGTAGAATTCCCATAGATCAAAACAAAAAAGTACATAAACAACTCAACACAGCAGCAACTATAAAAAAAATGAAATGAATACATCCATCTTCACTCCAAAAATTAGAAACAAATCATTAAAAAAATGACATGCTTCATTAGCTGCTCTCTGATGTAGACTGCTACTTTACATATAATGCTATAAAGCAATGCTCAACAACATTACCCTACAATTTAACACTACACAAAAAGATTTTGCAAAAAAAGGATACAACAAACGGAATGTTGTGCTCCTGCAGCCAATTGATGATGGCATCTTTCCTCCAGGTACTGTTGGGGAACTTCTCCAGCTGAAATCACCACACGATACAACAAATTAAAATATATTACCCTTGAGTGTTGCCAACAGTATGTCTGTTGTATTGAATGTTTGAATTAAGCACAATTCTTTCCAAAATTTAAATTTTATAACTACTGTGCTCGGCATTCTTAAACTTTTTATCATATTACATGTAACTGTTTTCTTGATCTGTGTTGACTAGCACAGAATCTAACATGTCACAAACAATATAAACCTTTTATTTATTCAAAAACAAAAGATTGGAGCTCACACCTGTGTGCTGTGATATGGTGCATTGTCCATGACGATGCCACTGGTATGTTTTTGGTATCAGTAACTGTAGTTGACCCAGAAACTGAATTATGGTCCTTTTTAGATTATGCAAAAATAGGTTGGCTATGTAACACTGAAAGTGAAAAATATGACACTGATAATTTACAATAACTAAAAGACAATGGCTGTAGAACAGCGGTGTAGGGGAAATGCGTTAATACACAATTGTTTTCTTAAAAGATTATGACGACGATTTCATCGATTACGATGTCCTCTCATGTTTGGTGAAGTGATACAGATATGTTTAATAGTAGGGGAAGTTCCAGATATATCGACTGTAATCTACTTAGTGATGTATAACAATGGCAATTAATGCCACAATGTAACTTCTAAATACAAAACAAACTGTTTCCTCAGAATCTTAAAATGCACCATATCTCCATAACCTATATAAAATTAGTTGGCTCTAACAAACTCGCTATAGAGGCAATTTTCCTTACCATTGTCAGTTGTCTTTATAATAAATTTCAACAGTTTATATTGGGTTGTTTATGAAGAATCCCTCGCAGGGGTACACAAATTCCAACACAAAGTAGTTTTTATTTTTAATTACACATTGTAATACCACCTTTTGGTTAGGTGATTCATACACTCACATTTGAGTCTATACACCCCTACAATCCTAGGTTAGTGTAAAATTCAGAAATCCTAGGTTAGTGTAAAACCCAACAATCCTAGGTTAGTTTAAAAACGTAAAATAGTGATTCTCCCATCATGGGGTTAGGTTCTGTAAGGTTAGGTGGGCACATGTTACGAAATTAGTCGAACGTTAATGCCCCTCGTATATTCGTGTTCTGCATTATTAGTGGAGTGTAAATATACCATTTTCCGTGAAATTGTTGTTATTGTTACAGAAAAGCCCCCTAAACTTAATAATTAATTAAATAAAACGTTAAAAAGACAGGTAGACAACGTTCGACGATGTTATCAAGTTAGTAACAAATATTATTTATGTTCTTGTAAACACATTTCATAGGCCAACATAATTGACCTTAGCACACACAACTTGCAAACACAATGGTTAATACTACATATATTTTAACATACCTTAGAACTGTGGATCTGGAGAGTTTCAACATTTCTGCCGCTCTTTCCGCGATGTTGTACGGTTTCATTTCCCCTCGTCTAATTAGGGAATACAACGATTCGGTGAGGTTAATGATGTCCTGTTGGCATTGATGAGTGGTGACTTCTCTGTTCTTCACCTTGCTAGAACTCATGACTGCACACAAAAACTACGGCAACATACAACGTAAAATACAGTAAATAAAATTTTAAGCAAACCTGAAATAAATCTAAAAAATATTTAACATGTGAGAACGCACTACGAGTAATCTCTTATACAGGTATCAGAAACGAATGGAATCGACACAACGAGAAATAATAAAGAGCAGCTATTAGTAAAAAAAAAAAAAACCAATAAATGGATTATTATAGGTTAAACAAGATAATCACACAAATTCTCTGGCATGTGTGTCACTCACATCTCGCAAACAACACACGAAACGAAGGTTTGTAAACAAATGGCCGCTCTACTTTCACCTTGAGCGTGATCATGTAACTCTGCAAGAAACATTGAAATCTAAATACATTAGTATCACGTAATTTATAATTGGCATAATAAGATACAAGTCTTTTCGAAACCCATTTGTAAGCGATAAATTAACAATTACGTTAAAACTTTGGAACTATTTCCTCTCTTTGTGCTGGTAACCTAACAGCATAGCTGTATCCGCGCTCGCCGCTGTTTGTAATGTTATATGCATGTAACTAACGGTTAGGGTGTTTTTTCAAAGGTTGATTTTCAAATGTTTCTTCCAGTCGTGAACCGACTGTAATTAGTTTTACTATTGTAGTGAAATGATTACAGCTTAAATTATGGCACCGGGAGGGCTCGAGGCGCGGGCGACAAACGCCGCCGGTCTGGCTCGAGTGCTGGGACGAACTGCGGAGAGTGACCTCGGTTTTTGTCACGCGTGGCGAGAACCGAAATCAAATGGCAAATAATGAAACATAACATGAGCACACTTTGAAATGATTGTAATTGTGAAAAATGGTATATATTAAATTAAACACATTGGTGATCGCCCTGTTTATTAACAAATGTCTGTTATGCTTGAAGTTGGGAAGTTAATGGGGCATATCACCACACTAAATGATATGCTACAATGATGGAGGCCTCTATAGGCAAACTCCCTTGTAGAAAACTTAAATACTATTAAACCAATTATCAATAAATAATTGATTAAGTTTTCTCATAAAAGTGTTTTCATTTCAATACCAATGACACGTTTGAATCTCACTGGCTACAGTGTTGCTAGGTAGGTGGCTGTCTTCTGAAGGGATGGACGAGTCCACCTGGGCAAAGGGGTGTGGAAAGCCATGCTTGATTGCTACTAATACAATAAAAATACACCCCTGACTGTAGGTAATGCGGTGACTGTGTTTAATATGTTTGTTAAAAATGCTGCACACTATTGGATGACACTTTGGGGCACTTATCACTCCAGCTTCGGCATACAAGTCAGTTGACATCACACAGTGGTGCGTAGCGTCCTATTTATCTGCGCGAGCTGCGACAACGCAACGACCAATTGCCAGTGCGCCCAACGGTTGGGGCTTTGTGGTAAACACAGTTATGGATCACCTACCCATTTATTTAAAGAGTTACCTCATGTAATAAATGAGTAGGGCAGTCTCTTGAATTGCGTAATTCTTGTTGGCAAGAAGGTACAAGTTCCGTTCTTGTCAACCTGCACTACGCACACTTGGCCTGATTTAGTTGGCGTGGCCCGGTGTAGCTGGTGTAGTTGTTGTGACTGCGGCAGTCACAGTGGGCACAAGGAGCTCGTGGACGCATGGTTCACGTCAGTCTACCTTGCAACAGTCTATAACAGTCTGACAAGAACATAAGGAAAGATTTCATATGCAAGACCATAATGGGAGTAGAAGAGAAAGCACCAACAATAAGTCTGAGGCAAACATTTTGTTTAGTCTCCAATTTGTTCTCCAAAAAGAGTGGTAGCTGCCCAGCAATCGGAGTACCGTAATCTAACATAGACTAGATGGCAGAGACATAAAAGTAACAATGAGCAAAAAACTAGAACCCTAGTGGTAATGGGCGAGAGCCTTTGAAATGTTAATTCTTTTCAGATATTTAGTAAAAGTTTAATAAACATTGGTAATCAATCCATTACGAACCTCTTAAGGGATACCCAAATATTGTACCTTTGTCACATATGGAAGAAGAGAAACTCTGATGGCTGGAGAAGGCAGTGGCGACGGGAACTTTTTACGCGTGAAATACAGTGTGCGACTATTATCCAAAGAAAGATTAAAATCATGGTGAACCAACCAAAATGATAAAGAATCAAGCAAGGGCCATATTCAATGATGCAGAAGGTTTGTCATAGGAAATACATTCAACACAAAGCCCAATGTTGTCAGCATACTGAAGGAAAGAACATGGTAGCCCAGGAGAAATATGAAATCTTGAGCATACAAGATAAATAGTAAGGGGCTATGAAGTCTTATGAAGCATTCATCAACCTTCTCCCCTTATCTTCTTAACATACCTAAACAATTTCCCCCATTCCTTTTATTTTCCTTCTTTCACCATCTTCCCTAGAAATATATTCTTCGCCTGTTTGATCATCCTTTCTAGCTCCCTTCCCATTTGTTTCTTCTATTCCTTAGCTCTTGTCATCCCTTCATTTTTCCCCTTGGGATGTAATTTTCTACCCTTCCTCTTCTTTTTTCGAATCTCCTGTTCATAATATAGTGGATCTCCCCCAGACCGTAATCTTTTCTTTAGCACAAATTTCTCCAACATAAGCTCTATTTCTGATCTAAATTCTTCCCAATATTCCATCCACACTTTCCTCCAGAGACTACTTTTCAATCCTATCCTTCAGGAGAGTTCTGCTCTCTTCTTGTTTCCTCTCCCATACTGCCACACCAACCTATCTGCCGTTTGCTCTTCCCTCATTCTGGCGCAAACCCAATTTCCACAACAGGAATATCATGATCACTTATGCCATCCAATACTATTGCACCAACTACAGCATTCCCAGGTCTGACCAACACCACATCCAGCACTGATTCAACACCGTCTTCAAGCCACCTCGTAGGTGTTTCTACTACCTGGATCAAGCCTCTGTTGACTAACTGCGCTGCCATTCTCTGCATCATGCTGCCCATCTATTCTGCACCCTCTAGCCATCTCACACCAGGCATATTCAAATCCCTGCTGCAACAACCCACTACCTGGCCTTTAGTCTATCAACCCTCTCCTTGATCATCTCAATTGCCTGCCATCCCTGTCCTGGTGAACTATACGCTGCCAGCCAAGTAATCGTCCTACTTCTACCCACACTTAATTTATTTTCCATCACCTCAACATCTTCACTAAGCCATTCTACTGACCTTTTCAGCCATTCCCTTACACACACCATTATTCCTCCTCCTCACCCATCCATGTTGTATAGTCCTGTAATGCTGTAGTAAAGTAAACAAACGTGAATCGACAGTCATCTGTCTGCTGTTGATGTGTAGACGATAACCGTGTAGAGAAGGTAACTGTTCCAATTTTCAGTAACCATTCCGGAACGTTCCTGTTCATCAGAAAGAACCGTTATTTTCGGATCGGTTAATAACATACTTGAAGTAATCTGTTCTTGATCGTGGTATTAGTAATTAAGGGAAGAGAATACACATTACACAGAGATGTAACCATTACTTCTACTACAATGTATGTAAGAAAATATATTGTGAGAGAAATTGCATTCCCAATCGTGTAATTTTGTCACAATTAATATTAATGCAGAAAACTGAGGATTAACAAGTACAGGAAAGGTAATGGAGAGGCTGGTGGTTCAGTATGTGGTGAATGTTATGAACAATAGGAATTGGTTACAGGCATCACAACATGGTTTCAGAAAAGGACACTCTGTGAGACACAGCTGGCTGGGCTGTTAGAGGATCTGGTGCAGGTAGTTGATGAGGGAAGAAGGTTGATGAATGCTTCATAGACTTTGAGAAGATCTTTGATAAGGCGTCCCATGGGTCTTTATGAACAAAGTGGGTGAGCTGATACCGGTCAAGTGGGTAGTGGAATGGATTGGGGACTTACTCAGGGGGCGAAGACAGTGAGTCAAAGTGGGGGAGGCAATATCGGAGGAAGGAAAGTTTACGTCAGGGATGCCACAGAGAAGCGTGCCGGACCCTGTGTCGTTTACCATAACAAAAAATGACATGGATTTGAGGATTAGGGGAAAAATAAAATCTTAGAGGACGAAGCTCAAATACTTGACATTATCACACCACTTCACTTCTTGACACTTAAATTTAATGGGCGTATGAGCAAAGCCTATGTACCTAGAAATAAAAAATTATGGGTAAATAATTACAAATCTGAGTCGACTGAAAAACACATAAAGAGATCAAAAAGTCCTTATTACCACGAGGCTCAATTCGTTTACCTAAAAATAACAATAAACAGTTTACATAACATTTTTAGTAATCGGCACTATCGAATAACAACTATGGCTGTAGTCGATAATCCCTACTGCCATTTACAGTCGACAACTATAAAAAAAAGTTTAGTTCAAAAGTCGTCATTATTCGTGCGAAGTAAAGAGAGGAACAATTTTTTCTAGCAATCTGCTTCGGTTATATTCTGGATAACTCCTCTGGCAATGAATACGCCTGTTGTGGATGGAACAGATTGAATTTTTTTTTCAAGTCAAAAGATTCAGCCGCTACTACGCTGATGCATCAACAACGGAATATACAAGAAAAACACATGAATCTAGTCGATTGTTTATATAATAGATAATTTCTCAATAAGAATCTAGCACTATCGTGCCTTTTTGGGACATTCGACTTCTAAATAAGATAGGGCATTTTTAAAAATCACAATCATTATTTCAAGATCGATTAGTTTTAAAACGAGCAATTCATGGATCAAATAATAAAGTTACTTATTTTAATCGATTATGATTTAAATTTATATAATATTTAGTAGTCCTCTCTTTTGGAATCACATTATTTTGTGAGCAATCGTGAAGTGATGAGTGGTTTGTAGATTGCTGTGGAAAGTGTGCAAGGTAACGTGGGTGCTGGCAATGTGGTCTAAATGGTTTTAGTGATCCATAGTTATTGATCGCATGGATTCAAGGGATATCGATTTCAAAAACCGTGCACAAGTGGAAATTATCAATTGGGCAAGCTCATAATGATAGTCTTCAGAGAAAAACTAATCGTGTCGGGGATTGATAGCTCTTCGAAAAAGAGTATTAGTACTGCGAAAAAGTATAACCCTCCTCAAGTATGCTATCCTTGGGACAGTCCAGGTCCCTTTGATGTTTTTGTTGAGTCGCAAGACACAAATATTGGCAATCTACACCCCATTTCTTTATGTCGCGAACTTCATCCCAACAGAGATATTTTACATATTCAACGAGCAGGCCCAGCTAAATTTAAATTACTTTTACTTCTGGTCTTGCAGCCAATAAATGGGTTCAGATTTACCGACGAAATTGAAATTGTCTGTAAATGTACCTATTAGCCTTTCAGAAGGCTAAGGTTTGGTGTATGGCATCCCTATCGATATGTCGGTAGATGAAATACGAGAAGGTCTGGAATGTGATTACAAGTTTCTTTTCATTGAGAGGTTAACCAAACATGTTATTATAGGATCTGCATCGGAAAGGGTTCCTATCCGACTTGCTGGCCTGGCCTTTGAAGAGCAGCACTTATTGTCTGAAGTCATCATATTCAAATATATTTTCAAAGTCAATCCATGTGTGCAATCTGTGTTGCTGTGTTTTCACTTCGGACATGCCCAGAAACTTTGCCGTGCTAAGTGTTCGCTGTCCTGCTTGTTCCCAACTTCATGATGTAGCAGATTGTCCTACTGTAAATACACCCATATGTTCTGGCCAGCACCTGGCTCACGATAGGGCTAAATGTCCATTGTGGGAGATGGAATGCGAGGTCAAACATGTTATGGCATATTACAACTTTTCTTATGCTGATGCCAAAAATTAAGTCCAACCTGATCTTCGGGTCTTTCCGGTGCCACAACCACAGCCTTCGTATCCAATTATATTCCCACCCACCACACTAGCTCAATTTCCACCTCTGCTCACACCATCAGTTTTTTCCTCCCTTGTCTTTGCCTCCAGCTTTCCCGACTACATTTCGCTGACTACACAGGGCTACACCCGACGGACCCCCCCGCCACCCATCTTCCGAATGACCACGCTGAGATCCGATGGCTATACCATTCGCTACAAGGTGCTACATCCAGTGACTTATAACACAGTAACCCCTTTGTTACATATTAGTGTCTATTATGCTCAATTCAAACCAGATGCTGTCGACAATTTTCTCTCCCATGTTCCTACAACACTTCCTGACAAGGTTCCACCTGCTGAGATGTAGGAGATCCCTAGACTAATAAAGACACATTGAATTCCTTGATCGACACAAATGAGCATATGTTCACCATAGCAAAAAAAATACTCGGCTTGTAATTTTGACCAGAAGAGTCTTGTTCAATCATTTATTCAAATTATCCTATAAGGGGATGTGTCTTTTTGAGGTGAGCGTGTCTGCTTTTCTTTTCCTATTTATTGTCACTCCTGTTTCCTTTTTGTGCCGTACAGTGTAAAGCTAAATATCTCCTGTCTAATAGATTTCCCTTCTATTATTTGGACGCTCATATTACAGACGTTCTCTTGACCGAAACTCGGATGTTATGTACCCACCCTCTTTATATAAGAACCTTCCGGTCTTTCGTCTACCCTGAGAATGACAGAGACTGCTATATATTAACGGGATATGCATGCTGATGAGGATTTCAACATTACTTGTACTGACAGTTTCCATGGCGTTGATGCGGTGCCGATTCGGCCGTATCTAGGCTGCTTCCATATCACCATCGTCTGTCTGGGTCTATGCCCATCCTAAATTTCGGTGTTCAGAGCACGATTGGGACTCTTTATTTTCCCAATTTTCACAACCTGTACTTGTGGGTGGCTATTTCGATGCCACCATCGTCTCTGGTCGCAATTTGGCGGAATTTTTACTTACGTCGTCTTTTACTCTACTGAATGGTATGCAACCTACATGGCTTGGGCCTCCACAATCCCGTTCAACTTCAATTGATTTAATTTTTATTTCTGTCAGACTTTCCGGGTGCTTAACCTGGTCGGTACATAATTATACCAGGGGTAGTGATCACTTTCCGATTATCCTTACTTCTTCGCCAACCCATCCATCTCCTTCTCCTATGTTTCATTGATACTGATTGTTATATAATCAGGCTTATTGGTGCAAATTTTCTTCCTTAATGTCGGAAGAAACTATACATTTCCCTCTTTTCACAGCTTTTAACATTAATGTGGTTTATAAAGTCTTCTATGCCTCCCTATTGGAATCCGCTAAAAGTTATATGCCTTTTCGCCCTTTTTGTTTTGGTTGTCGTAAACATGGTTCCTCTTGGTAGGATGGACAATATGACGAGGTTAATCGTTGTCGTTTGAATGCTCTTCACCAATATAAACTTCAGGCTATATTGGCTAATTTTCTACATTTTAAGCAATGCCAAGTGCAGGCGCAGAAGTTGTGATCTGAGCATAAAAATGGTAGCTAGAATACTTTTTGTGATTCACTTTCTCGTACTATTTCCTCTCGTATATTATGGGGTAAATTAAAAGCCTTTCATGCTAGTAAAGAGGGACAGCAGTCGCAGTATATCCCCCTCTCACTTGTGCTGCTTTTATGGATCGCATTGGCCCCGATACCATCCTGGAGGATACTACCTGTTGTGCTCCATTTGTTGTTTCTCATGCAGCTTGACGTGGACATCGGGTTTTTTTGCCTGGCATTTACAGTTGAGGAATTAAGCCATTGTTTGGACACTACAGGTAATACCACCCCTGCTTTGGATATCATTTTTTATGGTCTCCTTAAGCACCTCCCTCGCACTACTCTAGTGTGGTTGTATGATATGGTGTTATGTTATGGTTGTATCACTGATGTGTGAAGGGATTTTGAAATAGTCCCGATTTTGAAACCATCTAAATCTCCTCTATCAGCAGAGTATTATCGTCCGATTGCATTGCGTTCTTGTTTGGCGAAACTTTTTTAGAAATCGGTCAAACATAGGCTTATTTGGTGGTTAAAATATTATTGTTTACTTCGTCCGGAACAATATTGTTTTCGTTCTGGTTTAAGTACACTAGATTCAATTGCTGTATTGTTTTCACGTATTCGGGGCGCTTACACTCCCTGGAATGTATTAGGTACAGTGATTTTAAATTTGGAATCGGTTTTTGATAATGTCAATCTTAAACTCCTCAATAGTAACATTTCTATACTTGGTTTACCATATACTCTTATACAATGTATACATTCTTTGTTTAGCATCCGCCGTTATATGCTTAGAGTTCCTGATGGAGCATATTTTGTTTGTCAGGTGTCCAAAAGTTTGGTTCTTAGCCCCTTACTATTTATCTTGTATACTCAAGACTTCATATTCCTCCTGGGCTACCATGTTCTTTCCTTCAGTATGCTGACAACATTGGGCTTTGGGTTGAATGTATTTCCTATGACAAATCTTCTGCTTCATTAACTATGGCCCTTGCTTGATTATTTATCATTTTGGTTGGTTGACCAAGATTTTAATCTTTCTGTGAATAAGAGTCGCACACTGTATTTCACACATAAAAGGTCCCAGTCGCCACTGCCTTCCCCAGCCATCAGAGTTTCTCTTCTTCCCTATGTGACAAATGTGCAGTATTTGGGTATATCTTTATAGGTTCGTTGAGGATTGATTACAAATGTTTATTTAACTTTTACTAAATTTCTCAATAGAATTAACATTTCAAAGGCTCTCGCCCATTACCACTAGGGTTCTAGTTTTTTTGCTCATTGTTACTTTTATGCCTGTACCATCCAGTCTGTGTTAGATTACAGTACTCCGATTGCTGGGCAGCTACCACTCTTTCTGGTGAACAAATTCGAGACTAAAAAAAAGGTTTGCCTCAGACTTCTACTCCAATTATGGTCTTGCATATTAAATCTTTCCTTATGTTATTGTCAGACTGTTATAGACTGTTGCAAGGTAGACTGACGTGAACCACACATCCACGAGCTCCTTGTGCCCACTCTGACTGCCACAGTCACAACAACTACACCGGGCCGCACCAACTAAATCAGGCCAAGTGTGCGTAGTGCAGGTCGACAATAACAGAACTGGTACCTTCTAGCCAACAAGAAGTACGCAACTCAAGGGACCGCCCTACTCATTTATTACAAGAGGTAACTCTTTTAATAAATGGGTAGGCGATCCGTAACTGTGTTTACCCCAAAGCCCCAGCCGTTGGGCGTACTGGCAATTGGTCGTTGTGTCGTCGCAGCTCGTGCAGCTAAATACGACACAACTCACCACTGTGTGACATCAACTAGTTTGCAGGCCGAAGCTGAAGTGATGTGCCCCAAACTGTCATCCAATAGTGTGCAGCATCTTTAACAAACATATTAAACACAGTCACCGCATCACCTACAGTCAGGGGTGTATTTTATTGTATTAGTAGCAATCAAGCATGGCTTTCAACACCCCTTTGCCCAGATGGACTCGTCCATCCCTTCAGGAGACAGCCACCTAGCAACACTGTAGCCAGTAAAATTCAAACGTGTCATCGGTAGGGAAATGAAAACACTTTTATGAGAAAGCGTAATAAATTATTTATTGTTATTTGTTTAAGAATAATTATGTTTTCTACACGGGAGTTTGCCTATAGGCATCCATCATTGGAACATATCATTTAGTGTTGTGACATGCCCCAATCAACTTCACAACTTCATGCATAACAGACATTTGTTAATAAAAGGGCTGTCACCCATGTGCTTTCAATTAAATTTATACCATTTTTCACAATTACAATTATTTCACAGAGTGCTCATGTTATTTTTCATTATTTACCAGTTGATTTCGGGTCTCACGACTCGTGACAAAAACAGAGGTCACTCTCCGCAGTTCGTCCCAGCACTCGAGCCAGACCGGCGGCGTAGGTCACCCGCTCCTCGAGCCCTCTCGGTACCATCATTTAAGCTGTATTCATTTCACTACAATAGTAAAACTAATTATTCAACCGAATCATTTATTTACTTTTACCGTACTGAGGGGAGAGCCACCCGCCCTCTCGCCAGAGACCTTAACGCAAGCACGTATCAACATATTACATGTATTTCACGCCAAGGTCACAGACAGGCCATAAGTGTTGGGTCCATTTTCATATACACTGGGGGGCCAAAAAAAACTGGCATAGGCGTGCGTGCAAATAATAGAGGTATAAAATCAATCAGAGTAAAACGATGCGGTCGGCACCGCCTGTATAGGACAACAAGCGTCTGGCAAAGTTGCTAGATTGGTTACTGCTGCTACAATGGCAGGTTATAAAGATTTAAGTGAGTTTGAACGTGGTGTTATAGTTGGCGCACTGGAGATGGGACATAGCATCTCCGAGGAAGCAATAAAATTTTGATGTTCGCGTACGTCCATTTCACAAGTGTACCGTGAATATCAGGAATCCAGTTAAACATCAAATCTTCGACATCGCTGCTGCCGGAAAAAGATCGTGAACGAACGGGGCAAACTACGACTGACGAGAATCATTAAACGTTACAGACGTGCAACCCTTTCTCAAATTGGTGCAGATTTCAATGCTGGGGCATTAACAAGTGCCAGCGTGCGAACTATTCAACGGACCATCATTGATATGGCCTTTCAGAGACGAAGGCCCACTCGTGTACCGTTGTTGACTGCACCACACAAAGTTTTACACCTCGCCTGGGCCCACCAACACCGCCATTGGACTGTTGATGACTGGAAACACGTCGCCTGGTCTGACGAGTCTCGTTTCAAATTGTATCGGGCGGATGGACGTGTACGGGTATGGAGATATCCTCATGAATCTATGGACCCTACATGTCAACAGGGGACTGTTCAAGCTGGTGTCAGACAATTAACACTTGAATACATAAACACTTGAAGACATACTATTTCCTGGAGAAGGTCGGGCTCTAGATCGACTATGAAGTAGTCAGATCGTGAAATTACGGGGAGGTTATACGTTCTGTAAAGGCAAATTTTTTATATTCAATGTTCTTTATACAGAAATGTGATGTGATCGAGGTGACTCAGGGCTGGTTAAGTGTAGAATTGCCCGGCACCATAACCCAGTGGAGAGTAAGTGGTGTTGGTCGTTCGGTNAGGGGGGGGGCTGGATGCCTTAGTCAGTTTGCCGTTGATGTCACGTACTTACTGTTATACTATTTACACCTTATGACGAGACTGTAGGCCGTCTGGTATGCCTGAAATATTCTAGAAATTTGGGGGTGGTGCTACAATGAATTATCACACATTGAACTCTGTAAAGCTGAGCCGTTTACTCACTGTGCTTGATTACATGTGAATAATGAAAGAAAACGGACTCAGCAATTATGGCCTGCCAGTGACCTTGGCGTGAAAATGAGCGTAGTTTAATGTGGATATGAGGTAGCGTCAAACTCTCTGGTGAGTGTGTGGATGGTTCTACCCTCAGTACAGTAAAGAAAGAAAACAAATGATCCAGTTAAGTAACCATTGGAGTAAAGTGATGGCCTAAATGATGGTACCAAGGGGGCTCGCAGAGCATGCGACAAATGCCGCTGTTTGGCCAGTGTACTGTGTCGAACTGGCAGAGTGACATCGGCTTCTGCAACGAGTGACGAGAACCGACATCAAACACCAAACGGAAAAACATGAAATGAACACTATGTGATATTATTGCAGAGGTGAAAAATTGTATAAATTTTACGAAACACATTGGCGACACCCTTGTTGATTAACAAATGTCTGTTAATGTTGATGTTGTGAAGTTGACTGGGAATCTCACCACACTAAATTACATTTTACAAGGGTNGACTGGGAATCTCACCATACTAAATTACATTTTACAAGGATGGGGGCTTTTATAGACAATCTCTCTTTTTGAAAACATAATTGCTATTTTGTAACTAAACATTAAATACACTATTACATTTTTTTGAGGTGTCTGTATTTCACTTCCTATGTATGACATGCTTGAATTTCACTGGTTACAGTGTTGCCAGGTGAATGTCTCCTGAAGGGATGGACGAGTCCACCTGGGCAAAGGGGTATGGGTTGCCGTCCTCGACTGCTCTTGATGCTATAAAACACACCCCTGACTATAGCTGAGAATGAGGTGTCGTTATTTGATGTGTTAGGAAATAAGCTGCGCACTATTGGGTACACTTTGGGGCGCTTAGCACTTCAGCTTAGGCCGACAAGTCAGTTTGACGCCACTTGGTGACGCGTAGTATGTTGCGGCGAGAGCTGCTACTACACAATGCCCAATCGCCAGTGCATCCAACGGGTGTGGATTTGCGGTAAACACTGTTTCGGATACCCTACTTGTTCATTAACAGAGTTACCTTTTGTAAAAAAATTAGTAGGACGGTCTCTTGTGTTACATAATTCTTGGTTGGCAAGAAGGTGCAAGTTCTGATCTTGTCAACCCATACTACCCACTTTTAGCCTGATGTGGTTGGTACAGCCTGGTGTAGCTGGTGCAGTTTATGTGACTGTGGTGGTCAGAGTGGGCAGGAGGGGCTAGTGGATGAATGGTTCACATAAAATGCTTGTACTCCCCATTGATTAAGCGGACATGTCGCACAAAGCTCCACCATTGAGTGAACGACTATCTGCCATAAAGGGCTAAAACAAAATAAACTCTCCAGTCTGAGTTGTAAAAGGGGAGGGCACAACTCGGGGTTATTAATGAAGGTTTAAGTACTTATTGAACTATTGCAAACTAAACTAAATTAAATTAGACACAAAAATTGAAGTGCCCCGAGAACATGACGCAGACCTCACCAGTACGAGAGCTGACGACTGAAAATCATGGATTCGCCCTATCGTTAATCACGATCAGAATGGCGCATAAAACCTGGAACATAAATGATGTGGCACTTAAAACATATAACTAAGACACAACTGACATAATACATTGTACACAATACAGAGAAATACAGCTTATTATATATGTAAATGCCAATACACCAGATGGGTGCACTCACAACTAAACTAAAACTTAACTGCGATTTAAAAATGTGTTTGGTGATAATTTCGATGGTCCCATAAATTATGTTATTTTATTTGTAGCACCACTTGCCTATTGCTGTTGAATTGATCACTTAGTTTGTGCTTTAATTGAATTGAATTTAATGTTCGGCTGCCATATTTGCTCAAAGGGGACGCCTGATGACGTCAAAGGCTCGGCATGAGCCAATTAATTACCTGCGATGTTGATGCAAAATTATATTAAGTCCTCAGTTGTTATGAATCTCACTTTCACATGTTTACACATCACATTAATTAATAGGTGAATTGTGCAATTACTCTCTTTATTAATGTTCATGTCTCCAGAAAGTAACATGCAATTGCTGCATTTATTCACTACTTATTTTTGAGACTAATATCGCACTTTACATGAAGCGACCAATGTCTAGTATGTATTTATACATTTAGTACTTCATTCTGCAAGGCACCTATTAATTGATGTCCGAATTTACACCGTGCCCTTGTGAAATTCGCCACTCTGGCGGAAATGCAATTGATACTATTTCCGGTTTCCCTTGTTAGCGCACTGGTTACGATGTGTCACAATGCCCGAACATGCATTCTGATTGCTTGAATGTTATGTAATGCATGGTTGTAGTGCACAGCACCTGCTTGTTGTGACGAGATTCAAAACAGGCTTAGGCGGAAGAGGACATCAAATCCCCCAACTCTCCGGCACAGCCAAGGTGAGACTTCTTTTGCACCTTGCTTTACTGATGTGGATGCATAGCAGAACGTCTTTGCCCTCCACCATGGGGAGGGGCAGTGTGCTCCCTGCGGTACAGCCCGATCTGCCACGGTTGCCCTCCAGAGACGTCTTTGCTCCCACAAGTGTGACTATAGCTTTGACAGCTGTTGAATGGTGGTGCGGCCATCCCAAAGGTACAGCGACATAATGGTGCGACGATGTGTCCGCTTCTGGAACTGCCTTGCTGATGAGGGAGTCTGTGAAACATGCTTGCTTGCGATGTAATCGACGTCGATGTTGCACGCAGCCACAGCATGCAGGTGTGCCCGCTGTGAAGGTGCAAGAATGGAGTGATCTCACCCTTGCTCTGATGTCTGCTAGTGCTCTGGTATCGGCATGTCCGATGGCACTTGCATTGCGGTCTCGGGGCAAGGATGCCAGACGAACAGCAGTCATTGACACTATAGGCGTTTTGCTCCTTGTTTCGCACCGACCAGTTGTGTAGAATGTTGTCCGTAGCGACGTCATCCCGTCCAGACCCTGTTTCCTCTTGAGTGGATCCCCTGTGTTTGTTGTGTTGTTCGTGTGGTCTGGTTATCCTGTTGTCGTCATGGTCGTCCCCACATTGGTTCCCTTGCAGCAGTTGCCGGGACTTCCTCGTAGTTCCGGATGGTTGGGGAGTCGTGCCGCTTGGCGTTGCTCCTGGTGGTACTTCGAACTGCCCGCGCGGCGCTACATTTACCAAGTTGTGCGCCCCAGTTGCTCCGTGTTCTTGTGTAACCCACTCCACCAGGGTGCCAGCCCTGGTGAAGTTAGCTGACCGCAGATGGAGGTGCATGTAGACAGCTTGCCCAAGGTGTAGTGCAGTGGGTGGGTGGTCGGAGGATGGTGCCTGTTGTGCTGCATATCTCTGCTGGTGTTGTCGCACTTCCCAGATTATGGTGGCCTGCTGTTGCTGCCACATGATGTCATTCGCCACCTGGTTTTCGTCCTGCTTCGAGGGGCATGCGAGTATACCAGGTAAGACTACATCCCATCCAACACAGCCACTGGCGACATACCAGTGGTTGCATTGATGCACCGCCGCAGACAAAATAAGATGGCCGGCAGGTGTTCTGCCCAGCTCGTGTTATCGGATCCGACTTTAATCGCAACTGGATCATTTTGTAAAACCATTACATTTGCAATGTTGTTGGTCGAGCGCTTTTTTCAGTTGTCAAATTTCCATAATTTCAACTGTTGGATTTTCATAGTCAACCATAATGAGATCGAACAATTTTGTTTTAAGGGGAAAGATATAGCATTGTTTCTTGGGTATGAACAACCATGTAGCGCAATTTCAGATCACGTGAAATACAAATTTTTAAAAACATGGTTGGATTTGAAGGGGGCCTCATTTCCAGGCCCCCTTGACATTACATCCAACTGGCAACCACATAGCATTT
Organism: Clitarchus hookeri; assembly: GCA_002778355.1. Lineage (NCBI taxonomy): Eukaryota > Metazoa > Arthropoda > Insecta > Phasmatodea > Phasmatidae > Clitarchus > Clitarchus hookeri. The sequence continues at coordinate 668,942 of NQII01000753.1, forward strand.
TCGTTTCTGGAACAGGCCTATATGCCCTGATATTGCGTTCGAATTTACCCAATGTCGAAAGGTTCACCGACTGGGTCTACGAAGAAGTGCTGTCATAATTCAGAAAGGAAGGTCAATACGAAATAGACTTTTGTCAAAAAATAAATAAATAAAAGAATAGAACTGTGGCTTACTCGAGGTGAACAAATCATTGGTATCTGCGAACAAAGCACTGATATCCACAAATAAAGAATTTATATTTGCAAGACAAGATGCCACGGTACTTCTCATTGCATCGCAGAAAATGCCTGGGAGGTGATCGGCAAACACAAATCCGATAATTTGTTACACATGTTGTCCTTGCACATGGTGGACGAAGCAAATCGAGACCTAGCCTTCACCCGATGTCAGTGTCGATCTCTCGTCAAATCTCTGAAATGCCTCAACGATAAAAATCCAAATATCAAGGAATTGTACAGGAGCAGGTATGTCTCGAATGGTATGAATGTTCTGAATTGCGGGAAACACTAACTGAAGGAATCAAAAGTGCCAAATCTTCACACAATAATATTGTGTGCATTTTGGACAGCTGGAATTCGAGCAAATTGTATCGTTTATGTGCATTACCAGAAGTAATAAAAAACAAAAACGAATTTGTGTACAAAATCGAAATTAAAACACACACTTTTCACCCTTCTATGACAACAATGCAAGGGTTCGAGGCCTCTAAAAAAAACATATATTACATTTTTAACTTAGTTTATTTGCAACTGCTATTATTTTTTTTTTATCCATATAGAAGCAACTGAACATTATTTCGTAAAACCATTACACCTGCAATGTCGTTGAACAAGCAGTCTTTTCAGCTTTCAAATTTCCAAAATATCCCTGGTGGATTTTCGTGCTAGTCGACATTACACGGGCGGATTTAAAGACTGTGCTGCAACAGCACACCCTTGACATACCTTCCAACTGGCAACCACATAGCTTCTTTCTCTCTGATCTGGGCCTTTATGCTCTGATAACATGCTCAAAACTACCCGTTGCTGAAAGGTTCACCGATTGGGTCTATGGAAATGTGCTGCCATATTTGAGAATGTCAATACAAAACCGACTTGGCCATAAAAGATGAAATAACCAGCAGTTCTAAAAGGAGTAATGATTCATTACTCTCTCCTCAAATGGCCAAAAGATTTAAAAAGTATGTTGTGTATCATTGAAAGCGAAAAAACCTTGGAATGTGTTGGCATTAACTTTATTGGTAGAATGACTAGTTTTATTTAATAAATTGAAGAGAATACAAATTTGTAACCATCTCTCCTTATATGGTCAAAAGATTTACAAAGTATGTAGGGATTATGATGGAAGGGTAAAAAAAAAAAAACGATGTGCTGGCATAAACTTTGCGAGTTGGAATAAAAATTGGTATATCACATACAATGTGAATAGATTTTATATATATAATTTAATATCTTATATGGTATATTTATTATATATCGTGACCCTTTCGTCTTTGTTCATGTTTCTTATTCCGTATGCTCTTGGAGAAGAGATGTTGATCATTTAAATGCTTGACACCGACTACAGTCTTTTTCCAGATATTGCACTAATTTAGTCAGATTTTGTAGTGTGGTTGGTGGGAGGGGAAGTTAGGGGAAGTGCAGGAAGTTGAGAGATGAAGTGGAGGGGGTGGGAGAATCACAATTTTGGTACATAATAATAATAAAAGGAAATTCTGAAATGAAATATGATAAGTAAAATAATTAATTATACATGTGTTACAAGGATGATATTTATATAGGCCATGGTTCACAGTTCCCTATTTACAGAAATGGTAACAGCACAAGGTTTTTAATTTTTGAGTGTTCATAAACAATCTATTTCAAAACATAATAAATACATACAATGTGTGTAAGTTCTAGGTCACTTTGTTATATGTACAGTAAATGTAATAACATAGTACTCACTGCTTGATTTCTTAAACTCAGTTTCCTCAGAATTGCTGTTTTGGCAGTTAGAATTCCTGCTAATATAAAATACTTACATTTGAATTTTTACATCCACTTTTCCCCCTAGAAAATTCAGGAGATATCGGACTCAATATTTTTCCAGTGGTGCACTTGGTTACACAAACATCACAATTCCTTTAACGCTGAATCAAAAGCCTGTGTTTTCTCATTGTGATAACAATTTAAACGAGTGTGTTCCTCACAATTTTCGCACCAGAACAGCAAATTCTCACCATAGGTTTCTTTGGTCGCTCTCATGCAGCTATGTGCGTCAGGCTGTCATACAAGATATTTCGAATGGCATTCTCTCCTCACTCTACCACCTTTCAAATAACATGACATGAAATGATATGCTGCAGGTCAAAACCACCTAGGATTATGACCAATATGCATTTTGCAACATAAAAAATTTAAAGAGAATTCCTTAAGCCCATGGTGAATGTAGAATTCTATATCAAGATAAACTATTTACCCTACATTATAACACCAATTACTCACTTTATACATGAAAACAAATCTTCTCTAAGAAAATGCATCTACAATAAAAAAAACTGCATATTTAAAATGGTGAAAATATTTAAAACATTAGTTTTGACATTTTAAAACTACTATTGCAAAGGTATTCCATTACTTTCATGTCTCCAGAAAGTTGTGTTTCAAAAAAACTTACAGATTTTTGTTTAAATCTGCCTGTAAAATTAACATAGATAGATAAGTAGATCAAATTACTTACAGACTATTCAGTTATTGGCCTAAACCAAATAAAATTACTGTCCTATATATTAATAGAAAGTGAATGAATAATCTACAATATGAGTTGACGTGAACCGCACGTTCACGAGTCCTTTTGCCCACTGACTGCCATAGTATGTCCACACCAGACGCACCACACCGACAGGCTTGTGGGCACGAGTGCATTAGTGTTTATTATTTATTCAGTTTATTTCGTCAGTGTATTTGTTAATAGCGTCAGTGTGTAATTAATTAATAATTTGTTTTGTCATCGGAGACAGTCTGCTCAGCCACAGCCAAAGACATGTGACATTCTACATTTGGTAATGCTGTGGCTGGTGCAATGAAAACATTTAGAATAAGTATTATCATTTTTATTATGTATTTGTGTAAGGGTTATTATGTTTTCTTGTGTTAATTTAGTTCATATCATTTTCCATCCCTAAATCATCTTTCAGTGTATATTGTGTTTCATCGTTTCACCGCATGGCGTCAGCTGCCGCCTAGGTAGCGGAAGCCGGCTCACATTTCCGGTCAGTATTCGCCAGGACTTGGACGAGCTCGGACCTACGCTCTCCCCACTCAGCAGAAGCCCTAGCAAGGACATCATCTGTCGAACAGTATCCAGTCGCATCCATAACGCTATAAGTCATTATCATCATCTCTTTCCTTACTTAACTTGCATAGCGCCGAGGGGAGAGCGACGTTATTATTTATCGGGAATCAAAAGTGCATTTCGAGCTTCACATGATAAGACCACGTTGTCGCTTGTAGTTCCGGGCCATTCAGGCCACGTGTCTTCTGTATCGTTGAGTGTACATAATGGGGTAATAAATACCTTAACAACCAGCACCACTGTTTTTATTGATAATCAAGTAAGGCGTGCGAGGTGGCCCACAACCTCGGCAACGTGTGTATGACGGAGTGTTTACCAGAGTCCCTAGGCTGTCGGCCGAACGACCCTACATCTCATCAGCTAACAGCAGATCAAGTTGGCTTTATCATCGTAGCCAAGCTTGGTCACGTCAGAGTACATATATCACAGTTAAAGAGAGACTACCTAAAGTGAGTTCTGCCATGCCTAATAAGAACACCTTCACTAAAAAATTATTTACCACAGACATCACAACTGAAAGGATGCTCCGCAGAGTGAATTCTGTTGTGCAAAACAAGACTTGATTTCTTACTAAATGATTTACTACATAGTTCACAACTGAAAGGACCCTCCCCAGAGTGAGTTTTGTTGTGTGCAATAAGATTAGATTTGTCACTAAATAATTTACTACATAATTCACAGCTGAAAGGCCGCTCCCCAGAGTGAGTTCTGCTGTGCACAATAAGTTTTGATTTCTCACTAAATGATTTACTACATAGTTCACAACTGAAAGGACGTTCCCCAGAGTGAGTTCTGCTGTGCACAATAAGTTTTGATTTCTGACTAAATGATTTACTACATAGTTCACAATTGAAGGGACGCTCCCCAGAGTGAGTTCTGATGTGTATAATCAGAACACATTTGTTACTAAATGATTTACTACATAGTTCACAACTGAAGGGACGTTCCCCAGAGTGAACTCTTTTGTGTGTAATAAGATTCGATTTGGCACTAAATGATTTACTACATAATTCACAACTGAAGGGACATTCCCCAGAATGAATTCTGTTGTGCTTAATAAGATTACATTTGTTAGTAAATGATTTACTACATAGTTCACAACTGAAGGGACGTTCCCCAGAGTGAGTTATTTTGTGTGTAATAAGAATAGATTTGGAACTAAATGATTTACTACACAATTCACAACTGAAGGGACGTTCCCCAGAGTGAGTTCTGCTATGCCTATTAAGAAGATATTTGTGACTAAATGATTTACTACATAGTTCACAACTGTAGGGACTTTCCCTAGAGTGAATTCTGTTGTGCTTAATAAGATGAGATTTGTCACTAAATGATTTACTACATAGTTCACAACTGAAGGGACGTTCCCCAGAGTGAGTTCTGCAGTGCATATTAAAATCATTTTTCCTATTAAATGATTTACTACATGATTCACAACTAAATAAATCCTCCCTAGTATGAGTACTATTGTGCACAATAAGAGCACTTTTCAGATCAAAGGATTTGCCACAGTAATCACAAGTATACTTGTTACTGCACTGGTGAGTTAATGACGGAACAACACACAGTCTTTGTGTTGGAGGAACTGATGGGTTATCTTCACACTTGTTGGACAAGCATACAGGTTCACTATGTTGCCAGCATTTGCAATCTGCTGAAACTGCACTGCACAACTTGCACTTAAAAACACCTGCTGACAAAGTTGTTTCTGCAGTGTTGCCATTTTCAAGTGCACACTCACTCTTCACTCTGTCACTTTCTTCACTGTAATACTCTACTTCAGTTCCCTGTGATCCTGCTGCACAACTTGTCTCCAAGGCTAAATAATTGCATCCCTGTAACAGAAGGTACAATGCTGCAGCAACATCACAACCATTATAAATTAAACTGAATTTTTAATTGATATAAATAAATATACTTTTACTTTGCGAAGTGTATAGTTTCAAATTTACAGTACAGTAGTTGAATGAGTTAATTAAAAAAATTGATGAAGGTGAGGCGAATAATGCGTAAGTGGCCTCATGTTGCTGTTGCCAAAAATTTTATGTATTAGGTACGAGAAGTAGGCGTGAGTTGCAGATAGCCACACTTTTGTTGCTGTAACCACGTTGTGTATTTTTTATGACGGAGATAAGATAGATAATTTGTATGTGAACCACACAGGTGTGTACAAGTGCAGGTAGTGTAACACAACAACACTACACAACTCAAAAACTAGAGACAAGGAGAATACTAAGAAAATTCCATTGTTTCACTATGTAACACTAGCCACTCTCGTGAATGGAATACTTCATTAGCTTTAGGCCTGGCAAAATGAATTTTTAAAAAAAATTGTGTTCTATTCTCAAAACTAGCGCAGGGTATATTTGAAACCTTATGCCAGGGGATCTGTGAGTAAAAACTGGAAGGGATTGGTTTGGTTTAAATCCAAAACAGGATTACCAAATGTTCTGTTAGAATTTAAATAGCATCTCTGCTTAATAAAAATTAATCTGTGACATAGCTGAATCAAAATGTAACATGGTGAAACCTAAAAGCCCTGGATGGTCCCATTCATCTGGTTCTTGGCTTGAGTATTCACCTGAATAATGCAGGATATTGTCTCAAGGTCTCCCCTTAACTAGGCTGTCAGGCCTATAGTACACACACAATTTCAGCAATTTAACATAACGTGGTAGTTCAACTTCCTAATACTTGTAGAATTACGCAGGCAGCGACCACACAGGCTTGCTTCTCACTCGCTTAACTCACGTGTCTCAAGTGACTGCCTGTTAAAAGGTGAGAATTACAACCGAATTACCTGAACAACTAATTAAAAAAAGCCTTCAGACTGAACTCGCGCAGGTCAGCATCGTGCCATCGGAAACCAAGATGCCTCAAAGCTTTAAAATCAAACAACCCGTCAAAAACCAACCAATTCCAAGAGTGCTAGAGGCAAAAATGTATCACGCCGCTTAGTTGCTATGGCAATGAATCAGGGTTGGCACCGTTTTGTCAGTGTGGAAAATACTGGTAAATTCCAGGTTAAAATCATTCCCGATTTATTACTTTTTGCCAGTATTTACCACTTCGTAGGTAAATTAGCTTGAAATCATTATATAATGAAGCAGTTAATAACATAGATTTATATAACAACCAAAACCTTTGCGTAATATTTTAAAATAATGTCTCAAGAGCCTTTTTTAATTATGGCAACCCTGTTTTAAGTATTATAATATTTTAGAATTTGTGTATGTCAAATCCACTTAATTATGAATAACCAGCAAACCAGGTTGGCTTTGCCCGGGTACAGTTGAGTTTCACAGTGATACACAAATAAATAAATTGGGAAAAGACAATTCATTTATGTAAAAACAGAATTATAAAATTATACTACGTTGGCCTAGGTTTTTAACTGATTACGGCGACTCAAAAGGAAGGAAGGAAATATTTTTTACCCGATAGCCAAGATGTAGGGTATTGTTTTTGGAGTGTATCTGTGCAACTATCCGAAGTTACCACATTTCCGCTTTCAAGCGTCGATGATTGAAAATCAAAACGTGAGTTTCATCAAGTTGTAGCTTTAGAAATAAGTGTACCTAGGTACTACTTTTTGCTCTTGGCTCAGGGATCTTGACGCTTCCCTCGTCCCTATATTTTTGCAGCCAGAACACACACTCGGGGAAGCTCGCAGGCTAAGCCCGCAATAAGGATTTAGGGTCTGGCGGACGTGCCAAAAGGATACCACCAGGAATACGCAGCCGCGCCTCACAGCTGCAAAGGTGGGCCACCAAAGGTTTCTGCACGTGCCACTGTTCCTGCACGTGCAGACGGCATCCGGAGACAACGGAAAGCACCAGGGCGTGGCCACAGCCGCATTTTGCAGCTGTCCAAGGGACACCGAGATCCCACCACCAGCTGCGCCTGCCCCGGGCTTCGCCGCAATAAACCAGGAGAGCTTTTAGCGGGCGTACGGGAAGAATAGCGGCCATATCCGGGGACGAGGGAAGGACCACGTGCGCGCGCTGAACCAAAGGCCACCCGCCAAGTAGCACGTGCAGAACGAGACAATGAAGCGCCCATACCAGAATCGATAGGGACAACGCCGGACCACGTGCGCCAGAAGGCCGGACACGTGTTTTATTACTCAGGGAGACACAACAAGCTCCCCAGACCACGTGCAGAGACGAGGCAGTTTGAATATGGCGATGGCGGGCTACAAAACGAGGAGAGAAAGGAAGGAACGGGTCAGTCAGTCGGGAGCCGTCAGACGCAGCAGTCAGCCGACGGGATCGAGGAGCGCGGAGCGGGTCCGAGACGGGACGCCAACGGGAGTCGGCCGACGAGACTCCGAGGGAGCGGAGTGATTCCGGGAGAAACGACCGCGGCAGCCAGCCGCCATCAGACACAGAGTCCTGCCAGTTCCAGCTCACCAGACCTCAACTGCAGGACCAACTACCAGCACAGCAAGCCAGATAAGTACAGTCATCCCGCGAGTGGGAAGGACCCTGAGTAGTTATCCCGCGAGTGCAACGGATATTTGGAATCACCCAGCAAGTGCGAAGAGTATNCGGCAGCCAGCCGCCATCAGACGCAGAGTCCTGCCAGTTCCAGCTCACCAGACCTCAACTGCAGGACCAACTACCAGCACAGCAAGCCAGATAAGTACAGTCATCCCGCGAGTGGGAAGGACCCTGAGTAGTTATCCCGCGAGTGCAACGGATATTTGGAATCACCCAGCAAGTGCGAAGAGTATCCCCCACCACGAAGCGAACAATACGGAGCATACGTATAAAAGGGAGGGAGTTGTCTCGAGAGCTCGTGTGTCAATTAACTTGTTAAAACAATAATAAAACTAGAGATTTTTTTTTTTTAACTCTCAATCGCCCTGTGTTGATTCATTAGTAAATTGAACCTTTAGACAACAGTGTCAAAACATCCCTACGCCCGATCACGGAGGACTAGTAATAAGTGCTGGCGCCTCAATCGCCACAGAACAGGTTACAACACCTTTGTCCAAACCACAGCTTTTGTAGTTGTCAATTTTGGCGCCCAACGTGAAGGCGAGCTGAAATCTGTAAGATGGAAGCAAGAACAAAATAAAGGACCGTGCCCCGACCGAGCTAGCTAACACATTTACGACTTCGGGGGAGTCATAAACCAACCCTCGCGACTTCGAGTTAGTCGTAAAATTTAAAACTCGTGGCGTCCGACGTCCAACTTACCGACAGTATAACCGAGGAAGGAGAGGCAATAAAAACCCAGGCGAACATGACAGGCCGCAGACGAGCGCGTAGTTTAGGAGAAAGTGGTGGGGGGCGCAGGCCCAGGAAGAAGGAGACGAGATATGGACCAGGGCATCCCCGAGTAACATACTACCACACAGCGAAAGCGGGGGACAAACGAGGGAACAGTGCAGAACCCCGCGATGCCAAGGCACGGGCCTATATATAGTACAGTGCCGCAATTGCCCGCGGCGGCAATGCAATCAATGCATCGGCTGGCCCGATGTTTTCCGGCCGACACAAGGAACAGAGTACCAATGCCTTGATTGTCAGGAGCCGCAGACACAGTGCGACCTCCCGAACTGCCCGGGACACAACACGCGCTGGACTCGGTGCACCACCTGTAACCAGGCATTCCACAACCGATGTATAGGGTGGCCTGAAAGAGCCGAGGGCACAAGAGGCTGGGTATACCAGTGCGGAATGTGCCAGAAACGGACAAACGGGGAGCTCCCGTCAAACACAGACCAAACCCGGGACACCCGGGCAGAGGGAAGACAGGGAATAGTAGAGGAAATGGTCCTGCCGGAGTTCGCAGGGAGACCCCACGAAGATCCAGAACTATTTATACAGAATTGTGAACACGAGTTCCGGACAGGGGGTGTTCCCAGGAGGCGGTGGGTGCAGAAGGCACGCGAGCAATTAAAGCAAGCCGCCCTCAGCTGGTGGGACAGATATGGGGAATTTATAGCAACATGGGAACAGTTCGCGGCCCGACTGAGCAGCAAGTTCGCGGGAGAAGAGGTGATAACCGGGCTACGAACCGAGTTTTACACCCAACAACAACAAAGCGAGGAAGAGGTAGAAATATTCATTCGGAGGAAGGCACAAATGTATGCACGCATTGCACCAGAGGGAACAGAAGCGGAGGGAGTCGGCATCATCACGAGGCTATTAATACCGGCCCTAAGAAGCGTCCTTCGCCACCCAAGGGCAATAAAGATGGAAGAACTCGTAGAAAGAGCGAAAGAAGCAGAAGTCGACTATCGGGAAATGCGCGTGGTGAGGGACGGGACTCACCTCCCCATCCCCCCACCTACCGCCCGCCCGGAGCGGACGATACAGCATGGCGCAGACAAGAGCGAAAGTGGAGGCCCTCCAGCCTGCTGGTACTGCCCAGGGAGGCATCTTCACAGGGATTGTCCAGTCATAAAAACCCGGATAGCTGTAGAAAGGGAAAGAGCAGCCAGGAACGCCCCTCTAGGAACAGGGAAGGCAGCTCCCCAGGGACATGGGGCGGGAAACGCGCGTGCTGGGACCACGAGACACCCGGCGTCCCCAGCTTAAATCAAAGGGTGAGACAGGTATACACAGTAGGCGACCCAGAGGCAACCACGCAAGCCCCGCGCATAGAAACCCGGATCAATGGACATGCCGTCAAGGCGATCTTAGACACAGCCGCGGCCGGCAATTTTATCAGAAGCCTACTGCTGACACCTGAACAAAGACAAACTATGAAGAAGGACGAGCGGCGCGTCCAAATGGCCCAAACAGAATCCCGGCTAACAATAGAAGGAAAAATCACCTTGCCAGTAGACACGGGGGTCGAGACCGTCTCCACAGAGTTCTTCTGCGCCCCACAGTTAGCGGAAGAAGTGATACTCGGGCAACCTTGGCTGTCGGGTCAAGGCTGCATAATAGACTGCGGGCAAAGACGACTATACCTGGGCAGGCGGGACAGAATGGCCGTGAACTGGGAGGCTCCAGTGAACACGGAAGGGCCAAGAGCCATAGCCGACAAAGAGGTAAACCACCAGTTAAGACCCGACCAGCTGCGGGCGTTAGTACGCATAATAAATACCCACGCGGCAATATTCGGAAACAATGGCCGGTTACAACAAACCACAGCCATACAGCATGAAATCTGGGTAAAGGACACACGCCCCATATATTGCCGCCCGGGTAACCCGTCAGCCCACCGCCGACAGATCATCCTCGACCAGGTGGCCGAAATGAAGGAACAAGGGATAGTGGAGCCGACGGACTCCCCATACAATGCCAGGGTAGTACTCGTACCCAAGAAAGGTGGGGAACTCCGATTCTGTGTAGACTACCAAGCCCTGAATGACGTAACACACCCAATGGCCCCGCCCGCAATAAACATCGCCAATATGCTCCGCGACCTCGGGGACGCGCGCATATTCTCCACTCTGGACATGCGCAGCGGATACTGGCAAATCCCCGTGCACCCAGAGTCACGTAGATATACCGCGTTCACCACTCCCGAGGGCGAAACCTTACAGTTTCGAGTAATGCCCTTCGGCCTGAAAAATGCACCGGCTACCTTCCAGCGGCTGATGTCGGCCGTAGTACTCACGGGCTACAGCGGAAAATTTTGCCTGGCGTATCTCGATGACGTGATCGTGTATTCCCGCACCTGGGCAGAACACCAGGTACACCTGCGACAAGTACTGGAACGCTTCGAACTCCACGGACTAACATGCCGACTGGAGAAGTGCCATTTCGGAAAAACTCAGGTAGAGTACCTAGGGCACGTAATCACCCCGGAAGGAAATTATCCTAAAGCCGAGAAGGTGCGGGAAATCGAGGACGCCAGGACGCCGACAAACCGGAGGCAGTTGCGGCGTTTCCTGGGCTTGTGTAACTGGCTCCGCGACTTCGTCGAGGATGTCGCCCCTCTTATGGCACCCCTCAACGAGCTGCTACCAAAAACGGCCCGCTGGAGGTGGAGCGACCAACATGAGAGGGCCTTCCGAGAAATTAAGGTGCGGTACGGTAACATAGACATGTTATGTCGCCCTTTGCCCGGGCTACCCCTGATTCTGCAGACGGACGCCAGCGGAACCGGAATGGGGGCGGTCCTATATCAAGAGCAGCCACAGCGCCCGCGACGAATCATCGCCTACGCCAGCACGATGCTCAAAGAGGCCGAGCGCCGATACCACAGCAATGAGCAGGAGTGCTTGGCGGTGATCTGGGCAGTCCGCAAGTACAGGTACTACTTAGAAGACAGGCCCTTCGTCCTCCGGACAGATAATTAGGCCCTCACTTGGCTAAGAACCAAGAGCAACGAGAGGGCAAAATTGGGGCGGTGGGCGTTGTTCCTGATGGAATTTTCTTTCACAATAGAACATTGCCCAGGGTCGACCAACGAACTACCCGATGCCTTATCCCGTCAACCACAAGGAGCCGACCAAGACAGAGGGGCGGACGACTGGGACCGGATGCTCCCCCCCTCCCCAGCGAAGTCTCCACAGCCAGGGCACATGGGCCTACAACTGATCAAGTTCCGGGAGAACAAGGAACTACTGCAAGATCTACAGCAGGCCGAGCCCGCACTACCGAGACTAATGGAGCGTCACCCCGAACAATACGAGGTAAGGGATGGCGTAGTCTGGGCGAGGACCCACCCGCGAACCGAACAGTGGAAGGTCTGGGTCCCCAAAGAGTTACGACCCAGCCTCTGCGAACATCATCACGACCACCCCCACGCAGGACACCCCGGGGGACCGGAAACATTAAGGGCCCTGACTACCCGATACACATGGCACGGGGTCGCGCGGGAAGTCCGAGAGTACGTCGCCAGATGCCAAACATGCTGCGCAAGTAAGGCATACCCGGTGCCGAAGACGCGGTACACGCCCAGACGACCCAAGACGCCGTGGACACACCTCGAAGCGGACATTATGGGCCCATACTCCAGGACACCACGGGGAAAACGATACCTGCTCGTCATAACCGACCAGTTCTCCCGGTGGACGGAGGCCTTCCCTATGATGTAGTTCTTTGGACCCCAAGCAAAAATATCTGTTCCAACAGCTAACCATGGACCTTCAGGTACTTCTCNACAGGTATACACAGTAGGCGACCCGGAGTCAACCACGCAAGCCCCACGCATAGAAACCCGGATCAATGGACACGCGGTCAAGGCGATCTTAGACACAGCCACGGCTGGCAATTTTATCAGAAGCCAACTGCTGACGTCTGAACAAAGGCAAACTATGAAGAGGGACGCCCGGCGCATCCAAATGGCCCAAACAGAATCCCGGCTAACAATAGAGGGAAAAATCACCTTGCCAGTAGAAACGGGGGTCGAGACCGTCGCCACGGAGTTCTTCTGCGCCCCGCAGTTAGCGGAAAAAGTGATCCTCGGGCAACCTTGGCTGTCGGGCCAAGGCTGCATAATAGATAGCGGGCAAAGACGACTATACCTGGGCAGGCGGGACAGAATGGCCGTGAACTGGGAGGCTCCCGTGAACACGGAAGGGCCAAGAGCCATAGCCGACAAAGAGGTAAACCACCAGTTAAGACCCGACCAGCTGCGGGCGTTAGTACGTATAATAAACACCCATGCGGCGATATTCGGGAACAATGGCCACCTCCAACAAACCACCGCCATCCAGCATGAAATCTGGGTAAAGGACACGCGCCCCATATATTGCCGCCCGAGTAACCCGTCGGCCCACCGCCGACAGATCATCCTCGACCAGGTGACCGAGATGAAGGAACAAGGGATAGTGGAGCCGACGGACTCCCCATACAATGCCAGGGTAGTACTAGTGCCCAAGAAAGGTGGGGAACTCCGATTCTGCGTAGACTACCAAGCCCTGAATGACGTAACCCATCCAATGGCCCCGCCTGCAATAAACATCGCCAATATGCTCCGCGACCTCGGGGACGCGCGTATATTCTCCACTCTGGACATGCGCAGCGGATACTGGCAAATCCCCGTGCACCCAGAGTCACGTAGATATACCG
>NQII01000754.1:9852-74615 GCA_002778355.1 Clitarchus hookeri
GACCAGCTGAATACCACGATATAGCCGCCCAAATCATAACGGAACCTCCCCCATGCTTGACTGTAGGAAGCAGGCAATCTGGATCGTAGGCTTCTTTTGGGGTTCTTCATACATAAACCCGGCAGTTTGTAAGAAACACTGTAAACGATGATTCATCGGACCATACCACATTCTTCCAATCATCAAGTGTCCAGGTTTTATGATCGTGGCACCACTTCTTTCGCAGCTTAGCGTTGGCTTCCGTTATAAACGGTTTCGCAATTGCAGCCCTTCCATGAATGTTAGCTTTGTGGAGCTCCCGCCGTACTGTTTTTATCAAAACAGTATTACTCAAGTGAGTGTTGAGTTCTGCTGTCACTTTTACCGCGGTAGTTTTATGTTGTCTGGCCACAATTCTTTTTAATGTTCGTCGGTCTCTGTCAGTTAACTTTGGGTTTCGCCCACTATTCCTCTTCGCCGATGATGTTTTACCATGTTTTGTGTATGCTGTCATTACCGTGGATACTGTCGCTCGTGAAACGTTAAACAATTCAGCTGTTTTCGTCACAGACGCTCCCGCTAACCGAGCACCAACGATTTGCCCTCTTTCGAAGTCTGAGAGATCACACATTTCACCGATCGCTTGTTTTAACCGTCGCAGAACAAAGCGTATAATACACTGAAATATAACCTACAAGACTTGGCACGTAAACTGTGGAATACATACGCGTCGCATTATTTACACGGAAGCAGTGTTGCCAACATGCAACAAAATGTACTATATTATATGGTGTTCATGTTATTTTTTATTTTGTCCATCCCTGTGTGTGTGTATATATATATATATATATATATATATATATATATATATATTAGACACACAGATATTTATGCAACAGTGAGCAACATAGCCTGCAGTATATTCTTAGTTTGGCTGCGTGGAACTTGCAACAAATTAACTCTTTCATCGATACACTGTTGACGAGGAGTTTAATTAGTCCAGAAAGGGAATACAAAAAGAAGAAAATATTTGAGCTACTATCAAACATAATTCTACATGAAAAAGGAAATGCACTGCCTCCAATAGTTGTTCAGTGTATTATAAGAACAAGGACTTGCATATGCATAAAACATTTAAAAGAAGGAATTAAAATTAAGAAACGTATAGACTGACAATGCAGCACGAATATCTTGTTTAATGATTTTTTTTTGGAAGTGAATACTATATTTTTTTAGTGTTGAATAATTTTAAAACAAAACTTTCCAACGGAAAAATAACATTTCTTCATTATTCTTTAAGATCAGACATTCTGTAAAAAAGTGTGTTTTTTTTTGTATTTGCGTTATAACATTGGTATGTCTTTACCTACTTACATTTATTTTGTTATTATTATTACGTCATATTTTCAGTTTATACTAGCCAATTTTTAATGTGGGAAGAAATTTACTAAGCTAATGTTTTGTAATAGAATTTAAGTAATAAGCGTTTCTCTGCAAGGAAATTAAATAAATTGTTTAATATAATATTTATAATGAGAAAGTACGAACTATATTTTTATGTAGTTAGTCCTTGCTGTGACTGTTAAGGTTGTAATTAATTACTTATGATTACAAATGTAAGCAATTCACACAAATATTTCACTACTGGTGGGCGAGCGCAAAACACTGCTAGCATACAAAAATCGTTACGAGACAATGCGTTCGTAAATAACAATGAATTCTCTCTAATGTGTGTTCCATAATTTATTGCTACTTAAAATGCTAGGTCACCTGCATGAAGTGCTTCAGACCGTTTCAAATGTGTGCTACAAAATCTTTAATCAAGCAAAATAAATTGTGATTACTTTTAAGTTTTTTGTGGTTATAGTGCATCACATAAATGTAGATTGGCGAATATTATATGAATTCTGCTACAGTTGTGGACAAAACCTGAAAATCAGGTTTGATTTGAATGATTAGTGTAGTCACACTGACAAGCGAAGCCGAACTCGCACAGGCGAAGGGGCAGGGCGACGAGGGGTTCGCCAGGCGCGCTGGCTGCCAGGTGACGTCATGCACAGTAGTCGAAGAAACTGGTCAGCCAGCCGCTTAGCTTCCCCCTGGATCCCCCCCCCCCTTATCCACCACCCACGCTATCAACCAACCACACGATTCTCCACCCCCCTCCATAACTGACCGATGGTTGAGTAAAGAGTGAGGGTGTCGAGCTATGGCTAGTTTTCGACGAGGGGGGCGGAGAGTCGGGTGGTGTGTTGGTGGCATGTGTGGTATGTTAATGGGGTCGAGCTATGGTGAGTAAATGACAAGGGATGTGAAGCAACGAGAGGTCCGATGGAGGTGTGGCTGGAGGGGGAAGGGGTAAGTGTTTTATGTAAAGTGGTTCGGGGGTTGGGAGATTTATCGGTTATATAGCCAATGAAATAGAGAGGTGGGGGTTCAGCCGCCTGTTGATCGTCGTACCAGGGAGAGGCTGTGCTCTGCCATCTTTACCAAAATCGAATCCTCAGTATCACACACATCCAACTTGGTTTTTCGCATTAGGTATGTAATTTTTTTACAATTTTTTAGATTTTTGCATTTTTTTCTAGATTTTTTAAGTTTATAGTTTTTGGGGTCAAGGTCAAGGTCACTTACTTCCAACATGGTGGTCCGGGTAGTAGTGAAATTGTTGCTATATTTCTATGCATTTTTTTTTTCAATTTTTACAATTTTTTTTTATTGTTAGAGTTTAAGGTCACTGAGGTGTGGTCGGGGCCAGTAATGTAATTTGTTCCTAAATTATTATTATTTCTTTCAATTTTTACGAGTTTTTCTCGATTTATCGAGTTTGAGGTTACTGAAGTCAAGGCCAAGGTTACCAACATCCAACAGGGGGACGGATAAAGTGACATAATATGTTCCTCATTTTTTACGCGTTTCTTTCGATTTTTATAATCTTTTTCTCGATTTTTCAAGTTCAAGGTAATTGGAGTTAAGGTCAAGATCGTCTACATACCACGCACATAGTAGCTAGAGTCATCAATACAATTCTTTCCTCGATTTGTAGAATTTTTTTCGATTTTTTGCAATTTTTCTAGATTTTTTATGATTGTGAGTGGAGTGGTGAGCGAGGGGACGGGAGGCGGCAAGGGGTGGGTGGGGTGAGAATGGCGTAGGTGATTATGGGTGCAGGATGGCGTTTGGGAAATGGGACAATGACCACTGTTCCGCCCGATCCACTGGACCTGTCTCGGAGCCTCGAATCCGCTTTTACTGCTCTGAGAACTGAGTGATCCGCTAGGAACCTCGAATCCACTTGCTCCTCCGAGGACTTTTTGGCATCAAGGAGCCTTTAATCCGCTTTGCTCATTTAGGGTGAGGGTTCACAGTTCGGCAGTACATCCTTAGTTTATTTTATTGGCGATAATGCACCTCTTTGATAAGTTGACGGAATTTTATCTATTGCCACATTAATTATAGGGCTTTTACTTTGTTTTTTTCACTTTCACAAGAAAACACACTGTCTGAAATTATATATAAAAAAAATCTTATATATGACATTAAAACGAGATATGTAAACACAATTTGTTACAAACAAATCTTGCCTTATTAACATGTGGACATAAGGATTTCTGTATTATACGAATACTTGGTGCATATTCTTTCCTTTTATGTGCTGAAAGTCATACCGCCATTGAAGGCACTATATTGAAATTAATTTTTAATGCATAAAGCATTTTTTGACTAGTTTACAAAATACTCTATTTTTAAGATATGTGAGACAAATTTCAATAGTTTTTTTGATACACTGGTTAAGTCGAGTCTACGCTTCCATTTTGGTCCTTGATGATTAGTAATTGAGTCGCATTCTCTAAAGATTCGTTTGAAATACTGCGGGCACTCGAGGCGAAGCGCGCCTCACGTTGACAAACGGCGTGTGCATAAGCGCGCGTGTACGTCAGAGACTAGATCAGAGTCAAGTGAAGATGTGAACAAAATATTTTTGGCCATAAATGTATAAAATACTGTATTCTTGACCCACAAGTAATACAAAGTTAGAAAATTATGACAAACAACAGTTTGCAGACAGTGACAATACTTCAAGAAAAAAAAAATATTAAGTGTCAGTTCAGCTAAATGAATAACTTATTTATTGTTTAAGTATAGTAAAGCATTTTCTATTGAAAACTGAATCATAAAAATTGACTAGCATAGTGACCCCAAATTACGTGTATTTTGCGCATTCAAACCTGACTTAATTTAATTGCAACATAAATGCAAAAGAATCGATATCGTACAGAAAATTAAATATTAAAACTAACATATTTTCTTTATTTTTAATTTTTTTTTAACATGCAGTACCCGCCACTGTTTCCGCAAATAGTGTGCACGATTTGTTTGTCTTGTTTGCATGTTACCTACATTTCTGTACATGTGACCAACAGTCATTTGTATACAATTCAAGGGTATATTTGGATAAGGGAATTTCTAAAAAAAACTTTACAAGATAAATATTTTTGTTTCCCAGTTGCAAATAACTTAATAATCTTAAAAGTGCCATTATTTCAAAAATATTAGTTTTCACTGTGAGAACAAGACATATAATAATAAAATAACATCTATTAAACACATTTTATAAACATTTTTTATAAAACTACGACAAACTAATTTTTCTAATAAAATGAGCCCTTATCCAGTTCAACGCTTCAATTGGTTGCATGTCTTAAATGCACTTGTATATCGTATAGAATTAATTGTATGTCTAAAATCCATTAGCATGTCTTATACAACTATTCGCATGTCTTCTGTTCATTTCTTTGTAACCTATATTCTTTTTCATGTGACCTACATTCAGTTGCATGNACAACTATTCGCATGTCTTCTGTTCATTTCTTTGTAACCTATATTCTTTTTCATGTGACCTACATTCAGTTGCATGTGACCTACATTCAGTTGCATACGACCCACATTCATTTCTAGGTGATCTGCATACAATTGCATATGCCTTGCANCATGTGACCTACATTCAGTTGCATACGACCCACATTCATTTCTAGGTGATCTGCATACAATTGCATATGCCTTGCATACGGTTGCTTATCATCTAGTAATTCCCATGCCATCTACTTTCTTCCGCATTTCCATCTCTCATCATGTTGAGGGTGCTGGTAACAGAAAAATTCATTATTTGATATTTGTATGAAATCATGTTCAACCTGTAGATATTACTTACGCGGACTATACGTGTTCATAGGATTTGTGTGTGTGCGTACACACATAGACACACAGGGTGATTATTGAGGAGTTGCCGCCTCTTACAGGACTTATTCCTTAAGTCATTTGGACCAGATTATGTAATATAAATGTGACTCTTAGTCTCAATATTTACAGGGTAATTCGTAAAGTTGTAAACGCACCACAGTGAACAGATCGTGANTAAATGTGACTCTTAGTCTCAATATTTACAGGGTAATTCGTAAAGTTGTAAACGCACCACAGTGAACAGATCGTGGCAATTTGCTGCCTGTTTGACTGTTAAAGTGAACAACGCGTCTTTGACCATCGTAAAGTGTAACTATCTGTTTCACTGTGTACTGCGCGAATACAGCGCGTTTCTGCACATTTATTGTGGTTGTAGCCTTTGGCTGTGACTTATAGTCATTGTGTTACAATGCCACGTACATTTGCCACANTGCACATTTATTGTGGTTGTAGCCTTTGGCTGTGACTTATAGTCATTGTGTTACAATGCCACGTACATTTGCCACATAATACACCGATATGGCGTTTGATGCTCAACTGTTAACAATAAAGTACGATGATAATAATAATACTATTTTTTTTTAACTCCTGAAAGGGTTATCCGGTTTTTTTTTTCACCTTTCACATTTTTAGAATTACTCTATAAATATTGGGAATGAGACCCACATTTATATGGCATATTTTGTTTATAAACGACTTTAGGAATAAGCATTGAGTGGCGGTAACTCCTCGTGAATCACCTTATATGTGTGTGAGAGTATATATATATATATATTATATGCGATACACATACAAACAAACATAGTACATACTTACGTATTTGTTGAAGCGCATATTTGTATATTTATTCAGAATTCATTTAATTTTATGAAGTGTTTTCAAAATTTCATTTTCTCAGTTTTAACCAGATATGTAGGTCTACGTCACGAAAATCAAACTTTTGATATATTGAAATGGCTTGCATGAAACATAGTGAAGTAACTTGTTAACGATACAAAGTGAGTATCGTTTCACTGTCTTTGGGATAAAATTTGTTTTTTGGTGAATAATTATTGTTGTCTGTCTGATTTTATTATTAGGCATAGTTACCATAAAATGCTTCCACACACTGAATTTATGTGTGAAAATATGGAAGAGCGTAATTTNTTATTATTAGGCATAGTTACCATAAAATGCTTCCACACACTGAATTTATGTGTGAAAATATGGAAGAGCGTAATTTTTTTTTTTAAAGAAAGCTTTATGCACTGTAGAACCCTTTTCAAGATAAAAGTTTCGCTGTATGGCATGGGCTTTGTGTTCGCGCGAAGCTTTACAAAGGCATGAAAGTACTTAATACTAACGCTGAAGTATATTAATTTTATTAGACATGGTTNTTATTATTAGGCATAGTTACCATAAAATGCTTCCACACACTGAATTTATGTGTGAAAATATGGAAGAGCGTAATTATTTTTTTTTAAAGAAAGCTTTATGCGCTGTAGAACCCTTTTCAAGATAAAAGTTTCGCAGTATAGCATAGGCTTTGTTTTCGCGCGAAGCTTTACAAAGGCATGAAAGTACTTAATACTAACGCTGAAGTATATTAATTTTATTAGACATGGTTNTTCGCGCGAAGCTTTACAAAGGCATGAAAGTACTTAATACTAACGCTGAAGTATATTAATTTTATTAGACATGGTTTAATGTGTATTAAAACTTGTCTGTCTGGAGTTAAACTTTGTCACGAAATTTGATGTTGTCAAACGCCTGCTTGATTTGCGCATATTGTGGCCGCAATCCGTTACTGATGACAAGCACTGAGATCACTGATGGTTTATGAGTGTTCGTCAGTAATAAGAGAGCAATCTGCAGTAAACAGTAAATATTTTGTATGTCAATAAGTTCATAGTTTCGGATCGCTCGACAGCGGTACTCGTTAAAATGAGAGAAAAAGGGTTAAATTATCAATATAACTATATATCTAATCTTGTTTCTCTCTTCATTTAAGAGAGTACTTACACATAATAAACATTGTGGTACATGTTTGTCTGAAGAAAATACATTTTTAATAACACAAATTTTGCTTTGAATTTAATTGTGTATTGTTTTTGTGCAGAATTTCAATCTGGACTACTTTGTATTCAAATTATGCTACCATATATACTTACGTAAATAACTCGGAGAACCTACGACTTGGATCGCCCGCCGATATCTCGTTTCACTGTCATGTACCACCGCTGCAGCTCCAGTAAAATCTGTGTCTACTGTAGTAATGAATTTAGCCTCGTGCAGGGTACCACACAGCGGCTTGTAGAAACCAGTGTCAGTGATCATCTGTGAGTATCGAATCGCAATACGTATATCCGCATCATGCTCGGAATTCGCTATTATCCGTGAAGTTACCACTGTTCAGCAATAAATTAAAGTTAACGAAACATATTTTCCAGTTCATTCCATCACCAAATTATTATTCCTTACTATAGTCCATTCACTGTTACATTCAACTTTTTTTAAAGCCCTGAAAAAAATTTTTTCCCGGATGTTTTTCTGCCTCATGCAAATTAAACTTAATCGGGTCTAGAAAATTACACCAAAGGGACAAACGCAACACATTCGTGTGATCTCAGTGTAATCATATTTTGCATAAGAACTATTTTTTACTTGGCATTGGCAACACACCTATTTTCTCCCTGTTTATTCATATTAATTATAAATTAAATATTCTAATTTATTGATAAATAAAATTCAATTTTAATAAAGAAAGGTATTTTTATGTTAATCCGAGTATAAAACACTTGTGATAAATGATATTTAGGTAACAACTGAGCACGTCATACATGGCGTGATTCTTCAAATGTTTGATTAAAAAAGGATGAATAAACCGCGAATAAACTATAATCAGAATTTCAAATATAGAAATATTAGTATTTCGTTTAAAATGCGTACATAAAACTTGACATTAAACATTGTATAACGAGGTTATTTCACGTAATAACGCACCTTCATTGGAATTGTGTTTTTTTTCTAAGCAAAATACTTATTGTTATATTTTTACAGTATTAGTAAATAAATTGGATTTGCCACTTTTTCTCTTTTTTTCAGTTCTATAATAAATTGTCCTTAAACAGTATTGATTGGTAATCTACATTATGTTTTCAATGTAAACAAATTATAGTTCCTGTAGCTATTAACAGTTAACGATGTCAATTTTTATGATATCATTTTATTTCTATGTGCGGAGAGAAATTGATTTAAATGAGCATTTCCAAGACATCGAAGTTTCTCGTAAATTTTCGCCAACACACTATAACATTTCTGCAAAATGCTTTAGTTACGTAATATAGAAAATCGGCATTAATACTCCCGATAACGACGCAACTCGATTCTGTGTGTGTGCGCGAGCACAGCTGATCGGACGCACCAAGCCAGCCTGCCTCGCTGCCTGCCCGAGAGAGCGGGTGGCCCAAGGGCGACGGTCAAGGTGGGAGGTCTAGCGACATTGCTACAGCAAGCTGTCTGACCCATGGTTCGGAGGTTTGGGGGAGGCTCACACACTCGCGCGAGTGCCAACAACCCCTCACGGACCAGGGTCCCCGTCCCAGAGCTCTCTCATTCAAAACAATTTTTTCTTTGGAATTTTTTGGTGAAAAAAAGTGATGTTTGGGCAAAATAATTAATTTCTGGCGTGATTTTTGGGATGAAAAAGTCATTTTGTCGATAACATGGCCGCCCCAGGCCGCCGAGTGCGACCTCCGCCTGTGACGTTAACCAAGCTGTCTTGATGGCTTCGCGCTCCGACTTATGAATCCTGCACCCGAATCACGATATATACATATANACGTTAACCAAGCTGTCTTGATGGCTTCGCGCTCCGACTTATGAATCCTGCACCCGAATCACGATATATACATATATATATAACTCTTAGCATTTAATTTTAAAGAACTATTAGTGGTTATAGATCGTTATCGTTGCTTAAACTGGACANATATATATAACTCTTAGCATTTAATTTTAAAGAACTATTAGTGGTTATAGATCGTTATCGTTGCTTAAACTGGACATAATGTAACTGACTACGTATGTACATCATGTACACAGCAGCTTTATATATATCTTGCTTTTTCGCATATAATTGTTTGTTGTATGTTACCCATGCTAAAGTATATCTATGTATGTACTTTCACATTTATATATACAGCCTTGATGTCGGTGAGTGAGGGGTGGCTAGTTGTCGCCGAGGGGGATCCGAGTTGGTAGACACCTGCGGTAGCAGACAAGTGCGGCGGTGAGTGATCGTCGAGTGTGAGCAGGCCGATGCGTATGTGGGTGCTATTTCAGACCCTGCACTCTTACTTGCAAGGGTAACTTTGCGACGCGCCTACATTTATACCTTTATATTCTTTACATGCGTGGATGGTTGTTACATGTTCCCGAAATTAAAAAAAATTGGAAATGTAGACCAACTAGGCTTATAGCAGAGCTTATGGCCTACTTGTCTTTTTCTCCTTGATTGCAGTCGGAAGTGAAGTCTGTGATATGAATTTGGTGGTCGTAGCTTCGGTGGGTGTGAAATGACGGGCAACTATTCTTATTCGAGAGCCAAAGTGTACTTGTCCTTACCACTCTGTTTGTCATCGGAGATGATGCCTATGTTATGAATTTGGTGACTATGGCTTCTGTGGGTGGGAAATGGCAGCCAACTTTGCTTATACGAAGGCCTAAGCTGTACTTGACCTTGCGGTCCTTTTCGTCGTCGGAAGTGCGATGCGTATGTTATGAATTTGATGACTATAGCCTCGGTTGGTGGTAAATGGTAGCCAACTATGCTTATACGAAGGCTTAGGGCGTACTTGGCACTACCATTCTGTTCTTTGTCGGCGGCGAGATCTCTGTTATGAATTTGACGACTATAGCTTCTATAGCTTCGGTGGATGGGAAATGATGGTTGTTATGCTAATAGATGCCTTTAAAGTATCGTTGACCCTACCAAGCTGTTCTTCTTCAAAGGTGATTGTTATTATATAAATTTGGTGCATGTAGCTTTGGTGGGTGGGTAGTGATGGACGACTGTACTTATAAGTGGGCTTAGGGTGTGTTTGACCCTGCGGCCTAGTTCATTGTCGGGGGCGATGACTATGGTATGAATTTGATGACTATATTTTAACAGTTCGGATATTACTGTCAACTATGCTTATAAGTGAACTTAGGACGTACTTGACCCCCGCTTTGTCCACTCATCCTCATCCCCAATCCTCTGCCGGGGAATCCCCTATTTCTAACTACTGTTGGCAACGCCTACTGAGAAATAGTTCTTTTGCAAAATAACATTACATTGAGTGTGCACGAATCCGGTGCGATGTCCCATTGGTGTTTTTTATAGGCTATTCACGGTGAAGTGAGCACTTCTGAAAGCCCTCTCATTTGGAATAATAGGTAATAAATATATTTTATTTCAGACTTAGACGTTAACTTCCGAGTACGGTGGAATATACACACTGTGTTTATTACTTACATAGCAATATTTATTTTAAAGACTGGTCAATAGATAAAAAATGACTGAAAGTAAAAAGTAACTGGGGCCTGAAAAGTGTTCACTTTAACGTGAACAGCCTATATATTTGGTTAAGCTTTGTTTGCTTTAGGTGGAGGAATATTCTGGAAATAAAACTTCTGCAGGGCTTCAGAAAAGTTGGAAGTAACCGTGAATGGAGAAGTATAGCATCCTGCATATCCGTGCGACGCAAAAACGAAACTTGATTAAAAAGGTTGTCGAGGACAGCGCAGTTCTCGTTAGAAGGACGACGGTTTCGGAAGAGAGACGGCGCGGCGCGGCGGCCTCTGACGCCCGGGGCAAGTGAAGTCGCGTGCGCGGACGGCGTAATTGCCGACCGCCACTAACCTACCGCCCATGGTTGCCACAGTCTCATGGCAAGGTTGCACGACCCCGAGGTTCGAAATACACGCCAATACACGCCATTTATACTTGTCCGGCCAACACATTTTCTCAAAGACGATAGAAGCATTCCATTTGAATTCGTCACACCCATCATAATTTACCCGTGGTTACGTTTAGTCGGTACAATACAAGAAGTGTTTTCCAATTTTCACATTTTCTTAACAAATTATTGTATAATCTAATTTAATGGACAAAATTTAAAACGTATATTTGAAAATTTTATTTCCTTTTGCATTTCGCCAACTTTTAAGCTAAAAAAAAAAAAAATACTACATTTAACTTACCTAATCACTTCCATATTTATTTTGATGGTATAAATTGTAAATGCGTAAATAAATCAAGTTTTTATAATACACAAATTATGTATCCAACGTCGAAACAAATATTTAATGAAGTAAACAGCACTAAAATATTATAAACGTGCATTTTGACTTTATGGCATTGTAATTTTAATCTAGCAAATTATAGATGTGAGTGTGGCATTATTTTGAGTTAAAACTATTTGTTTTAGGAACCACTGGAATTTTTGTTCTATAATTTTAAGAGTTCAGTTTCCGTGTTGAACTGATTGCCGCACGATGTGCAAACAAGCGACTATTGAAGTGTTCCAAATAAAAGCGTACAAACAACGAATCACGAACTGGAAATATACAAATTGCCAACCCAATTATTGTACCACGTTCTAAGGCTATTTTCAATTTGGTTCTTTATATACTAAAAAGATGACTTGACCTGTATATTAAAACAATGACATATTGGGTAACTTAGTTTGGTATTCAGTTTTAAAATACTAAATTACCTGATTTACTGTCCCTAACATATTGATATTGTACTGCGGATGGTGAAATAAATAGCGAACTGGCGATGGCTTCAAAATTGAATGGCACTAAAATATAAATTACAAAATAATGTAGTGGACAACTTAAACAACCTAGGATAAGACTTAAATGTATGATACGATTTTAATGTAAAAATTTGTATTCACATCCTACATAGCCATCTATGCTGCTTAAACAAAATATAATACTTAAAATTTGTCAAGGGCAATCTCAGAAGCATTTCAGGAAAGACTCCAATCATGTACCAACTCACCAAGGTTTGGATTCTGGATTGCAGATAGAGCATGCTGATATATGATGGATATAGTCTATTGCAGTATTCACTTGACATTTTATTTACACTTCATTAACACTGTATGTATTTATTGCACACAAAAACTACACACAAATTAATTTTTTTTTATCTCATATCTTTTTCGAAATCATTTCTTCATCCGGGTCGAAATCTACACAAACCCTTGCTCATTGATGTCGTTCTACAATGGTTTCTGTGCCAAGTTTATTTCTATTGTGTGTTTTACAATTTCGCAGAGAACTAAATAACCGTTCTACACTAGCATTTGAAAAATGGAAGAATTAACACTATTTTAATTAGTTTTGCTATTGTGGGAAAAATTGGCATACCTACTGCATTTTTTAAATTGAAAACATTTCTCCAGTATTCCTCTAGCGGCTTGCAGGGATCCAAGTCATATTCAGAATGGCCCAGCAATGAATATTCGCGCCACTCTTTATCTGCTTCTGGCGCATCCACAAATTGGTTAAGAATGTGAAATCTTTAGAAAATTGGGGCCAATGATTGTACTTGAAGTGACTGAGACACTGTGCTGGATCAACAATAGAGATAATGCTGAAAAGGGGATCAGTAAATAGAAATCCGAACCGCTTGTGTAGCTCCTTTGCTAATTCTATGTAAAAATATAGGCAAGATTGAAAGAAATACTGCAAGTCTTTCTTTTATATATTTTTAGTCTTTCTACATTTTCCTGTGCTAGAATGCCTAAATATATAGTTTCAGGGTTCACAAAATATATTTTGTCATCATATTTTACATCTTTAACATTAGTTTTTTCACATAGTCAACATGCAAATAGTTACTATAAATGTTTCTCATCAACCTTTCTAGCACTGGCTTTAGCGTATGAAGTAAGGGGTGCTTCAGATTGAAACGTAGTATTGAAGTCAGTAAGACCTAATAACACATAAGACATAAACTCAAGGTATAGTTCAGTAAAGAGATTGTCCATAGTTACGAGCATTTCTTCCAGTGTTTTTGATGGATCATTGAAAACTGTTTCCCTTATGTAGAATTTTATAACTAAATATTGCTCAAGAACTAATTCAACACAGGCTTTAAGTGATAACCAACTAGTAGTTGCAGGAGACAAAATTTTGTGAATTTCCACGTGAAAAAACTCCTGAAATTCTCTGAATGTTTGCTGCCTAGATAACTGCGGCTAAAATGAGAGCCTAAGTTTCGAAGCAAATCCTCAACAGACCGAGGAAGCTTTAAATAGATGCTGCAAGATGAATCATATGACAGGAGCACCTAATGCATACCTTGTCAGGAATATCCTGTTTGAGAAGAGAGAAAACATAATGGTTTGCTCCTGCCATAACATTGGTTGTATCAGGAGAGAACCCAATCAGGTTTGATAATGGAATACCTTTTTTAAGTAAACTTTGTGTTAGGCATATACACAGATTGTCAGCAGTGCCAGAACGTGATTCCACCATGTCAAAATATCTAGTTTTTACGGTACTGTCATTTTCATCATAATATATAACTGTAAAAGCACATTGTTTAGTCGAGACCTGATATGTAGTTTCATCCATTATCATGGAGAAAAAACTACCTGGAATACGAAGTTTGTCACATAGACGCATCTCGAAACAATGCCCCATATATTCCTTTATTAGAGGAGTTGCCTTAGTTCGATGAAGGGACATTTTTTTTTGCAATTTCCGAATCTGGAAAAATGTTGGCACACAAAGGTGCTAGTGTGTCCATCAAAAGAAAAGGTAAATCATTTGTTGCCAGAAGCCCTGCGAGTTTCAGTTCTGCCCCCCTAACTTTGTCGTGCTTTCTGAAATGACCACGTGTGTCAGTTTGTTTTAGCGATATTTTTAATATTTTGATTGTGTTTTTCTGATTTATTGTGGCGAAAAACGTCATACTTGTTTACTATAATATTAGTGTCGCAGACTTCACAATATGCAATATCATGCGATACGCCTTTCTTTGCATCTTTAGGAATTTTCTGTACTAACCAGCCTTTAAAAAGTGGATCTGAAACCCATGCACTATTGAACTTACACAGACTTTTTTTTTTTTTTTTTTCACCCGTTTCTATTTTCCCGTCTTATTAGACATCTGAAAAGTTTTTCTAGACTCCTGCGAAATGTCAGTTGTTCCGTAATTTTGCTAGGGCCTGCACCATCAACCACAGGTGTTTCACCGCTTTCTGTATCACCTACCTGTTCATCGCCTACTTTTAACTTTTTTACAATCAATTTATCCATCATGAAGGCTTCTACGTAATAATGATACCACGCAAATCACTCATTCCCACTGCATAAAACACCCACGTTCCCGATAAACTGAATACAACTGGTAAATTTTTCGTTACAACACACAACTTCAGTTTAGACCGCACCCAAGAACGTCTGATGTAACACTGTATAAAACTGTTCGATGGTAGCTTGGTCATGAAGTGAGTATATAATTTGGTAAATCCCCGAACCTATAATCCCAGGATCGACAACACCCTTCCAAACTTTATCTTAAAAAGGTATATTCTCCCATTGCTGTAAAAGGATTTTAGAAAAAATAATTATTAAATTGCACGCAAATGTGTGAATACACGCTAAATTACACGCCTGCTTTCAAATTACACGCATTACACGCAATTTGGCAACCCTGCTGCCGCCCGCGGCCGGGCGGAACGACATAACCTCGCACAACGCGCACTCGCGAGAGGCACTGCAGACAGCGCGTCAGGCGTCCGCAGTGTTGCCAACACCTCCAGTTCTCTCTCGCACTTCATNCCCCCCCTCATCACGCGAAACATCTGAATACATGTATGCTGCATTACATTACTTATAGGCTGTTCACGGTAAACTGAGCACTTTACCCTGCTTAAAATATACTTATATACACCAATAAAAAATGTACATTGCAATAGGCCTATTCACTTTATTTATTGAAGCCTCGGCCAAGTAAAACTGTGGAATTATTAGAAAATTCAATAGTTTATAAATTTGCTAATCCAAACACTTATATGCACTAAAAAAATATAAAACAAAAGAAATCGTTTCAATATCCACAAAAATGGTTAGTTAACACTTTTATTCAACGTTAAGAGATGGGACTACTTTCCTTCCGTCGTTAACAACTTTACTGGCCGCATGCCGATCAGCGTACCCATTAAAATATAAGCAGGTAGGGGCAGTGGCAATTTTCAAAGGTTGATTTTAAAAGTACGCACTTTCCCGTGAGTGCGTGGGACATAAATCAGTACTGTAAACGTTGTTCATATTCCACAAATTCATGGAGGTAAATTCAGAAAAAAAAATAAAAAAAGAAAGATCCTAGATTAATGTTTTTGCCAACTTTCTGAGCAAATATTGTACCAGAGCGATTTCTGTCAAGGTATTTCTTGCGCTGTAAATTTGTGCATATAATCGTCTCGCAAGATGATATGCAAAATAAATGCATTGATCTAACAAGAAGTTTGCTCACAAAGCTGAAAAAACAACGTATTTAAAAGAGTAGTTACCATATGTCGGCTAACTATTTAAATCTAAAACAGACATTTTTTCCGGTGTGTAAATGATTTTTTTTTTGGTATTTTTAAAGTTATAAATAAGCTTATCGAAATGTTGTATTACCGAGTTAAAAAATACCTCATTGCCCGTCAGACAAGAATAAATTTTCTGAAGCATTATAAGGTATGATTTTCTTGCTGTTCTGCGGTTAGTTACGTCATCCCCTTGCGCTATTAAACTGCGATTTAAAAAAATCTAGCACCAAAACTTAGTGTTTACGACTGTTAAATACTAAAAATGTCGACATAACTAAATTATAACAGTCAAGGGAAATGGATTTGAGAATGTGGAAACATTTACACTATTATAGTGACGCGCCATTATTTTAATCAGTGAGTCTATCGTCCGTAGTACCTTTATCAATGACTTATGAAGAACGACCGACTTATTCCTTGCTCAACTGATGGCGAAAGCCAATCTTACTAAAATGACGTCAACCGGCGTAGTTTGCGGGACTGCGTGAATAGTAAGTATATTTCACTGAATGTAATGGTCAAATTACGCCAATGGACAGTAAAAACTCCAAGATAAAACAATAGCTTTCCACGCAGCCTAGAGACAATAGGAAACGCCAGAGAGGTTGTCACCCGCCAAAGGTGAGCAAAGTTTCAGTGAGTGAGTGAAAAGATTTGGGCGGCTCTTGACATCGAGGTCTTGAGAGCCGATGAGAGTGAAGCGAGATGGGTATGGAGCAGCGCCGGAATGCAAGAGCGGGGGAAACAAGAGATCCTCGAGAAAACCCTTTAACCAGCGGCATCGTCCGGTACGATTCCCACATGCAAAAATTCGGGGGCGACCCCGCCGGAAATCGAACTAGGATCGCCTTGGTGGGAGGCAAGTAGTCTAACCAATACACCGCCGCGGCCCCAGCAGAGCTTCAGTAAATTAAACGTTTTATTAAATAACAACTGCTCAAAGTTTCTGTCTGATGCCGGCTTACGAATAACATAAAAAAAAAAAAAACATTTCACTTCCAGTTGTAGTTTCAATTTTGATTCCATTTGCAATGCGTATTGTTTTAATGTGAAAATGTCCTGAACTGGCGTTTCCACAGTAAATTTTAGGCACGAGAACTCTGGAACAGGTTGTTTAAAGCAGCACAGGGTCCTAGAATACACATTCATCTTTATAAAATGACCGCGTCACCGCTGAGACTATCATAAGGCGGAGTTCCGTTGGAAAATCTTGACGGCAGTTGGCGCCTTGCGCGTAGAGGCGTCGAGGCATGTGATACGCGCGCTTGGTTCGCTCTCAAGTTGAAGTGCCTCTGCGCTTCTAGACCTCGGTAAGGTTTACTTTACTCAGGTCGGGAAGCTCAATGCTATTAGTTTGGTAACTAAAAATTTTTGCCGCCAAGTAGCAATGATGTGCCATGTCTACTGGATTTTCTTTGATTTTCATGTAATTCAATGGAATAGTTTCAATTTTCATAAAATAAATATAATTGTTAAAAATATTTCGATTTGTATCGTTTAAGAACATACGTGAATTGTGTTCTTCGCAGTAGAGTGGTAAATTGACTAAATACGTATAGATGTTTATACTCGGTCGTAAAACTGGATATAGCAAAAAAATTGTTTTAAATTGTGCAAAACAAGTGACAATGGATTTCGTTCTTAAATTTGCTCATTTTTTCTGCTAACTCTTGTAAACAACACAATAATTACGAAAAAAAGTTAATGATTCAAATTTTGGCTGGGGCAAGTATGTATCACAATTCGAGCCAAACACGAACTTCTGCACACAAATACAACAGAATTTCTCCATTTGCAGCCAGTTTAAAAGCAACCTCTTTGGAACGCTAGCCCACCTTTATTTTTATTGTCGCTTTATAATTTTTTACTTTAAATAGTCATTGCAGTTTCAGTATCAATTGTTCGTACACCACTGATTTATGTCAAAAATATGTGCTGAAACATAATTTAAAAGTTAATTTTAGAAGAACACAGTTCTCAAATTGCTACTATTTTAATCCTCTTACCCAGCTGGCCTTCTTAGAAGCGGCTTTATCTAGAAGTCGAAAGGTTAACGTTTATAATTTTCTTTTGATTCTTGTGTGTCTTTTTGCCCCGATGTGTTGTGGTAGGCTAGCTCGGGGGAGGGGGAAGTCTTACACACGTTATACAGTAACTTACACTCACAACGGTATAAATGCCATTTCTTACCATGGGTTTTGAAATGAGGACCATCGCTCAGTAAACTGGCTTACCAACTGCGTCACGGGATCGGCTACTCTCGTACATCCTTTCCACTAAACTGTCTCCATCACTGGGCGGCTCCTTGCTGGCTGCGATCGCTAAAGCCGATATCACACGACACCTACCGTCGTTTTTGCTCTTGTACACGATGCTGTAAGGCCTGGTGCTCGACTTGGTGTACCAGTAAACCGGCCTCTATGCGAGCAAGCATGGAAGATTCCTATTAACTGGAGTACCTACTAGCTTGGGACACACTCGAGGTTGTGCAGATGAGCATATGATAAAGTAAATATGAATCCCACACGTTGAACTGGTAGCCAGTAACGTGTGTATTAAAAAACTGCCGCATATTAATATTGCTCCATTACTATTGGCAGTGAACCGGTGTATTTTCAAACTATGGAAATTATAATGCGAAGTCACCAGGACAGCTTTTCCGGTACTCGCGGAATTTGTAACAGGATGACCATTCAGTTTGGCGAGGAGGGCGAACACGGCTCGAGCCCAACTCCCTACACTATCCGTAAATTTTTATCATAGAGTAGATCGTTTAGTGGCCAGGATGCCATACCTGACGGAAAACCAAACTTTGAACTGTCTCATCTCTGCGTCTGTAGCCCTTAGTTATTGCTACGCTACCCTTTGTGCATATCGTTCTTGTATTTTCTGTGTCCATTCAGAAGAGGATCTAGACTTTCGGTTTGGAGAGAGANGGGGGGGGGGGGGAGTCATTTTCCCATTGTGCAGGTGTAGGTGAAGATTCGTGGCATAGAAGTAGGCACTGTTTCATCATTATTTCGGGAAACAGTATTAAATTAATCCAATAAATCAATATTTTAAACAATTCTGATACTATTTCATTTCAGTTTTTAGACATTTACAGTATAGTTTTATGTAATTGTGAGGATCTTTGAAGATAAAGGCCATGTCCAATGGGACCACCCCCACCCCCTCTGTACCCACCCTTTGTTCCCATTGCGGTAAGACCACTTCACACGCCCCTAAGGCTTCCCTTGTATGAACCGTGCTTGCTTAGCAAAATGTTTGGAATCCCAGGTTTTGTACGAAACCATTATGCGTATTGCCAATACGTTGACCTACTAAAAGAACACGCTTTTCAGGTGTTAAGAGTATCAGAAACACCATTTTAAAGCCCCCGGCGTACCCTAAAATTGCCTTTCAGGCCTCTGCATTTCGAAATACACTTTCCAGGGAAAGGCGAAACTAGGACGTGCGACTGCTTTGAACTTCGCTAGACATTCCTCCAGTAAAACGATAGTTTCACGTTTGACGACGGGAAGATTGCCCATTAGTTCATTACCTTGGGCTTTAAGGCTATATCGATGTTTCGGTAGCGTCGCTTTTACAGCTCTGTTGATTATTTTAACTATAGGCTACGCCTCGTTCGCCTGATAGACGGAGGGACCCCTAAGTCTCCCGCCTACCTGGAGCTTTTTTCCGCGTTTGAGGCCCAGAAGCGTGTGAGCGATAAGGACGGCACTGCCACGCGCATCAAGTGTACCAACGCCGCTAAGCGCAAGGCTCTGAACTGGCGTGCAGTGTTCTAGTAGCACTGCGTGTACCTATGGGACTTTCAGCGGTGACCCTATTATTTTATTGACGGAAAATCTGTACAATAATTCAGTTCAAGGTCCTTGAGTAGTTTTGTATGTATCTGATGCGTATATTTTGAGCTGCAGCGCTTTGAAAAGGCGTTTTTAGCAGTTTTGGAGTACTCTGAAATGGTGTTTCTAATGTACATGACATTTTGAATGCACTCAACAGCCCTCGTCTGAAGTGTTCTTTTTGTAGAACAGCACATTGGATGTATGTTTAATAGTTTCGTGGAAAAACGTGTATTTCAAACACACTGCAACGCATTTCAAGCACCAGGTAGGCGGGATCCTTAAGTTGAGTTTATTCTCTATATCTTGGATTCATCATTTTTTCGCCACGACGTCTATTTAAAAAAGTTTTTCAGAATTTTTAGCATAAAAAAGCTTACAAATAACTTCCTAAACCTGTTATTTTCTAACTGGATACTGGAGATTATCTTATGCAGACACACATGGTCTACTGGTGGACAACAGCAATAGCAGTCGATTGATACTGACTTCAGAAACTAAACTAAGTAACATCGTATTCTTTACCATAAACGTGATATAAAATCCGTACTGCAAGTTTCTGGCTGAAAAACCACAAAAAACGAGATGGCGGGAATTCAACCTCCCTTAATTACATCCGCGACGTCTTAGGTGGCGGGGGTCGCAGTGGCGCAGCGGTTAGAGTACCCGCATTCCACCGAGGCTAACCGAGTTCGATTCCTGGCGGGGTGGGAATCATGCCGGGCGATACCGCTGGCCAGCGGGTTTTCTCGGGGATCCCCCATATCTCCCGCCCTGCTCCGCACTCACCGCTTCAACCTCATTGCCTCTCAAGACTCCTATGTTAAGAGCCACCTCTCTTGTGGTGGCACTCCTAGATTTATTTTAGGCGGTTTCACTTTTCCGTATAAAAATTTGCTCGCGGCGGTGTACGTCTGCCGCGCCAGCCTACTTCCCCTTTTCTCCCCTCCAGGTGAGCACACATCCCCACCCGGGACCGGGAATACCTGAAACTGGCGGACGTCACAGGTGAAGCCGTAACAAGGCACTAAGCTCCGCGGTCTTCCTACATACATACACGTACGTACACACATACACACACGCACTCACACCCAGAGCACACCCACCCCTTCAGAAAAACACCATTCCTCCAAGTCTTTGCTATCTCAACGTCATTCGCCACGTTCCCAGTACCCCTCCTTCAAAATGGATCAGCCGTCGCTCCCCCTCCCCCCCTACACCATGTACCCCTTCTTCACAAGCTTACAAACTCCGCAAAAAAACAAGACTGGTGCATTCTTCGGGGCTTTCAAGATTAAACGTAATGTGCACCGCCTTGCAACCTGAGGTGCCGCAATGATATGACGGTACTCATTTCTAAATGCCACGTTTTAAGAAAGTAGCTGCTGAAGTTATTACCGCAGTTCGTTTTCTTATGGAAAGAACGCGCGTTTCTATTGACGCGGTGACATGTAATCAAAATGCAATCGTTATGTTTGTAATCTTCCCAGTCCCACATCCAAACGACCAGAAACATAAATTTGTTTTTTTAACTTCTGTATAGCAAAATGCACTAATTTAACGAATGATAAACTTAATATTCCAGCAGTTTCACGACCAACAGACCCCGGCAATTCGACCAGTGCCTTGCACACAGAAGTGACGGGTATATGTTGTGCGTAACAGTGTCGCCTTTAGTATGTCCCAGTGTTAGCACATTCCAGGTAAACCTATGGTAATGATTTATATATATATTTTTTTTGCATTTGTGTTTTTTATCCATATATTGTGTTCTTCGTTTCCTGGTTACTTTTTTCATAGTCATCATAGGCAACGGAGATCCAATCTAGGTGTAAATTCGAATTCAGTAACTATCCAATTATGGTAAAACTCTCATCACAGAAGTGAAGGCTCAAATGCGAGTTGAAATTTGGAATAGCTATGAAATAATACGACTCGCTGAAAAGTTTCTTGATTAATTTCAGTAGTATTTATGACATTCGGCTGAAAGCTACAGACGACGGGGCCTCCATGATTATAGACTACGGAACACGTCACACCGTCATCGTCATAATTCGAGTCATGTTAGAAACTGGGTGCAAGCCATCCAGAGTTACCAGGTTAGTATTTTTTCTTATTACTCTTTTACACTCCGCAGGGGTAAAAATCACTGATCAGTGTTCAGTACGTTTTCTAATAGTTGTTTTGGCAAAACAGTGCAATTTTTTTTTTAATTTGGTGGAGTATTTAAAAGGGCACAACTTTACCTGATCGCAGTGTTGCTGATTTGTGAGATTTGTGGTAACTAACGCCATCTGCTTTGTGGTAGGTATGTCTAGCTTCGAAACTATACTTGGCCCTGATTACATTCTTGTAACTCATTGGTATGTTTTCAAGTTTTACTTTTCCATCTTTGCCAATTTGTACGGAAAAAGTTCATTTGCCTGACTTAATTTCTTCGCTACTCTACCCCGCATACCACCCACATATGCCCAATATTTAGCAAAATTGTTGGTGGGAGTGTTAATGTATTTGCTCCCTTCGCTGTTTGAGACATTTTAGGCCAGGTGTCAGACCTACGCCGTCACTTGTGGACTTACTTTATAACCAAATTATTTGTGATTGCATGTTACTGACTTCTGCACTGACGTATCGAAACAGTAGGGCTTAAGTGAGGTTTTTTTCCCAGTCCGTTAACAGTATTTTGGCCAGAAAACGTGTTTGATATGCGTTATCGATTTATTTACAGTAATTTCATTAACTGTAAGCTTACATATAATTAAATTTAAAAACTACGTTTCATCTATTGTTACTAACAAGGAATTAATATCAACTTCAAAACTTATAAGTGGAAATAATATAGGCCTACACAGTTTTGACCCAGGCGCCCCATCTCGTCATCCAGTGAGGACCAGAGCCACTCGTTTCGAATATCATTAGCACGTAAAATTTTGATATAGACTGTTCATGGTAAAGTGAGCACTTTTGAGGTCCTAGTTACTTTTTACTTTTAGCAAATTTTTATCCATTAACCACATTTTTTAATAATATTGCCGTGTAAATAATAAGCACAGTGTATATATTCCACCGCACTCGGAAATTAACGTTTGAGGTTACAATAAAATATATTTATTGACTATTATTCCAAATGAGAGGGCTTTAAAAAGTGCAAAAATGCTCGCTTTACCATGAATAGCCTATAATCTTGTATAGTGTGTACCTATACCAGGAGTAATGTCAGATGGATAGTTTTCAATTAAGTGTTTGCTTGATTCCAGAAATTTTTCATAATTTGAAGAAATTAGAAACGAATGTATCAAACATTGGGAATTCCCACAAATCTCATTTATAACCTGAAAATGTTCGATATGTCCAGGCTGTGGTTAAACGCTTGAACCTAAAACGGTTTCCATTGTTCACAATTGTGTCATCCTCTAGCTGTTAATCAAATGTTTCGCTCTCGTTTTCTTTTTTTCACAAAAAAAAAAAACCTCTAAATTATTTATTGTGGGCCGTTCTTCCGTTTTGTTATATTCTCACCATGGATGACAATATTTTGGATGCATGTTCTAGATCTTCTTTAACACTTTGTAGACGTCTTGAAATAGTACCAATAAAATCTAGATCTAAAGTTTCCAATATAATTATATGTACTGTAGGAAATAGTTCAAAATAGTTTGTTAATGCTATACTTAGAACGCTTCTTTGCAATTTGTACTAAAATATAGAAATATTATATTTGTAAATTATAAAGTTAAGTACATCAATGTGTTAATCCATTCAAAATCAGTCTACACAATTGTGTACATAATGCACTGCAACGATGTCTTTGGCCGGTATTATATACTGTGTGGCTCAATGTTCAATTGTCTTCGTTTGGGTAACTATTCATAAACCGCGCTACTGTTTTAAGTTACGGGTGGTTCATATTACAACAACAGAACACAAAACCTACACAACTTGCAGGAACGAAACAAGTATTTTGTCAGATTAAGAACAGTACGCATATACAATTTTCTCACTTGCAACACATACAGCCATAAATTGAAGTAGATGTTAAAGGGTTAAGAACATCAATATAGTCACCACGAAGTGCATCGAGTACTTGATTTATACTAGTCCATCTAGTTGGAAAAATTTTTTTAAAAATCTTTTCTGGGAATGTTGATTATTTTTTTTAGTAAGGCCCATCCAGACACAGAACTAAAAATACCTACAGATTATGAGCGTAGTCGAAAAAAAACTTAGATTTCGAGAATATTTGAAACAGGATCATTAATTGATAGGTTTAAAGCATAAGCACAGCAGTGTACATGACCTGGACCTGTGTAGGTCCCCCCCCCCCCTCACCATTTCCCTTGCATATTTTCTGCCTCATCGTATCGCTGTCCTTTCATTTCCGACAAGTTAGTGAATTCTTCAAAAATACGCATTACAGTTTCTGATTACGACTCCTCGCGGAAGTGCGAG
Organism: Clitarchus hookeri; assembly: GCA_002778355.1. NCBI lineage: Eukaryota > Metazoa > Arthropoda > Insecta > Phasmatodea > Phasmatidae > Clitarchus > Clitarchus hookeri. The sequence continues at coordinate 33,953 of NQII01000754.1, forward strand.
GCAGAGAATGATTGCGAGATAACTCACCACATCCTCGTTGTTTACGAACTAGCTAACCGGGCGAGAATGTGGAAACACCAAAGGACATAATTATGTTACATTAAATGCTATTTGTGTGAATTTTTTTTTTAAATTGACAGTATACTTCGTAATTCACTATTTTAAACCAGAAAATGGTGCGTCCCTCTGGAGCCTGGCGCCTGGAGCGACTACTTCAACTGCTCCACTATAAAGTTACGACACTGGAGAAACGTCTCCACGATAAATGAAGCCGTCTCTCGATTTATGTAAGCGCATAATATTCCAGAAATGACTAACGCGTGTATTAATACAACGCTTTACCACCCCGCCGAAGGAATTTTTTTTATGAGTGTTGCAGAAAACGGTCTCTGGCGAGAATATTCCTGGCAAATCGGCGAAGAGTTACCGGACGTCCGGAAAAAGGACATGTTCTCATATATAAGTTTATTTTTAGTGCGACAGGAATTTTTGTGTTGATTGAAAATGTCCTTATTTTTTTATCTCGTGAAAGATATAATTATTTTACTAGTTTTTTTTTTTTTACATTTCTTTAGTTGTACGATTAGCATTCACTTGGGTTATAATATAAAAAGTCTGTATCTTTTTTATACACAAAATAAATTATGTTTGTGATATTATTCAATATCTTATTTAGATTAATTTTCACATTGCAGTGTTTTGTTGCGTAAAAAACTCTATATATGCTATTTTTTTTTCAGATACTTATTTGTTAATAAGAAAATTGTTTTATATTATTACTTAAAATTTTGAAAATTGTTTGCTTGGAAAACTAATTAAATGATTAAACAATTTACAACATTATTAAGATTAAGATATACATGAAAAAAATAATGTATTATTCTCCAGTCGGTACACTGCTCACAAAAAGTTTTGCTTATATCAGAATCCAGGATGTTATATTGAATAAAAGTAATTTACATTTCATGTTGTACTCCTAATAGTACATAAATAAGGGGAAAAAAACACCGTACTCGATCACCCCAGTATGAAACAAACAAAAGCCATAAACTGAAAAACAACATGAACAAAGGAATCGCGCTTGTATCCGACGAGGCATGCCAAAAACAAGATCATTGGGCATTTCCTGAGGCAAATTGTCCCATTCCTCAGTTGCGACTATTTCTAAGGCCTGTATGGTCATTATTGGTTGTGCGCGGTTTGGAATCGCTCATGTCAGCTGAATAAGCTGGCCAGTTCATTCTTCGGATCCCACGAAGGTGCAGATACGGGGAATATGCTAAACATTTTGTGAGCAGTATATAAATAATTTGCGGCCCTAATAATACTGCGCTGTTATTTTTTTCAATAAAAGATCCTCTTTTTCCAGAGTGACTGTCCTACTTTTTCATCCTGAGTATCTGGTAGCCCTAAAGTTGCTTTCACACGACGCAAAATGGATTTCGAACGAGGTCTCACGTGTTAAATCTCATTCGAGAATATCAGAAAAATCCTATGAGAAACCAGACCACAAATCAAACTAGCAGCAAAATACCTCCTTGCATGATAAAATTGTATGGCCTCGGAATATCTTAACTAGCCATCATTTTAATAATTAAATATCACGAACACACGCTGTTTTAAAGTATGTAGTGGCTATTTAATAGAATAGGATCTTTAATGTATTCGTTCAACAATCTCACAACACTATCTGAACTCCACTACATATCCAAAACGAAATTTTCAACAAGTCTTCACAATGGCTATTCTTCACCAGATTCCTCTTCGCTCAGCTATATCATATACTTCTCTCCTACTTCTCTGGTTGATATATGGACGGTCCCATGGCTAGCAAAGAACGACTAATAGAATCACTCGTTTCGTGCAAAACTCTCCTGAAAATGCTACATGTTCTATTTCCTGCTTTCGTATGAGATCTGCCTTGTACGAGATATACTCGCATGAACTCGGTCATTTGTGTGAACCTACGTACATGGGCCGTAGCGGCAACTGAGGACTCGCGCAGTTGGAGGAAAGTATGTTTTTTTCTCTGTACACTCATAAACGGCGATGCCATAATTATAGTATAAATAGCTATTTATAAGTAGAGACACGGGAATGTCGCGGATTCACTCGGCAACACGCTACGCTTCACTATCCTCTGTACACTCGAGTCTCAATTAGTAGTTCATTGGCTGTTGTTCCAGTTTAACACCAGACCAGGCACCACGGAATTCGGTCAAATTTCCCTTGCAGGTTCGTTATTGGTGTTGTCCAGGGCGTGGCTTACAAACTGTGATCCAGTAAAAGAAGAAACTCAAATGTGCTCGTGGCTGAAGTATATCTTCTCCTGAAATGAATTCGCGGAATTTCCGGGACTCATGGTATTTTGAGTAACGATAATTAATTGTTTAGAGTAATTCCTCAGAGAATACTACGTAATATACTTTTGGAAAAATAAAATTAGTGCCTGCAGGAATTTTCTTGAAAGTGTAGGCGGGGCGTGGAGGATTCGCCTCTAAGGTTGGTTCGGCGTGGACAAACTTCGAGAACTCTCGATTCACACAAGAAGCCAGCGGGCTAGGTAAGCGAGATCGTGGAGAAGACAGATTGAAAATATGATCGGAGGACGGAGTACATACATAACTTCTAAAAACCAATACCATTTTTTTTTCCGGGAGTGCTGAACATTAAGATAAAAATCGTAATGTAACGGGGAATGACACACTCAGTGTGCGTTCGTGCGACAAGTAAGAAAAGCAGTGACAACTTTTATTAACTTAAAGTGTCAATCGTATGATATCGTATAACTCTCCTTGAGCTAGTCTGCGTCCAAGTGACTGAGGGAGTTTGGTTGATGTCGCAAGTATGGCGAAGGCTGGCGGATCGCTAATCTTAAAAATCGCCTTCCGAACACGCCAACAGAGCTCTCTGTTCCTAACTTGTAAACGAGCTTTCCTCTTAGCCTCGTGGTTTCCCAATATCAATTCCGGCTAGGCTGCCATTAAGTTTGCACATTTCAAGCACTTTATTCCACTCACGATACAAGCATAATTGATTTCGTTTGCCATTTAAGTGCACTCCTTTTAAGGCCTATTTTGTTAACCTTATTGAAGTGGGGTGCCGTTATGAAATAGGTAGGAAGATTGTTTGGCCTAACTTCCCTTTGACAACGAGTTCGTTAGAGACGGAGCAAGTTGCTCAGAGAAGCAGAAACGGGGAAGGAATCGGCCAAGCCTATAACACGCCCGATATAGGCCGATGTAACACTGGGAGCGGCGTCTTTTGTCATCGGGGCAGAGGATCAAGAAGACATGGAGATGGGTGTGTCCGGCCACCATTATCCGCCTCCTATAATCAGCCTCTGGCAACATGAACAAGGTGTGGACTTTCTAATTAGATTATAATAGTAGTGGCGTGCGGTAATAAAACTTAATATAATTAATTAGCGTCTTGGTATTCCATTTAAGCTCCCCCGATCAATAGTCACGTAAATAGTAATTGTATAATCCTTAAATTTAATAAATCCCATTTTATACTGTTGTGCCCTACCTTATCATAACTCATTATTTAGCTACGCCCATGGCCCCTTTCAGGTATAAATTGACATATAAACTAATGTGTAACAATAGAGGAGGCTTGGTACCTTCCCTTCTCCTACACTCTTGTTACCTTGCAACAGCTTATCTACCATCCACCCCCATTTCAATAAATTCCCTCCCCACGCTAATATACGTGGTAATAATAACAAAATTTCAACCAAAATTTTAATGTTAAGAGTACATAAAAATTTTTAGCTCTTAAGTAGCAGTATAATAAAAATAATATCATAATACCTACATTTGAAATTAATTATGTTTAAACAATAATTTACCTTTTACAGCCCAACATCTAAACTTACAAAGTATTTATGTGAAACCTAAATAACAAACGGTATTAAAATTAAAAGAATTTCAGTTAGTGTGTATATATGTGTGTGCATGTGTGTATATATATATATATATATATATATATATATATATATATACACACACACACACACACACACATATATATTTGTAAACAATTTACCTCAGCAATATCATTCTAGTAATTTAAATTAAGATATAGATCACCTGTATGCTCTGTATGTAGTTATTTGAAATGAAACATGAAACTATTACTGTGACAGTAATTCATAATCACGTGATATTTCCATTAATTTAACTTTCAACTCATGGTAATTTAATAAATTTCATACCAGACATAATAATGTACAGTAGAATCCCGATAATTCGTATTGTCAAGGGACTGAATGTTAAATATGAATTATCGAGTTATTCAAATTAGCGGGATTACCAATAATCGGGAGCAAAAAAAGAAAATATACATAATAACGAGATTAATGCAAATTTGCATTAATATGTAATGATAAACGCATGGCTACATATTATGTATACATATGTACAGTATATATGAATAAATAATCACATCAATAAAAAACACATTAAAAATTTTCGTTTAAAAAATTTGTAATTTTCTTTTGGCGCAAGCCTTGCAGACGGGTATTGTCGATGGCTTTGTCAAGCATATTCAAAGCAGAAAATACTTCATCGCCAACGTCTGATTTCGCTAAGAAATGGCGCACGTTGTTGATGTATTGTTTAGCCACTTTAGGTGTAATTGTCAGCACATCATCTTCGTCATCACCTTCACCATCAATGTCCTGAGATGGAGCCAAAATTTCGTCATCAGTTAGAATCCCCGCTACCGCTAGGCCATCGTCAAAATGGACGAAATCTTCAAACGTTATAGAATTTTCTTCATTTTGAGGAAGACGATTCCAATTTACAGGGCATTCTTAGTCTTTTTCAGTAATTGCTGATGAAAGTTCCACCTTCGTGAATCCACAGCACGAAAAACGTTTTTTATTGTGCTTTCGCTAACACTTTGCCACGCCTTGTGAGCAATGTTCATGGCTGAAAATAAGGTGATTTTATGATCCTCCCCATCCCCGATGCTGTCAAGGAGTTGCATCACTACTTCCTTGCGGTAAAAGGTTTTGAACGTTTTAATTATGCCCTGGTCTAGAAGCTGCAGATTAGAAGTAGTGTTGGCAGGCAAAAACACAACATTAATATGACTGAGCGGTGGGGTATTGTTGTAGGCCGTACAATTATCCATGAAAAGCAGAATTTTTCGCTGCCTTTTCTCCATATTAGCATTCACTGATCGTATACATTCCTTGAATAATTCGCCCGTCATCCACGCTTTTTTGTTTGCACGATAGGTCATCGGAAAAGTTTTTATGTTTTTAAAACATCTTGGTTTGGCTGATTTGCCTATCATGAGCGGTCTAAATTGCTCAGATCCATCCATGTTGGCGGCCAACAATATGGTTACACGTTCTTTACTATTTTTCCCGCCATAACACTTTTCTTCCTTAAAACACATTGATCGGTCAGGGAGACACTTATAAAATAACCCCGTCTCATCGGCATTGAAAATGTTGTTGGGCTCGTAAGAATTGATTATTTCTCCCAATGCGTCTTTCCACTCAGAACAAACGTCGGCCGATACACTCGCACTTTCCCCACTAAGCTTCTTCAATTTTATGCTGTGCCTTTTTTTAAACCTATCAAACCAACCATCACTTGCACGAAAGTCTTTAATTCCCATTTTTTTCTGCGAAAACTTTTACTTTTTCTCTTAAAATGTTTCCTCCAACTGGTACATTCGAATTCCGTGCTTGCGCAAACCACTTTTTAAAATTATCTTCTAGTTGTGGATACTCACCAGTCTTAAAGCGCTTTACCTTGCTGTCCGATGTCTGGGAGGCGATCTTGTCCTTGTTCTTCAGAATTGATATTATTGTGGAAGGAGGAACGTAATAACGTTTGGACACGTCAATTTGTTTATCACCACCGGCCACGGCGGTAATGATTTGTTTTTTTTTCTCTAATGGAAAGACACTTATTAGCTCTTTTCGGAGGCATGGCTAAGACCGAACTGACTAACTTTTCACTCGCTCTGCTCCTTCCTAACATCTCATAACCCTAGGTCGGACACCAAGGTGCCTCTTAGTTCTGGGAATCAGACACATCGCCTCACAGCCTACTCGGCGTCATTACCTGCCCTTTAAACCCTCCTACGTCCCTCAGTACCCTTCCGGTATTTTTTACCCTGCCCGAATTGCATAAATCTAGAGCTGGTGTACATTCTAGGGTTAAAAACATTACGAGTTAACGAGATTTTTAAGTTGTAAATAAGAATTATAAGACGTTTTAATTGAGCTCGAGCACCAAAATAAATACGTATTATCGAGGGGACCGGAATGCATTGTTTTTTTACGAATTAAAGGGATTTTCTCAAGGGACCGGCAAATTTGTACGAATTAACGGGATATACGAATAATCGGGATGCGAAATATCGGGATTTCACTGTATAAAAATATTACTGTGCATGTATAAGGGTACATGATTTTATTATTATCCCCCATCAGACAACATATTTTTAAGAAAATGCATGGAAATAAGGAATGCCAGTTTTTGTACGGTGATAGAAAGCCCATAATACATTATTAGTTTTCGTATGGAAGGACGAGAAGTCGCGGCTACGTGTCAAGCGACACGACCCGGTTGCAAGGTGCTGAGACAACACATTCCCGCATCAGCACTTCTGCTGTGTTGCGAAAAGGCGTGCCAACGCACGACGTGCAAATGTTTCCCCTTGCCCACTTTAAATTTTACTTGTATTGTTCTAGTTTTAAGAGTTCCTCATACTCCCAATATTCTCATACTCTTCCCACAATTCATTGCCATACTGACACGGGGCAGAATGAAGCCCGTTGGGTTCACGCAGTTCTGTGATCCCAGGACTTAACCAATCCTCGTGGCTTTCGGAATTGCGAGTCATACTGTATTGTTTTATGCGCAGACTGATCAACTTGACGTGAGAAGTGATAATTGTGTGCAATGTCAAGGGTATTTAGCGAAATGGGAATAGTGCCCGAGACACACCCACTTCGACTGTGACTGCCCGCTCACGGTTTACCCACATCCATCTAATTGACAGGAGTACTTACTCAGGAGGTCAAACCTTCCGTTTCGCGTTAGAAACGCAGAGCAATTATCTGGGCCTCTGGCAGAGTGGTGACCCGCCCAGAGAGGCCTGTCTACTGTGCTTGAAAGAGTTTCAAGCAGTAGGGGCGCAATCTGGACGTGTTGGACTTTTGTTGCGGGTTCTTTTTATACTACACAGTACTTTGGAAGTATACCACGAGGGTACTTTCGCTTTTGACCTCACTGTTGTAAGTCATTGAATGCATATTTTGCCCAACTCCTCGTATGCTACTTCTTTGTGTGTGAAAGTAATATTGCTATTAATATTTATTTATAAATTCCTCCCTCACTTTTAATATATTTTACTATCTTATACCCTATTACTGTCTTGATTAGTCTGTGCCATTAAGTAATGTCAAATGCATATTGTCGTTCATTTTTAATAACATTTATTCAATCCTAGATTTATTCGCGCACACAGCTATATTACACTTTACTTTCCAAACAATACTTTAACTACGTCATTCTAATGTAAGTTAGCATACAGATATTGCCAGAGAAATATTTTTTTGCTAAAGCCAAACAGAAATATTAAAGCAAGTCTGAACATACAGTTTCCAAGGTCGGACAAACCCTCTCAAAAAATAATTAAAATCCTAGATTTATATTATAAATTAACGTACCCCACCATAAACCATAGGGGTCTATTAATATTTTAAGGGTGATTATAATTAAGGTGTTTAAACAAACTGTGAAGGCATTTTGTTAAGACATTTCTTTATACGTTTCAGAACAACAGTACCACATGTAATGGCAAGCAGCAACCGATATAACGTCATGAACCCTCTATTCTACAGTCCCTCCGGAGTACGACGTAAACAATGGCCACGGTTGCAGCACATATGACGTCATACACGAGGTGATTTCAAGCGAGCACGTGAGTCCAAAACTGTCAGCTCTATCGTTCACGCAGCTCATGGGTAATATAGCGTAAAGCACAGGTAAACTGCCATTTTTTAAACATATCACTCACACTTTACACCCTGCCGGTAACAATAACATTTTTCACAAATATATGTAACAGTCTTCACATACTTTACTTTAAAATGTCAGTAGTTTATCAACACTTAATGTGTTTTAAAGTTAAACAGTAGATACTAGGAGGCCTCTAACAAATTTTTTTAGACCATATTATATACAAACGAATAATAAGAAAAAAATGATATTTACAAAAACAAAATATTTATTTTTAGCAAAAAAAAATCAGAATTTGTATTAGTATTGATATATAAACAATTAACTTAATGTATAAAAGCATAGTACAAATAGTTATAAAATGGTTACTCAGCCACACCTGGAGTCTGGCAGTGATGAGGTGGACGAGCCGGCCACCATCTTGGATGATGTCACGCAGTAACCTCCTACTCTGTCATTCCTCGCCAGTAGCAGCCATGTTGTATTTTCCGTTTTTATTTCCCTCCTGCTCTTGCATTTCATTTGGGGTTTTTTTCTCATATTCTTCGAGGTCTCCTTTATTTCGGTGCTTCCATCCCTTGGGGATTTTCTCAGAATTCTCCCGGTCTCCTTCTTGCCTCTCGTCCGTTCTCTCTCTCTCTCGTCTCCCATATTCTATCCCTAGAAGGGTTTTCTCCGAATACTCCCGGTCTCCTTCTCGCCTCTCGGCCATACGCTCTCTCTCGTCTCCCACACCCTACCCCTCCCAATCTGTCTCTCACTCTCTCTTGCATGTCGCACCTTCCTCCATCTCCCGCGCGACAACATCTATTGAAGGCAGCCATCTTTAATTCCCGCAGCCAGTCGACCTCAGCACGTGGCCATATTTGATTCCCGAAATTGCCACCAGAGAGTGTTTGAAGTGCTACAGATCGCGACCAGGAGCACCCACCACCAGTCGGCCGCTGCACTACAATCGTGGCCAGGAGCGCTGGTATCGGAGCAGCCATTTCGGAGTGGCCATTATGTGTTGGTTTGTTTACCAATTCAAGTGGCGACCTCCAGGAGCGCGGGGAATTATTTTCTTTAGTCGTTTGGGAACTCGAAATATGCAGGAGGCGTGCGGGATTGTTCCCGCCACTCTTAGGTCGCCAGTCCGACGCCTTGACCACACGACCACCATTGCGTCGAAGGTTTTGGAGAAGAAATAGCGTACATAATCGCGCGCATCGGCCTACACTCTCTCTCCAGACAACAAAATAATAATCGTGAAAAAAAGCAACATTGTAGGGTTATGAGAAGAAATAATGTAAATACCCGCCTCAGCCTATGCACTCATCAGACAATAAACTTGTCATCGCGAAAAAAATAGGATGTTTAATGACGAATTTACACATAAGAAAAAAACTGCAGGCACACATGCACACATACTTTATATATGTAAAAGTAATACTTTAATTCCTGTGCCCGCCACCTGGCTGCTGGATGGAGACCGGCTGGCATATTCGCGGGCTTTATAATATTCCTTCTAGTCTCCTTTCACCTGACATTCTAGGAGGGACAAGTCTCATGCTCTGTCATTCCACCTGAGTAGCACGGAGCGAAGCATTGCACCGCGCCAATGTGGAAAATATGCCTTAAGACCACATATAAGCATAGTTGGCTATAATGTCCTAACCATTTAAGATACAGCCACCAAATTCATAACATAGTCATCGCCCCCGACGATGAACTGGGTTGCAGGGTCAAGCACAACCTAAGCACACTTATAAGCATTGTTGCCCACCATTTCCCACCCATGGAGGATATAGGCACCAAATACATATAAACATAACATCTGATGAAGAATGGGGTGGTAGGGTAAAGTAAACTTTAAGACATCCTATAAGCGTAGTCAACCACCATTTCCCGTCTACCGAAGCTATAGTCGTCAAATTCATAACATAGACATCGCCTCCGACAACAAACAGAATGGTTGTGTCAAATGTGCCCTAAGCGAGCGTATAAGCATAGTTGCCTACCATTTCCCACCCACCGAGGCTATAGTCACCAAATTAATAAAATAGGCATCACTTCCGGCGATTGAAAATAATAAAGGCGTATACAATTGCACCAGAGCAAGGTGTAGGTAGTCACTGGTTACATTAAAACATGTACGAATTAATTCAAATAAACAATAAGGTCACGAGAACCGCATGTAAAAGATATGGAACAATTCTGTACATAAAAAATCGGTAACGTTATTATTAAAAAATTCTAGTTGGTTCTGCAGACTGTAACGCTACCAGTGCACCAAGAACTTTGGTAAAATGCTGGATTGCTCAAGGACATGGGAAGAACATACATTCACAAGGACCAACCCAAAAAATCTACAATGTGCCAAGTGCGATACACATTATGCGACTTGTAAAGACTATGTTCCTTTGCTTGCTACGAAATAATATACCTTTAAACCATTAGTCGCACGAGAGAGACGACACTGCTACGCACTAATGCAAACATATATAAAAAAAATTATAAAAGATAATAGTTATAACCATTTGCCAACCAATGCATATTACGCGAGCATCTATCGCTGTACGTTATGGTGGCAGGCAACAAAATTTCCATTGTGAAGTGCGGGAACGATAAGGACAACGCTGCTGCACACTGATGCAAACATATATAAAAATTAAATGTAAAGGAAAATTGTTATAATCACTTACCAACCATTGCAATCGCGTATTACACAAGTGTCGGGTACTGTATGCAGCATTAGACAATACTAGAGAAGACCAGCCTGTCCTGGTTAGTACAACAGAATAGCAAACAACTTCGGTACGAACCGATTGAAACGAAACCGTCAAATTCTGAGTACAGCAGCAGAACGCGTCCGACCCGACCGACGTTGTGCTATCAACTAACATCTTGAGAATCTGTAAGGCAATCCAGGTGTTCGGCCGGTGGCGTGTGTACTGTAAAGATCTCGGCAAGTCGAAGGGATGGTACATAATGCTAGCCGAGAGAGACGCGACAGGCTCCAGGGTGGCAGACCAGCTGAGACACACATGCACTTCCCTTTACGAGGGGAATTTAATTATGCATAAAAAGATAACAATTTATTTCGTTTTAAATATTATATACACGAACTTATTTAAATACATACAATGTATAGTGCTAGAACTGTACACACATTATGAAACGAATTATCTATGAATCGCTCGCCACTTTTTTTTATTACTATAGAAATATCATTAAATTTACGAACTTCGCAATGACGAGTAAGGAGGCATCACAACACACATACATTTCAACTATGTATGTACTCTGCTTTTAGAATACCAAAAACATAAAGAGAAGAGGTTTACCTTAACTATGAAAAACTGGTGTAGCTGTTTCATACACAGAAAACCCGGAGACCACGAGTATATCTCGTAGCTATCAATGTGAACCCAACAGAAGCACGGGCCACAATGATTATCCTGCCTTTCCGTGCATAGTATACATAACCGACCAAGAAAGTAACTCGTCACAATTATTGTAATTACACCGCCCATGACAAAACATTCATGTAAACATCAGAATAATATGCTTACTTACTTTTTACATATGTTATTAATATTTTATAGGAAATAACTTTTGTACCCTGACGGTGCTGGAGACAGTGCACCGTCCTTGTTAATAAGGTATCGTAGGTTCAATCCCCTAGAGTCCAATCATTTCACAGGTAAAAATGCAACATGATACACAATTAGAACTTCTATGTTATATCTACATATTTAAGAATCCAGCAAATCATGCAACAATCGCAATTAACTATATCTCCAACAAATATTTTGTACATAACCGTACTCCACGCATGTTCATCACAAATACTTGCAGCCTACCAAACATTTATAAATACTGTACATAATAAACAGGTCCCACTGTGACAACTCGATACGGACAACACGAACAACCATGTAGCGCTTTCCACCAAAAGTTATGGGTTCAATGCTGTAAGTTCTGTTGCTGCACGCAGCATGAATTACGTTTCGCATTAAGTCGATGCGGTATTTGATGCAAACCTTACGAGAGAGACCCGGGCGTCTGTGAGCAGGCCTTAAGAGTTGTATTGCTCCTGTACATTAAAAAAACAAAGGGGAAAAAAAAGGAAGTATTAGGAAAGCTGCCGCCTTAATATTTTTTTTTCAGTTAAAGTAATTGATTACCAGATTACGTATATGTCAGCTATAACAATTTATGCCAGACAGTAGCTAAAAATTGAATGTAGTTACAGACAGAAGTATCTCACCGACTTAAACTAGTGTAAGACCCGCCATACACATACAGTTCTGCCTTCCGTTCGGCCCGACAGGCCAAACTGTCGCAGATCGGCCTCTCACGACCGCTCCCCATACAATGCAGTTCAACCGAAAGGCCGAGGGATTCAATCTCTGTCTTTACATTATTGAGTGTGGAGCGAGTACTGGAGTGTATTCATGTGTAGTCATGTCAACAGTCGATGAACTTCTAGCATATGCAACTATTGCATGTGCAGTGGAGCGAAGAAAAAAAGTAAACGTAAACAAAACAATGGTTGGAAAGAAAGAATAATTTTACACATGTCAACTTGCTTACATAACTAAGGTGTTACCCAAAAAATTGTAAAAAGTACCTGCGCATGGACGAGGCAACTTACCTGGAACTTTTGAGCATCGCTTTCAATAGACTAAAGGAAATTCTGTTATCTCTCACAATACTGGGCTTCCCGAGTAGAGGGGGTTAATTTATTATGGATACTGATGCTAATGATGCAGGTACCAGGGCTGTGTTATCTCAGATTTAGGATGGAAAGGAGAGGTCATTAGAATACTTCAGTAAGATGCTACACAAGCCTGAGAGGAATTACTGTGCGACACGCAGGGAGCTTCTGGCAGTGGAGAAGGCAATTTCACATTTTCACCCATATCTTTATGGCAGACACTTCATCCTAAGAACAGATCATGCTTCATTATGCTGGCTGTTAAATTTCAAGAATCCCAAAGGTCAAATAGTCCGGTGGATACAGAACCTGCAAGAATATGACTTTGAAATACATCACAGGTCTGGACGCCTTCACAGCGATGCAGATGCACTTTCCAGGAGATCATGCGATCCACTCTGTCGTCATTGTGAATGCCAGGAGAAAAAGGGAGGTGTATCGTGGCAAGCAAGGAGGACAATAATTCAAGACCCTGTATCTTGCGATGGGTCACCTACATGGGACAATAAGGACATAAGGAATGATCAGCTAAGTGACCTCAACTTGCGTCCAATATTGGAGTGGAAGGAAGCTGGGCGTCGACCAAGATGGGAGGAGATATCCGGCCTAGGCATGGCAGTCAAGGCATACTAGGCCCAGTGGAATTTCCTCGTTCTAAAGAATGGTGTGCTTCACAGGAACTGGGAAATTTATGATGGAAAACAAAGTCACTTTCAAAATTGGTCCTACCAGAGTGGCGAATCCCAGAAATACTAAGAGGACTGCCCAGCACAGCAGCAGGTGGTCACTTCGATTTAGATAAAACCCTCGACAGAGTTCTAATGATATTCTGTTGGCTGTATTGTCGGGAGGATGTTGAGAAGTGATGCAGTCTGTGTGATGCGTGTACCGCGACGAAGGGTCCGAGGGTTAAGGGACGAGGTTCCATTCAGAAGTACAATGTTGGGGCCCCATTTGAGAGGATGGCAGTGAACATTTTCTGACCACTATCAGTCACTGAGAGGGGGAATCAGTACCTTCTGGTAGCACAAGATTGTTTCGCAAAGTGGCCCGAGGTCATACCGGTACCAAACGAAGAGGCAGGCACGGTAGCTGATGCACTTGCAGAGCATGTTTTCTCCATGTCTGGAGTGCCACTTAAGCTCCATTCTGATCAAGGACGAAATTTTGAAGCAACTTTTTTCCAAGAGGTAATAAGGGTTTTAGGAATGAAGAAAACTCGTACCACAGCTTTACACCCTCAGTCGGTTGGGATGGCCGAGAGGCTAAATCGTACCCTGGAACAGTATCTGGCGATCTTCGTAGAAGACAACCAGAAATATTGGGACTCCAAGGTACCCTTATTTCTCCTGGCATATCGTTCGGCAATCGACGAGTCTACAAGGATAACACCTTCAAGGATGCTGTTTGGGAGAGAGCTCCACCTCCCTGATGACCTACTGTTCGGACGTCCAGTGGAAGAAGAAGCAGCCACCCCAGAATACGCCATTAAACTACGTCAAAAGTTAGCCGATATTCATTAGTTTGCCCAGAAGTACCTTAAAATTAATAGTGAAAGAATGAAAACACGATATGACCGGAGAATACCTGAATAAACTTTTCAAGCAGGGCAGCTGGTGTGGTTGTACGACCCTCAGAGGCGGAAGGGGTATTGTCCAAAGCTACAGAAATGTTGGGAAAACCCGTTCAGAATCCTTAAACGGATAAATGAAATGGTCTACCGAATTTGTCGACGAGGCTCTCGGGCGATGCCTAAGGTTTTCCACATCGAACGACTGGTGCTGTACGAAGGTCCAAATGCTGGAGAGTCTGTTCGGGACGAACAGACTTAAGGAAGGGGCAGTGTTATGAGCTGTAGCTTGCACCGGCCACGAGCTCCCGTTACGCACGCGTGGACCCGACTATGTAGGGGATGTTCCACCTCGACCCTCCTCTCCCCCCAGGCAGACAAGCTCTCTGCCCCGTCGCTCACCCGGGTGGAGAGGAGATGATTAACACCGGCGACCCGGATGACGTCACAGTCCCTCTTCCTCCCCCTGCTGGAGAAGTTGGTGAGTTTAGAGGACACGCGAGAATATTCTGGGAACTTAGGACCCTCAGCGCAACACGGTAATTAGAGAAATTTCTGGGCGATGGCCTACGACCCTATAAATACAAGCCACAGCTGGACTGTTGGCCGTCTTTTGGTGGAAGCCAATTAGCTGAGTGTGGTAATCGAGCGACATTTAGAGGACGGACAACGACGGGAGATTGCGAGGCGACGGCGGACGAGGTGTTTGTGGTGTGAATGGACGAAAGGGCGTGAAACCCGACGAGTGAATGCTGCTGTGCATGAGGGCGCTCGGGGAACTCCAGAACATTGCGGACTGGTGGGACCTGGACTAAACTGAGATGGGACTGAATAACATGTGATACAAACTTTATTTTAAATATTGAAGCTGTCAAATATGAACATATAATTTGTAAAACAATTAAATAAGTTTTGATTCACTGTCTATTGGGACTGATTTTTAATTATTAAATTACGTTAATTTCTTTGAGGTAATTGTAAATTGTATTGACTGAATTAATTAATTGTAAACAGCAAGTTATATCAATTTATTGTGAGAATTTGGGTCGAGAGAATTTTGTTTGTAGTTATTGTAAAATTAAATTATGAAATTATTATCAACTCTTTTATTCAATTAAGACCTCCATCCCTTAAGGAATTTGGTTTAGCCCATTGACTTTTGAGGAAATTGTAACACTATTAATTACCTTTACACGCGGTTTACGGTGAGGTGAGCACCGTTTTAACCAACCATTAAAAAAAATCACTGCCCATGACTACGCATATGGTACGGTGCATATTGGCATGCAGTTGGCAAAGAATAGATCAAAATAGTTCTAAGAGGTGACGATTGAGTGTGTAATGTATAAACTCAATTGCTACTGAAGTCAAGGCTTTTGATTTAAAACATTTAAGAGCACGAATCTACTTATTATTAACACATTTACTTTCCTAATAATTCCTTGGTTTCAGTGGCGTGTAGTGAACTGTTGCAAGGTAAGCTGGTGTTTGCTGTACATTCTCGGTGCACGCAACAGGAGCTAATCATTGTGGAACCTAGGGAAACTGAATGTATTTCATCCACTCACAACGAGTAGGCAAGGAACCCATTACACGCGTCCTGTGGCGTCACCTACCGAACTACGTTTTAGTGGCGGAAGAGTAAATTAGCAAGCAACAGGGTAGAGCACAGAGCTAACGCCAGTTTGCCTTGCAACAGTTCACCACACGCCACTGCTGGGTTTCCACTCATAATATGCATGAATAAAGTGATACGGTTCATGAAAACATTAATCTAACATATAGCGGAAGGATACAAAATGAGAGGAAAAGTAATTCCTAAGCTGGGCTTTCAAAAGTGCTCAGTTAACCACGACCAGCCTGTAAGAACGGTATGGCTAATCAAAACAGTTTGAGGTTACTTGGGGCTGTTGGCAAGCGAACTGCTAGAAATTTTTTGCGTAATTTCCTCCCCTCCCCCTACCATTCTCCACAACGTACCAACAATCTATTGCCACCGCTGAGTATAATACCTAGTCGGGATCGAAGCCGCAACCCTGCGAAAGCGAGTTAGTCACGCCAACGTTAATTCTACTCAGGTTAGAAACAAAACGAATTGTCTTATGGTAGTGTTTGGTATAGAGAAAATTTTCACCGCTAGATGCGCAGTTTTCCAAAGAGGTAACTTTTAATTTAAATGTTAAGCTACGTGAATAATAAAAAATAAATTTTTTACTTAACTACGAAGTAATTTTATATTTGATTGATGACTATTGCAATTATTTTGTTTTTTAACGTAGAAAATATACGCTACTCTGCGAAGACATACATGTATATGCCATTACGCGGGTACTAAACACCCTACGGCGCGAACCTGAGAATAACTCGCTAGGGATTCGAAGCTTGCAAGTTCCCCAGCAGGGTGGTGAGGGGGAGGGGGGTTGTACTCTCCGCAAGGAGGGAATCGTTTCTGGGAAATAAAAATTATGTGGTGTTTTCACCAGAACGCCCAACCCTCCCGCTATTTCCAAGCCATCCATGAACGCATCGGCAGAGGGGAAGGGAGAATATTTTCCGGGATAGTTCCAAACAAAGGAAGAGGAGAACTTCTGAAAATAGTTCGGGTTATTAACATCATGAAGTCATGCTCTCAACGTTGATTGCTTTCTCGGAAGTGTTTCGGACCTTAAGATTGGGAAGCATAAACAAAAAAATAAAAAGGACCCGGGGGNGGGGGGGGGGGTATAATTTCCTATCTTTGCGTATAAAAGTAAAATATGAAAGTGTTTCCCGCTGCCTTTTGTCTCCTGAACTCTCACTTCCGCCAGAAAAATATTTCTACATGTCTACAACCACTTATATTTATAGTTACGATATTTTTACTGATTTACTTAAATATCGCAGACTATACGTGATATAATTTTGATGTACTGTTTGCTAATATAAATATTATAACAACACCTATTTTGATTTTGCAAAGGGGACAACTTATTATTGAGAGCTTTTATTATTCGTAGGCTGTTAAGCCCACAACTTGAAAATTCAATTCAACAGGTTTTATTGATGTGCACTAAGTTACATGAAAGTAAGTACTGTTCGTAGCAACCGCAAGGGCAGAAAAAAAAAATTTGTTTTTATGGTATCTTTATCTCTTAGTAAATTACATTTTTCGAGTTGCAAAACGTGAATAAGGGAACACCAAATTCACAGCATAATACCATCACGAGACACCAAGCACGTCCACTCCTTTTAAACATTTTCGTGAAGTTTTAGAAAAGTACTGGAAAAAATAAATTATCCTGATTTCTTAGCAAGTTTACGGACGCTTCATTTAGTGTGGAAACCTTATTTATTGATTTTTCGTTATAAAGTTGGACTGAGAATAAATAATAACATTTTAAAAGTTAAGTAATTTTCCCCGACCCAGCTTTTAATATTTATGAAACTACAGCTCAAAAATATTGCCTATTTAACTTAAGTTTTTATTGCACAATATTTATTTCTACAATCCGTTTTTTCTAAATAAAGTATTACTAAATTAGCTACGTAGTTCATTTGGCATGTTGTAGTTGTTCGTTACATTATTAGTTTTCCACTTATTCAGTTTAAAAATCGTTACTTATTATTTAAGTTATATATATTTAAGATTATTATTTAAATTTTAAGAAACAGACCACAGCCTTATTTTTAATTCTGTGGGATTTTTGTAAACCGGCTTTTAGCTTCCGAGCTATAAACTCCCGTGCACAAATGCACGTGCTGGATCATAATGAGAGTACATTATTTAAACGATTTATTCATAATGTGTAAATTAATGGCACAAACGGAGATGTGTATAAACAGCGTTTAAATTTCCACACACAAGTAGTTATCTATTCATATTATAAAACTCAACGTCTCTCTGTCTGTCAGTGCTCTTATCATTCGAGAACCACTTATCCGATTTACGTTGTTTTTTTTTTAATTCATAGATATGTTCTCTGGCTAGGTTTTAGTATATATTTTGTTACGTAAAGTAACATAAGGAATAAGCAGTGACGAAAATAGTGAATCAAGTCGGAAAAAAGTTTGCCGCCAGCGCGCTTTCTTGCAATACGCTGTCTAAGCCGTTAAAGGTGGAACAATATAATGTAGTAAAGAATTGTGTAGAATAGAAAGACCTAAAAAAAAACCCCGCGGTAGCATATACCTATCTATAATTTTACCTAAACAATAATTACGTAGTCCACGCGAGCGGAGCCGCAGGCACAGCTAGTCAGAAGATAAAATTGACTCACCAATTGTAAAATAATAGCCAAATATGTGCAATTTTCTTTGTATGAAAAATAAACACTCAAGATTTGACTTCAGCTACATCCAGTCAACTGCGGACTGCCTTGCAATTGTGAGCAGCTTTGGCTTTCTTTCTTTTCTTTTTTTTACTCTTTGTTTGCAATTGATTGGGTAAGATTGGGTATGAGCTGATGTGTGATTTCTTCTCCCCTCCTATGGAAAATGATACGCCTTCTGTAATAAGCAAGGTTATAAGAGAAGTGAGCAGAAATCAGACATCGTCTAGTAGAGTGGTAGGTTTGAGTGGCTCTTGAGAGCCGAAGAGGGTAAGGCGAGGTGGATACGGAACCTGGCTGGAATGCAAGGGCAGGATAGGTGGGAGACCCCTGAGAAAATACGCTGATCAGTGACATCGCCCGGCACAATTCCCAAGTGCGAAAATCCGGGCGTGACCCCCTGCCGGGAATCGAACCGAGTTCGCCTAGCTGGGAGGTGAGTAGGATAACCACTACACCACCGCGGCCCCTATGGACCTGCAACATTTGCTTTATAATTTAGCACGAAGATTGACTTCACAGCCGTGTATGTACTCGAACCGGCGTCATTTGTCCCATTGGCTGCTGTCTCGGTGCTGAACCGCTTTCCTTGTGACTGTAGAGAGACTTTTCCACTGGTTTGTGTTCGGCCAGCACGACACCGGTACGGTGACGCCACAGTTGCGGTGTCTTTCATCAAACAGTGGTCTGTGGAAAACCCTTGTTCGGTATGTATAAAAGGGCGATCCGTCTTGAGGCGATCCTACTCGCCCGTGTACGTAGAGATCAAAGAGGCTGACCCACAAACCAGCGTTCGGAGTGAGAAGGGACGGACAGTGGAAACAGCAGCTCGCTCAAGGGGGATGTTTCCAAGAAAGGCTGAGCATTTCCGCGACTGTACTTGGGACAGTGGTAGGCGACGAAGACGCTCCTTCACCACGACCATGAGCGGGCCTTCCTCGGACATGTGGATCGTCAGTATTTAGAGGTGAGAAGATAGACATGGTCTCGGAGTAGCCACGAGCATAGCTCGCACAAACACGCGCCGGTGGAAAAGTCGCTTACAGCGTGTGATTAGCTTAGAGTTTAGACCAACATTAAATATTTTTACATTGGCAATGAGCTACCCAAGGAGTGTCAATTTAACTATGTGCCAATGAAAAAGTAGTGCATACGGTCATGCGCTTAGCGGGGAGGTATCGTCGCCATATCGGATATACTTAATTTGCAGAGCCAATATTTAAAAATCAAACTTGTCAAGGCCCAGGGAATATCTCAACAGTTATTTCGAAATACAATTTATTTCCTTAACGTACTTCGTTTAACACCTGTAACCTAATTCAAAGGGTGCACCATTTTTAAAAATAATTTATGCATCCTATTGTAGAATAAGGATATAGTCTGGTCACGGCAAACTGAGCACTTTTGAAAGCCCTGCTTAAGATATATTTGTATTTTTCCGCCATGTTAATTACACATTGTCATGGGTCTCATCATTTTATTCATGCGCCAGTCAACTGAAACCGTGGAATCACTATAGAAGTAAATGCTTCACAAATCTGCTTATTCGCACACTCAGATGCATTAAAAATACAAAGGAAGAGAAATCATTTCAGTTTTCACAATTGTTTACCTAACACTTTTAATTCAACATTAAGACATGGAGCTACTTTCCCTCCTACGTTACCAACTTTACTGGGCCCATGCCAGTCTCGTGCGCCCGTTAAAATATAATATGCAGGTAGGGATAGTGGCATTTTTTGAATGGTTGATTTCAAAACTGCTCACTTAATCGTGAACAGTCTTTATAACTGAAACCATACAATCTTCAAACATTTAGTTAAATAGTCCTCGATGCAATGTCAAGTTTAAATTTTTAATGTCGGGTCATGAAGATAGATTAAGAAGATTTATAGATAAAACTCATAATGGGAGGGCTAAACCCCTCCCTCCTCCACCAAAAGATTAATTATTTTGTATTTGTACGAAATACCGTTCAACTTGTGTACATTACTTACAAATACTCTTTCCTGCCATAAAATAATATTAGACCGCACAGTTTTTGTATCACAGCGTGTCAAAATCACAATTTTAATGTTTTTGGGACGTAGGCCCCATAAATAATATAAACGAAAACATTTACAGAATTTAACATGGGTGACGGAAAGATCATGTCTTATTCATTTTAAGGTATGCTTCGCAAAATCTATTCAACAAAAATTCTGAGACAGCTATGAAACAAAAATATGCGAAGTGTTTTAAGCAATATTCTGAAAAATTGCGCAAACCTTTTATACTGATTTAAAATATTTCTTTAAGAAACTAAATGTATTTTAGTTCAACGTGAATTATGTCATTTTGGTAAGCGAGTTAGTTTATATTATTTGAACATCGCAAAAACACTAAAATTGCGTTCTGACATGTCATTATGCAAAAAAAAAAAAAAAAAACGCTGTCAAATTATTTTTATGTGATTAAATAGTGCTTGTAAGTAATGTCTACAAGTCGAAGAGTAGTTCATACAAATGTAAAATAATGACGATTTTCGTCGTCAGCATACTTAAGGTATATGCTGTTCATGGTAAAGTGAGCACTTTTGAGGCCCTAGTTCCTTTTTTCCTTTTACCTTTTCAATCACCTTTTCAATTATATATTGCCATGTGAGTAATAAACACATTGTGTATATTCCATCGCACTCGGAAGTTAACGTCTAAGGCTAAAATAAAATATATTTATTGAGTCTTATTCCAAATGAGAGGGCTTTCAAAAGTGCTCACTTTAGCATGAATAGCCTACATAGTACTCCATTTGCGCTTACTTCCAAATTTTCTGAAGCCCTGCTGAAGATTTACTCCGCCTCATTCAAACAAAACTTAGAAAATGACACCAGTGGTACAACGCAACGCATTCGTGCGCACTCGTGTAATAACAATTTTGCATAAGAGCTATTTCTTACTAGGCATTACCAACACAAATATTTTCTCAGAGTTTTTATTCATGTTAGTTATTAATGAAATATTGTAAGTTGCAGCTAAAATATAAGTAACAGTTAAGTTTAGCCAAATATGAGATACTTTTATGTTAACACAAGTATAAAACGCTTGTGGCATGACATATTTAGGAAGCAAACGAACACGTCATACGTAGGGTGCTTTTTCAAAGGTTTGATTCAAAAAGTGCAAAGAAACCGCGAATAAACTATACGTAAGGTGTCGGCAAACAATAACGTGTAATTGTCAGGTCTGTGGAGAGGAGAACCGGCAAGGAATTGTACGTCTGCGCCGCGTCTCCCGAGTGGCAGGCGAGGCGTGCGGTCTCCTCCAGACGTCGTCTCCCCCCGGGTAGTCATGGTGACCGGCGGCTGCGCGCCTTCCCTACCGGCCTTCAAGGTCACGGCGGGGGTGGAGGCGGGATCGATACCTTCTGTCTCTGCCGGGGGTGTGGCTCTTGCCCCACCACCCTCAGCTTCTGCAACCACGGTGGCAGGCGGCTTGCTGCGGCCGAACACACCCTTTCGCCACCCTTAGCCCTCGACTTGTGCAAACCCGCGGGACCCGCCCTCTGCCCTCCCTACTGTACAGGCCCTTCATACACAATCAAAGTTCACTTCAAATATTCTTCAAATTTATTAAAATTCAATTCCTTGAATGTTGTGTGACGTCACTCGTATGTCATAATCGCGGCCATTTCGTCTTTCAAGCCACAGAATGACCTAAATGTCTTCAAGGATTTTCGCTTAGAGCATCTTCTATATTTTCTTGAATCCAATTTTACAACTAGCACTCCGAATTATTAAAACCGTATAAATATAACGTGTAGTAATTTATGCACATTTAAACTACAAAAATATTTGCATATATCTATTTCATGCAAAGTAAATATATTATATTAAAAGAAAAATGTTTTTCTATTTAGAAATTATTTTCTTATAGTGCATGGTTTGTAGTGTAAAGGTTAAAAAAAAAAATTACAAGTTGCCACTTTAATATTTATTGAATACAGCTGCATGTGTGAAAAGCCTTTCACAATTTTGAAGTAAAAATTCAAATCGATTTTGAATTCAGTAATTCTAAGTGCATGTGAACACTTTATGTATTTAATAAGTTCAATACAATAGCTTGATTTAAATAAAATACTTGGTCGTGTGAAATTGCCTTAATAGTGGGCAACACTCGTCGTTTTGAGGGTCGGACGATGACGCTGGTCGGTGGGTTTTCTCGGGGATCTCCCGTTTCCCCCGCCCTCATTTCATTTCACCTTCATCGGCTCTCAAGACCTCGTTAAGAGCCGCCCAAATCTCTCAACTCAACTCGTTTTGATTGGATTCGTTAGTAAAATTAATGTTCTGGGTATACAAGCTTTTATTCAGAAAAGATAAAAAAAAATTATCTACAGCCGCCACTGTTTACTTTTATCATATTCAATATATTCAAAGAAAAAAAAATGTATAGTGAAAATGGTTTAAAAATAGCATTTTTTGGTCTTTCTTGCGCAATTTCCTTAAGGGAAAAGGAGGAAATTATGGAGTAGCATCTGTAATTTAATACATTGGCTGTCATCCCACTACCACAGATCTAATTTGCGAGAAATTCAGCTTCCCGAAAACGCATGTAACAGTGTTGGGAGGGCCCGTTGCAATGCTTCCTTATGGCCAAACGTGACTTTGACGAGTCCCCTTACGAAGGCTCGCCTGTCTGGAGCTTGAACTGGGTTGCAGTTGGTTTGAAATACACGTTTTTCCACGAAACTGTTACACGTGCGTCCAATGTACTAATGGAGAAAGAACACGCTTTTTAGACAAGGCCTGTTAAGTGCTTTCAAGACGTGACGTATATTAGATACACCATTTCAAGGCACTCCAACATAGCTTTTTTTATAATAATAAGCACGCAGCACTACGAGAACACTGCATACCAGTTCACAGCCTAGCGCTTAGTGGTGATGGCGCAATTGATGCGCGTAACAGAGTAGCCCTTATCGTTCCTGGGCTTCTCGGCCTCAAATGCCGGGCCCCGTTAGGCTCGACTTCACCTCTTATGCAGAAATTATTCGTTTTCGTGTAATAATTTCAGTTCCAAAGTAATTATTAAAAATTTCTGACTATAGAAAAAATTTTCATTTCGCGAGTTGTTTTATATTTCCGTACTTAATTTTGAAATGTGTTATTTGTTAGTTGTAAAAAATAGAGTAACGTGTTGATATTTAAAAATTTTTATTATGATATTTGTGACATTTTATGTCTATAGTTTGGATTTCATGCTTGTTCTGAAGGGCAAGGCCTATAGCTAAACTTGTATAATGGTTAATCATTTTTTAAATATTATTTTACTTCACGAAACTTAAATTCGCAGAAAATAAAATAATGCGATGTACCTAGATGGTGACGCATTTCAGGACAAATCATTATAAAAGTTTCCGGTAAATAAACCAATGCTAAACTTAACTGGAACTGTACAGATCATAGTAAGACACTATTGAAAAACTATAACTGCAGTATTAGAAAATAGATTTTGCCAGATTTGTGGGCAAATATTTTACCAGTGTGATACATTATTTTATAGGTTGTTTTTCACTGCTAATTGAGCCTTTTCGAAAGCCTTGGTTTAGATCTACCTAATCACTTTAAGGGATTTACACAATGGAAAACTTAAACATTAAGTGGTAAAACATAGAAAATTTACCATTGCCTTGGCTAGGGGTGTAACTAGGTTACATGAGCCCTGGAGCAGTTTTGACCCCCTTCTTCTACTTAGTACCAAATCCACTCGTTGCTATGAATATTAACCAGTAACTTTTTAACGGTTCTTTGTGTAAATTTTCAATTTTTGTTCAAATAAATTTTACTCTTATATTGGTTTAAAATTGATGTTTGCTTTTATTTAGAAATGTTATGTGTAATAACAAGAATTAATTGTTACTTGCTAGTAACGTTCTGTTTATTAATAAATTTAATATGATTTGGAAGTAATAAAAATCTGACAGCCTCTTTCTATATATTTCCAAGGACGTTTATTGACAATAAATTTAAAATGAAGACCACAAATGAGTGAGGTTTAAAGAGCGGAAAGTACCATGTATTCAAATCGATCTAACACACTAGCGGTACCTATCTAATCCCATAGGGACGGAATTACGAGCTGAAAAATGTATCAACTGTATCGACTTACGCTAAAAATGAGACTTTTCGATATATTGAACGATTATAGCAATGCTTGGCAACGTACATAATCGATACCTTTTTTTTTTTAATTTGCTTGATTCTATTATTTTTGGCGTAGTTTTGAATAACTGCTGGGCGATAGCATTCCAAATAATCATACAAGATATCAGTGTCAGTACTTATTTTTAACGATCGCTCATATTTTATAATCCGATAATCATGTTTCCTAAAAGTGAATAGTTAGCCACGTTTTCGTCATGTGATGGGTAAGGCGTAAAATTTCATCCATTCCGAGAGTCGGAAACACAACACAGTTTCCTCTTCACTTTCTGCGATGTCTTTAAAATAAGAAGTATGTCACATTTAAAGCACACCAAAAATAATTATCTGTAAACGCAATTAAAACCACGTGCATCACTGTTATACTCTGATTGGAGAATGACACGCGACAGTCATTACTATAGAGTTATCTATCTTGTGAGGACGCAGCTTCTTGAGATCACAAGTAATCATTCCGCCTATTATAGTTTCCTCCCCATGGCGTGGACATTAACAATTAAACAATACAGTTTAGAGGTAAACTTTTGTCATATTATGGACATAAATTTTAATATAATTTAAATTCTTAAAACAAATCATTAACACAAGTAAACATGTGTAAAAATTCTCAACTAATCTCTTCCTTGATTTTCACATGCAAAATGTGCAAGCGCATGGCCCAAATTAATTTTTAGCACTTATTTTCAGTATAGTGGCCTTATAAATTTTTTTTCGTTAACTTAGTATATACACCATAATGTTTGTCCAATTACGACTAAAAGTGGTATGCGAAAAGTATCAATTACAAGCATCAAATAAGCTAATACAGAGCCTCTTTTGTAAGATAGTGATACATGATTAAAAAAAAGATAGAGCCGCATGAAGAAATAAAAATTTGTGTCATACCTCGGGAAACAATCAACATATACCATGATACAGACAACATATGCTATGATACTCCATTTAAACTGCTATGTTTTTATGTATATCAGACACTTATTTACAAACTGGTGGCCCTATAAACATTTTGATAACTATGCCATACCTACAAATCCATAAAAACATAACAACAATTTCAACCGTATGCTGGCAGGTATCTAATAATCTTGTACGCAATATTAACATGTAATTTAAATGGTTAAGGCACTTATTTTCAAAATTATGGCAATAGGATTATTTAATTTTAACTGACATATTTATTTTATCTGTGTCTTAAAGTATGGCCTACTTAATTAAGTTTACTCGCATTTCAATGTAATGGAAAGTCGGCTAATTAGTTATATTGGAAATTTCTTGTTCTTAATGCTGTAATCAGTTATTTGTATCAGCGTTTCTATTGCCTGTGACAAGTTTAATTTAATTTGAACGTCTTCTGGACGTAGCCATTTCTATAGCAATGAGTGTATTTATCGATCTGGTAACCGTGTCGTGTGTTACAAAAAAATAGTATGACTGCATGACAACTCAACATATGGGTAAATGTGACTCTTAAAAAATATGTTTATTATTTGAAGTGTATTTATCTTTTAGCACACTTATACGATATCATGAATATTATAATCTCATATACGAAAAGCATGAATTATGAGAAAAGTGCTGTATGTTGTACGTTATTTTATCTCAGACCCTACGAAGAAATAAGGATATTTTTTCTTGACTGGTAGAGTTCAGATCACGTCGCTCGGTGCTCAGAAAAGTCAACAGTTCGTAAACTTTTGGAATGCCAACCATGTGCTATTTGTATATAGTTTCGCTGAGTTCATGTACCCGTTCAGAAAAAAGTTACATTATTACGTGTCATTGTATTCCAAAGGACATCTTAATTATGTATCAAATTAATTGAAAACAGTTGTTTACACTTATTTTCATGCATAATTGGGCAATTGGGCAGTGGCACAATTCACATTACAATGCTTTAGTCATTTTTAGTTTCTATAGTTTTTTCACACACTCTTATGAACAAATGTACACTGCTGGCCATTATAATTGAAAAAGCAAGAAGAAAGCACCTGAAAAACCCCACATTACAGGAATGCGTGTAGTAGGGTAGGATAGCGTCGTGATTGGTTGTTCAGCTGAGTGGCGCAGCACATGCGCCAATGGCGATACTGATAAGTGGTATATAAGTGTTAGTAGGGGAGCTGCTGAGAGATAGTGGCGTTGCGTTTCCCCACAGTTCGTGTGCATAGCCGGAGTGAGCAGGTCACTTCGAAGAACACGACAACCACACGAACAGGTTTCCACCTCTGACCACGGGAGAATCGTGGCCTACTGGGATTGTGGATTATCCTGCCACGAAAATGGTTCTTGCGTTGGAATAAATGCAGTCACAGTGACGTGGATATGGGATCAGTGGGCGTCGAGGGACGGGATGAGCGATGTGCAGAAAGCCGACGGCCCCATTGCACCAACGAGTGCGAGGACATACATATGGTGTGCATGGCAATTACAGACCGTACAGACACATCAACAACCTAGCTCAGGAGTTCAGGCATGTGGCACATCAATCTGTGTCTGCATGTACGGTTCGTCGCCATCTGCAGCATCAAGGCATTATGGTCAAGCGTCCATTACTGCGGCTGCCACTGACTGTTCCTCACAGGCGCCTGCGGGTGCAATGGTGGGTGGATTGTCGGGTCTGGAGGGACGAATAACATGCCATCGTCTTTTCCGGACCCTACTACTGCTTGCAGAACCACGATGGCCACGTCCATTTCTGGCGACATTGTGACACACGCCTATACGAGTCCTGCAGTATGCACCGTCATACCGGCCCAGCACCTGGAGTTATGTTATGGGATGCCATCCGATTCCCGTCCCGTGCCTAGTCCGCATCTCTGGCACGCTAACCAGCAACCACTACATCTCGAACGGAGGTGTTGGAGCCTGTTGTTGTCCCCTATCTTCAGGGTAAGTCGGAAGGCCTATACTAACAGGACAATACGCAACCGCATGCGGCATACTTCTTCCGATGGTTNGGTGTACCAGTTTTTTTTGGCCCTTCAGTGTATATACCAAGGTATTCTCCGGACTTCCTGGTCTCGTGCAACTAATCGATACATACATCGAAAGTCGAGAAAGACATATAATAATTTAAAAAATGAAGTTTTTCATTTTGATAACTGGAAATTACGAGTTTACACAATATTACGTACGTAAGTAATTAAAAGGCATGAAGAAAAATATTTATTAAATAAGAAACATAATATAGAATACACATATAAATATTTAAACATTACAAAATTTTCAGATGATAAAGTTTATTTTACAACTTCAACGAGAATAAACAAATATATTAAGCAGAATTAGAGCACGTTCCAATAAGGGAAAAAATATTTGGCGAAACACCAAATCAATAAGAAAATAATTAACAGAATTACATAGTGACATGAAAAAAAGTGCCAACACAACTGGCACATCTAGCAATCCTACTAAAAACGATTGATTTTTGTCTTTGCATGGCACCCCANGTGACATGAAAAAAGTGCCAACACAACTGGCACATCTAGCAATCCTACTAAAAACGATTGATTTTTGTCTTTGCATGGCACCCCAATTTTTTTATCACACAAATACTTTGGCAATAATTTTGTAATGCTCTGTTTCAAGTTAAATAAATTTCTCTACTGAAAAGAAATTTTCTCTTTGGTTTTTATTCGCCAGTAATTCCTGGAGACTAACATTTTAACGTTTTATCTTGAAGCAAATAACATTTAAATATTAAATTAAGAACCTCAAATTCTTTTACATTATAGCTTCTTGCAGCTACTCATCCAATCAATACAAAAAAATTTGGAATTATTAAATATCTTACAAGGTTACTACAATCTGTTCTTCTGGAAGAATCATTTGTTGATGGAAGTCACACCAATTCTTCAGCAATTGATGTTCAAATTGGTCTAAAATGTAATAAAAGGTTTCTTTCGTCATTCTAAAATATTCAATAAACCTTTCTTGTCTGCTTTCAATTGAGGGAATAGGTGATGATATTCACCACGTGTAGCTCTTAACTGATTAATTTCACGAACTCTACGTTTCTGTGGTTTTAATTTTAAACTATCATTTTCTGTAGCAATAAGCCAACTCGCCACGTCATCACTACTCAGTTCCATGACTGCTGAGGCCGCGTGGTCGGCGCTTGTAATCTACCTCCACCGTGAAGCCTCGCCTGCGCCGAGAACCGGCGCCGGTAATCTGAATCTGACAACCTGCCTGCACTGTGCGCGTACTCTTAGCGCAAGGCTCTGAATTGGCGTGCAGTTTTCTCTTCCTGACGCGTGCGTAGAGTGAATACTACGCAAAACCAGTCTCCGTGTCCCAACATTGAACTGCTTTTCTGCCAATACGACTGTCATAAACGACATTGATAGGATTTGAGATTACAATACTGCGTATGCATACATAGAAGTGCTTTGAGATGCTTGTATACTTTATCCAACCAATTTTATTGCAATTTGAGTAAATTAAATTTGGTAAAATTGTTTTATTCATATAAAAAGCTTATCTTTTGAAAATTAAGATATAAACAAATACGTTTATCGATGTTGACCATGTCACTTTGACAGTTGTATTGGTGTGGGGTAGGTCTATGTTGGGTACGTACGCAGAAGACTAAAAATCAGTCCACCTCATCTTTAGTCTATGACTGCTTGTACCTATGGGACTTTCAGCGGTGACGCTATCTTTTTAAAAGCGGAAAGCCTATAGCAAGGTTCAATGCAGTGACCTTGAATATTTTTGTCTGTATATGACGCGTATTAAGATAGAGTACTTTGAAAAAGGAGTTTCTTGCTATGTAAGAGTGCCCCGAAATTATGTTTATAATGTGCGCAATGGAAGTATTCAAAACGCCTCGTCTGAAGTGGATGTTCTTTTCGTAGGTCAGCACATTGGGAGCACGTTTAACAGTTTCGTGGAAAAACGTGTACTTCAAGCACACTGCAACGCAGTTCAAGCGCCAGGTAGGTGAACTCCTTAAGAAAAAGCACTTTACAGATGAAATTGAATAAGCAGTAGATTAGCTAAAGTATTAACTGACGTTTAGTATGTGGTCGATGAGGAGTGCTGTAAGATGCATGTTCCATAAACGCTCTGTAATGACGGTGACACCGGGCAAGGCCAGGAAGCTGCCAGCTTGCTCGGACGGAACGCAGCAGGGGCTGCCAGATAACATGAGCCGACATGGCGGCAGCCCGACGCTAGGTGCTCGCCACGCCCCCTAGTTAACACGCGCGTTTCGGGCCCGCCTCCCTCCCCCGCATGACTATCACGCAGCCGAGCACACCCCGTTTGACTCGCCCCCTAGACGGGAGTAAGTGTATATGCGGTGTCGGGTTACCCCTGCCAGGGGTATTCATGCGGTAAACACACACGCCGAGGGTGTTACATTACACCTCACGGCCTGGGAACAAGCGGCAATCCGTTGCGCGACCCCTGGCTGCCGCATCCTGTACAGTGGTCGTCATAAGTTTGCCGTCACTCGTCGGCCCGATGGCCGTAGGCTCGTCACCACTCTTTCAGGTAAAATAGTTTAAAGCGTTGCAACGACAAATTTTTGGTTCGGAACTGCACAAATATTAGCATAACGCTCTGTCATACTGTACGTCGGGACCAGTAGTACTCTATTCGTGTTTTTGTTGTTATATGCAGCATCTGTTTATAAGACTGAGGAATATAAGCATACTGCTGGACATGGAAATCGCTACACCCTCTTTCCTTACGTGAAACTTCATTAAACCATCACAGATAGTACAAATGAATAGTGATTAGTATTCCACGTATAGATGATACGTTGTTTTACTTCTACAAAGCACACATTCAAAATGGGGTAAAGCATCATCTCGCGACTATACAGGCAGCGATGCGACGAGGTATTTCATCATGCATGAGGCGGACAGTGTAATGCGGCACAAGTAGTAGGAAATAGAGACTTCTGAAGCACCTGGCCACTGACTGCGGGGTGCGGTGTCATGGCGGCCATCTTGGATGGAGCATCTTGTTCTGTCATTCCTCGTCAGCAGCGGCCATTTTCACTTTTTTCTCTCAAAAACACTCAAAATTTCCCGAATTTCTCTTAAAATCAGACAAATTTCCTTCATAAATTTCCCTTAGCCAAATTTTTATGAGCCACTCAGTCCGAAAATAGCATGATCCCCAAATGTTGCTAAGTGACCCTTTTTTGGGAATGAGGGACGAGGGATCATCCTAACATCACACTCTGTCATTCTATGCCAGCACCATCCATCTTGCCTGAAGAATGTATGAGTTCATTGCCCCATCATGCGACTTCATGCACTACCTCGTTACAAGCATATATTATACGACCTATGTCAAGTATGCATATGCTAAAGACAGAAATACCAAAGTCAATAATGTCATCCAAGGTCAGATCAAGGTCATGATCATATGATGTCAACCAAGGTCATGGTCATATGACATCAACCAAGGTCATGGTTGCTTGTCATGGTTCATGCTGTCGTGAGTAGTGTGAATAACTATGTGGGTTTTCTAGGAGTGCTCCCATATTTTTACATATAAATGTAATGGCGGGAAGCCTTTTGTGGGCACAAGCCAGGCTCTTTACTGTAAAACGAACCACACACACACACACACACATATATATACATATATGACAGTTGATGTTCTGACACCGTGAGGTGAGCTTCCGTTTGGAAGCGCTCTCTTGTCATACCACGAAGATGAATTCTGAATATGAAGGCCTGCCTTTGACCTCAACGATCATGGAGCGGTGACCTGCGTCATCGCTAACTGGTTGTCGCCAGTGCCGATTCTGCGATCGAGTTACACATATGGTCAAAATGTTCGTCGGTATGAGAGAACGGCCTGTATGAAGAGTCTTTTCGCGCGATGAAGCATTACGACATTGTTATGAATTTGGTGACTTTATCTTAAACAATTTGGAAATTACAGCCAACTATGCTTATAACTTGGCTTAGGACATACTTGATATGCGTGCGGTGCGCCTCTGGATTAGCATGCGTAAGCAGACTTCGCTCCATGTCGCGCATGTGGAATGACAGAGCATGAGACTCGTCCGTGCCAGGATGCCAGGTGAAAGGAGACCAGAATGAATATAAGAAAACCAATGTGGAATGACAGAGCATGAGACTCGTCCCCACCAGGATGCCAGGTGAAAGGAGACCAGATCGAATATGAGATAACTAAGGTGGCAGCAGATGACGGTGATGAGAAAACATCCAAAATTGAGAGCTTGGTAGGCAAGAGAGAGGAAAGGGTGAAAATAAAGGAAACTGGAAGGAATATGAGAAAATCTCAAGGGCTAGAGCAGACTAGAGAGAATGGACATGAGGGAGAAAGACTCGAAGGAATGAGAGAAGTTGCATGATAGGGCTATGAACTCCAACATTCTTCAGACAAGATGGATGGTGCTGGCATGGAATAACAGATCGTGAATGTGAGGATGATCCCTCGTCACTCATTCCCAAAAAAGTGTCACTTAGCCACATTTGGGGGTCATGCTATTTTCGGTGACTCATAGAAATTTGGGTAAGGGAAATTCCTGTTGGAAATGTTTCTGGTTTTGAGGGAAATTCGGGAAATTTTGAGCGTTTTGGAGGAAGAAAAAAGAAGTATCGAGGGAAAAAAGTAAAAATGGCCGCTGCTGACGAGGAATGACAGAGCAAGATTTTTCATCCAAGATGACCACCGTGGCACCTAGGTGCCACGGCCAGCAGCCAGGTGCTCCAGAACTCTTTATTTCCTACTACTGGCACATACCCCCATGCTACCTGCAACTGCAGTCATAGATTATAAAATGGTTGGACAGATGGTTGTCCCCACTTAATCTTTGTCGCCATTAATAATTTATTTTGTGGTAGCTACAAAAAAGTTGTTCACCACAAAAAGGTTTGGTAGGGTGAATACCAACAAAACATTTTGTGGTCACCGTAAAATATTTTATTGTGTGAAGGAGTTGTGTCTACCTCTTGTAGTGACTGCAGGTGGGTGCGAGCTGTATGGGAACGAGCATTATCTTTTTGTATGATAGTTTTGGGCAAAAAACAGCCCAATAAAGGCAGAAAAAGGGGCCCGCAGAACCTCATTGCCATATCGCTATGCTGGCTCTATTCCTTCAACCACCACGAGACGTCACCAGGAGTCATAACTGATGGCACTCTATGTTATAACACATAGGACGTATGGCGTTCACAAATCAGTGCACGATTGCTGGGTTGCCCACCGCTGCGTTAAAACCTGTCGCGACCATCATCTGCATAATAAATGAAGCGGCACTAATCAGAGAACACAATGCGTCGCCATTCCTCTGTCCAACGTTGACGTCCCTGGCACCATTGACGGCATGCCGCACGATTCCAAGGATCAAAATCAAACGGCACAATTAACACCGGCCTGTAGGCCAGCCTCATTCAAGCGGTGACGAATGTTTCTTGCTGGGACCGTCAAATTCAGTGCAGGCCCCACAAACTGCAGGATTTCTCTGGATGTGATGCCACGTTCTGCTACTGCACGTCAGCGTATGCGTGATCTTCCCTGTTTGCAGTGCGTGTGGTAGTACCTGTATGTATCCACGCCTGCATACATCGTCTCATAGTGGCAACTGCATGGCTATGAACGGCTATACGAGTCGACCTTCCGGCTTCGTGCAGTCCGACGATACTATCCCACCAAATACGTCTGGGTGGTGATATTCGTCACGAGCACGACGCCGTGGCATACTGATCTGCCTCTTAACCGACTTATGCTCTTTCAGCCTGTTGTATGGCCCTTTTAAGCACTTGGCACTGGCCACAAGCTCTCCCTGTATCACGGGTTGCATTGGCGTTTCTAAAACGTCATTTAGACCATTTTCACTGCGCAATTGGTACTGTATGTGGTCTTGATTTTTTTGCAAATGTATGACACCTTATGTTTGTAGTGATTTATATGTGCTGCAGTCTACGTATAAAGAACACATGTCTCCTATACATAAGATACTTCCCTTATTGAACGCTGTTTTCAGCTGTGTNGTGATTTATATGTACTGCAGTCTACGTATAAAGAACACATGTCTCCTATACATAAGATACTTCCCTTATTGAACGCTGTTTTCAGCTGTGTAGTGTGTAATGTAGATCATCAAATCCACTTCCTATGCAACGCCCTATATACAACGTGTTTCTTAATCACCGAGAACAAACTTAGGCAGTGCATTTTTGACGGAAATATAAGACTAAAATGTAAGTACCACTTTTCTCGACAAATAATTATTAAGGGAGCTGTGTGCCTCTGAAAAATCCTCGTTTAAATTGCCGTAATCTGTATTGTGATTTGCCTACCTGGTATGCACCACACGTTCTGTTTTAAATGTTTAATATTAATTATTTATCAATAGGTTCACCTGAGACTGTTCCGACAAGACGACATTTTCTCTTTATTTAAATGTGATGATAAACATGTTGTCTTTAAAAATGGCTTAGAACGCAGTGTTGCAAAGTTTGATGCAAACATAGGGTGCCAACAGCCATTTCCAAAAGGAAGGGAGATGATGTTACCGACCACGTTTTTAGAGGCGTAAGATCTGCTTTATATAAATCACCATTCACCAATTTGTTGCTTAACCACAAGTTGTTTTTGATATTTTCAACTAAACATATTTTAAAACTCAAATTTTGGGGGCGCATAGCTCCCTTAATAATTACTTTAGGTAATTAGTTGTAGACGTATTTTTGTTATATATTTTTGTAGGGAATTGCCTCCCGAAGTCTCTCCCCATGTTTGAGAAACACGTGGTATAGACCACCGTGCCTGAAACGGTAAACTTACCACTCCTGAATTGAACCTTTTATAATACCCCTGCCTATTACAGCATGTGTGCATTTTGTAAAGTTGGTAGCGATGTACGTTGTACGAAAAGTAGAATTAAAGTCATGTGTTTAAATTTCTGGACACTGAATATACTTGA
Organism: Clitarchus hookeri; assembly: GCA_002778355.1. Taxonomy (NCBI): domain Eukaryota; kingdom Metazoa; phylum Arthropoda; class Insecta; order Phasmatodea; family Phasmatidae; genus Clitarchus; species Clitarchus hookeri. The sequence continues at coordinate 68,647 of NQII01000754.1, forward strand.
TTCGATTCCTTTAGTTTAGTGCGCATTAAAGTACGAATTCTCATATTAGTTAAACATTTATATTCGTGACAGTTTCATATATCGCTGTATAGACGCATGAATAATATGAAGAGGGCCATGGTAATATCATTTTTACGTTAAGGTTGAATTGGAGCTGGAATCCTGGTTACTCCGCAACCATCAATACACGTCAACGCCAAATTAATTTTAATTTAATTTAGCATAAAATTTTATTAAGCTATCTTCATGGTTCTCGTTGAATTTGAAAAAAGATAGTTCAGTTTTAACCAATGCAAAATATTATTAACGAAATACATTAATTTCATAGTAATTTTTAAAATATATTTAAAAAATCGCTTTGTACCCCTTAATTTTGTACGAAGTTCATTGATATCTGATCTCCTAAACTGTTCTCTGTCGCCAGCCAGCCCGGATGAACACGAGAGCGAGAAGACGGGATGTGTGAATGTACCGGCAGGTAGAGTGAAGACACTAACCAGAGAGCGAGCACCTCCTGAGGGCGGGAGCGTGGAGCGAGTGTATGAACTCGTCGGGGCGGCAGCTCGGTGGGCGACGAGGCGTGGGAATCCTCCAAGGTGACTCACGCCATTGCGTCATCGGCCACCTTCCCGTATCGCCTTATACGACTGCGCCCTGCAGGTGTCAGTACCCCGGCCCGGCGCACCAGCTAGAGCGACCTTCCCGCGCCGACACCCCGCAGAGCAGGACAAAGGAAAGCAGGGACCTGGGCGCCAGTGTTGCCAACATCTTAGACTGCGAATTAGAAATTCCACCAGTATCCACTAGTGCATGAAAACACGCGTAATAATCCTTTTAATAGCAAGACCAGGGGCGTATTTTCGGTTATTTTATTTTCATTCAAGGGGGAAGAGGTTATGTTTCGAATCCCCCCTCCCTCTGGCTTAGCTCCTGGACAAGACCAAACGTGTAAATAACTAGGTTTAAGTTTATTGATTTAGATGTCTTCAAAAATTGTAAGATATCATCAACTTAAATTTTTTTACTTGAGGACTTGAAGAGAATCCTTCTGCTACTGTACGAGATGTGTAAGTTTTCATGGTGACAACTTTTTGGAGTATCTTCTGAGTCATTACAAAGTTTTACGGTTATAGGTTATTCGCAGTAAAATGAGCACGGGTGAAAGTCCTTTTTTGGAATAACAGTTAAAAATATACTGTATTTTAGCTTTAGACGTCCACTCCCGAGTGCGGTGAAATGTACATACTGTGTTTATTGCAAACATGGCAATATATATTTAAAGGTGGTTAAAGGATAAAAAATGGCTGAATGAAAAAAGTAACTAGAGCGTCCCTCAAAAGTGCTCACTTTACCGTGGACAGCCTATATCAATTAGGAAAGTATGCTAGAAATATTTACCACTTTGCCATGTACACATTTTCAATACAATTTTGAAGACTGCAGTTAGTGACATATATTTTTTCTAGAAAATTTCCCACCACATTCCACAGACAATTTTTATAAATCCACTAGACTGACCACTAGATAACAATTTTGTCCACTAGGTTAAAGTTGAAATCCACCAAATCTGGTGAAAAATCCACCACGTTGGCGACGCTGGGCGGCTAGTTCCCCATAGCGCTGCTTGGACGCGCCACGTGCCCGGCCGCCCACGCGGCGTGATGTCATTCCCCCACTTCCCGCTCCCACAGACAAAACAATCAGCTGAGAGTGCAACCATTCAAAAATGCGTTCCTAAAGCTTGGCTAAAGTTTTACACCGATCACGCCGAACAGACAGATCGTACAGAATTTATGGTTGTTCACATGGAAGCAGATTTTTCTGCGTTACTGGTTTGTTATTTGGTTGTAAGATGTTTACAACCATACTGTTTCGTTCGTTTCACTCTATTTTGTTAAATTCGTCGTCGTACGAATTCTTGTTAAATGATTTTCAAGTGTTTGTAGTTTTGCTTCATATTCCCTAAAATATTTTTTTTTTAGTGCTACATATCGGCTCATTTCCAAATTACGTTTATTTTAATAAACATTAGGATTCCCGTTTTTTAAAAATAGAAATACGTTAATTAATTACCGTTGACTATTACATGAATACACTTGATAATCCAAGAAAACGGTGCCATAAAACATTTGAAGTATTGTACTTCTGGGACATAACAGAAAAATCTGGTCTTTCCGGGAGGCAGAAATTTCGGCGTGAGTTCAACTTTTCGGAATGGCTGGTGCGGAAAACGATAAGTTCCGATTGACTGTCCCAGCTTTCCGTTCTGCATGTTCGGCGTGATCAGCGTAAATGTGAACCGGGTTTAATTAAACCGCTCACTTTCGTGGTGCGTGGCCTCACTTGTGTTGTAGCGTGTTTTAAATACACGCATTGAAAATTAACTGCGTAAGGGACAATCTGACGATATGAGATTTTTTGCACTGAAACACACGCGTGTTAAGGACAACAATTTCTCACTCAAGAAATCCTACCATCGCCTCCACGCGTAAGGGGCTGAATGAATTGGTATGCCATGCGTAGGTCTTGCTACACGAAACCACAGAAAATATTGATATTTAAAATTATTTTGGAAATAAATTATTTATTCATATTTTTTGTTATATGTAAATTTCAATGTTTCATTAAAAATAAATAAATATATTAAAAACAATTGGCAAGATGTCTTGACATAGCAACATTCATTACGAAATTTCACGTAGGATTCATTTGTTTGAAATAGCTATCTTTGAGATTGACCCAATGAGAAGGAATTTTGTTTAACATTGATTCCCCATTTGAAGTTCGCAGCTGCCGGCTTGGTAGGCAGGACCGTTAGGAATACAGAGGAGGAACTGCCGCTTAAACGACGAACTCCAACAGTGCACGCAAGCAAAACTGCGTCACTGGCCAGCATCATGCCGGAACGACGTTCGACAATCAGCGCCTGGTAACTTACTCGCCAGCCGACAGGGAGCATTCCGCAGCACGCAGCAGGCAATTAGACACTATGGCCGTTCGCAGAGCCTCACGCAGCCGAAACAGAGAATTGATACATTCACATCAAAGGAATCGCCACGTCATTTCGTTTCTGTGTTCTTACGTACTCTGTGGCTTGGTTTTAGCGAATTATAAATTCCACCAGTATCCACTAGCTCATGAAAACACACGTAATAATCCTTTTAATAACAAGACCAGGGGCGTATTTTAGGTTATTTTATTTTCATTTAAGGGGGGGGGGGTTATGTTTTGAAATTACCCCCCACCCCCTGGCTTAGCTGCTGGACAAGACCACACGTGTAAATAACTAGGTTTAAGTTTATTGATTTAGATATATTCAAAAATTATAAGATATCAACTTAACTTTTTTTAACTTGAGGACTTGAAGAGAATCTTTCTGCTCCTGTACGAGATGTGTAAGTTTTCATGGTGACAACTTTTTGGAGTACCTTCTGAGTCATTACAAAGTTTTACGGTTATAGGTTATTCACGGTAAAGTGAGCACTGTTGAAAGTCCTCTCTTTGGAATGATAATTACTTACATAGCTATATTTATTTTGAAAAGTTAGTTAAAGGATTAAAAAAAAATGGCTGAAAGGAAAAAGTCTAGGGTTCCAAAAGTGTTCACTATACCGTGAACAACCTTTACCTGAAAATAATGAGATTTTGGGCAATAGGAACGAAGGAGCGTCAAGGACAACTATTTCTCGAGCATCAAATGCTTCCATCACCTCCGCGCACAAGGCGTTGTATTGACATTCGGTGTGTACGTCTTGTTGCATCAAAACTTGGGGGTTTAAACGGTGACAATTTTTTTTTAACTTAATAATGAAGATAACTTTACGCTTTGTGTGCATTGCTTTCAAATATCTGTTCGGAATTTTGGTCGCAAAAAATTATCCTGTAAACAGTCCTTTCAGCCATTTTCACTCTTCTAGAGAACGACAAAGGAACTGTCACTGACGTAGTTATGGTTGCTTACGTAGCTTAAATTCTTTTCGAAACCGCGCCCAACGGTAGATTGTTCAGCAGTTTGCCAATAAAGGAGCCAAGAACAAATTTCTAGAAATTTGTTTACAAACGCACCGTGGCACCGGCCCTCGGAATCTGAAGTATCGACGTCATCGTTTATCAAATCAGCCATATTTCCTTTCTTGTAGTGTGATTAATTAGGATTTTAATCTAAGAGGTATGTAATTATTAAGTTTCTTATGAAGGGAAGCTCTTAGGAATGTACGAATACAGTCTGTAGTGTTATAAATGACAGCAAAACATGATCTGAAAATAACCTTTCACATTCGCCAAGCTCACAGTAAGCAGCTGAAATAAATGTATACGCATGTATAAATATATATATAATTTGATAACACATTAATGAATACGAAATTTATTACCACGAGAAGAAATTCGCGACACTATTCTAAACTTAAAACGCTGTGTCATTCCTAATGAATTCAGGTTATTTTTATTTTTTCCCTTTGGCCGAGAATCGGCACTGTATTTAGAAAACTAGATTAGAGCGTATTAGCAGTTTACGTGATTTACTAGCGTAAACAGAAATTCAACTTTCAGTGTGTAATTATATCAATGTTAATGTAAGTGCTATGTAGAAATGTATTCACAATAATTTTGCTATTAAATCATTACCGCGTGTATATGGTGGAGTGGGTGGTGTTGCTTCCTCTAACCTACATCGACCCTTTGCATTCTATGAATTGTTAGTGGGTTTGGCTCAGCTTCCTACTGCGGAAGGCAACGACCAACCAGCGTGGAGTCACTATATCCTAGTTAGGGGCCACGGCCTTCCTCACAGGGACGCTGCCTGTGGTGCTGGAACAGGCTACATTTTTGTGTTGTACAATTGCACTTTAAACGAGATAAAATGTTTTCGTGTTGTATAGTACAACCTGGTGGGAGAATTTTCCTTAGTACACTGGAAAGCCAAAAAACTGGTATAGGCGTGCGTATGCAAATAACAGAGGTATGGAACCAATCAGAGTAACGCGATGCGGTCGGCAGCGCCTATATAAGACAACAAGCGTCTGGCAAAGTTGCTAGATGGGTTACTGCTGCTACAATGGCATGTTATCAAGATTTAAGTGAATTTGAACGTGGTGTTATATCGGCGCACGAGAGATCGGACATAGCATCTCCGAGGTAGCGATAGCATTTAAATGTTCACGTACGACCATTTCACGAGTGAACCGTGAATATCGGGAATCCGATAAAACATCACGTCTTCGACATCGCTGCGGCCGGAAAAAGATCGTGAACGAACGGGACAAACGATGACTGACGAAAATCATTAAACGTGACAGGAGTGCAACCCTTTCTCAAACTGGCGCAGATTTCAATGCTGGGGCATCATCAAATGCCAGCGTCCCAACTATTCAATGGACTATCATTGATATGGGCTTTCGGGGCCGAAGGCCCACTCGTGTACCTTTGTTGACTGCACGACACAAAGCTTTACGCCTCGCCTGGGCCCACCAACACCGCCATTGGACTGTTGATGACTGGAAACACGTTGCCTGGTCTGACGAGTCTCGTTCCCAATTGTATCAGGCGGATGGACGTGTACGGGTATGGAGACACCCTACATGTCAATAGGGGACTGTTCAAGCTGGTGGAGGCTCTGTCATGGTATGGGTCGTGTGCAGTTGGCGTGAAATGGGACCCCTGATACGTCTAGATACGACTCTGACAGGTGATAAATACGTAAGCATCCTGCCCGATCACTTGCACCCATTAATGTCCATTGTGCATTCCGACGGACGTGGACAATTCCAGCAGGACAATGTGACACCCCACACGTCGAGAGTTGCTACCGAGTGGCTCCAGGAACACTCTTCTGACTTTAGACACTTCCATTGGCCACCTAAATCACCAGACATGAACATTATTGAGCATATCTGGGATGTCTTGCAACGTGCTGTTCAGAAGAGATCTCCACCGCCTCGCACTCCTATGGATTTGTGGACTGCCCTGCA
>NQII01000754.1:84296-97695 GCA_002778355.1 Clitarchus hookeri
GGAAGAGGGAGAGAAGACCATGCTATGTGAATATTGCAGAGTACTGCAACTGCGAGTGATTAATTAAAATGGGGAGTACTTGAAGTTCTCCGAGCTGAGCAATGGCAATTGAGATCAACTTACGGGACAATGGGAGTGTGCGAAGAACCAAGTGTAATATACGGATTACTCAATTTTTTGAATATTGTTAAGCAGATATTTGCGTATTTCTATTGAGAAATGTGATATAGTGATTATAGTATAATTGTATTAATAGCATAGTTAGCTGTTTTATTTTGTAAAAAAAAATTACTACTACTCAATCGCTTTATGCCGAAATGCTAATCGGCAGGCGGAGGGTTATAAGCTTAAATAAAATAAATCTTAGATCTTAAAATGGCACGCACATCCCTGCCTTACCCAGGATACGAACCCAGAACTCTGGCACCGCAACCTGGTGTTCCAAGCTACTAGTCTCAGAGTTCGGCAGTACAGTACAATGTCAGATATAAGGGCACGAGGCACAGGCGCCAGACACCGACCGGCCACCATGTTGTGACGTCAATCGACCGCCATATTGGAGTTAGGCTGTAACATTTAAGTTTTTAGGGGTTATGTTTAACGTTGATCATAGATATTTTAATTTGTGTATGATTTTTTTTATTTATTTCTATTTTGTTTGTTATATTTTATTTTGTTCCTAGAGTGTGGCCAGCATTGAATATTTATTAAACAAAAGTATTAAATAAATTATCCTGGTTGTCTCTCGTCTCGCTATTGCTGATTTGTGGAGGGATGTGTCATGGCCAGATGACAGCCAATAGGAGGACAGGAGACAACATAAGTAAGGCAGAAGTAAAATAGAACTAATTTTTTCTGGCAAAATAATTTTCACCACGTCCAAAGATGGACGTGTGTACGTAAAAAGAAATATAATTATTGAGAAATAAGTGCTGCAAGATGTTTGGAAAGTTTAATAATAGATTATGTAAAACGAGTAATAATTATTGAATTTGATTGTGAGAAGTTAAAAATAATTATTGAATTTGTTTGAGAAGATGAAATAATAATTTGTGTAATGTGTTTGACAAGATAAACGAAAATAAAATAAAATGTTAAAAAAATTTCGACTTGCTAATTCTAAATAAGTTCTACACACCTGATTCTATTGAAATGTTACAAACGGCGCCCAACGTGATAATTCTACTGTTGTGATTTATCTGAAATGTAACAAGGTCATCTTGACCTTGACCTCACGCCCGTAACCTAGACTCCGCGCCCATAACGTTGAATGAACTTCAACCCAAAAGCTACAAATTAAAAAAAACATACTGTAAAAAATGTATTAAAATTTTTAATGTTCGAGCATAAGGGCACGGTGCCAAGCACCGACCAGCCCCCATGTTGTGACGTCGTCCCTCGACAGCCATATTGGATCTGAGTGACCCTGACCTCACACCCATGACTTTGACCCCGTGCCCATAACCTTAAATAACCTTAAACCCAAAAAATCGAAAAATTTCCCAAAAAAATTTAAAAACATGTAAATCAAAAGATTTTAAAAATATTCAAATTTTTAATATTTGGGCATGAGGCGATGTGGGCCTGGAGCCTAAGCAAACAAGCCACCATGTTGTGACGTCACCCAACCGCCATATTGGATCTTATTGACCTCGACCTTATGTCCGTGACCTTGACCCCGTGACCTTGGATTACCTTAAACCTAAAAATCTCAAATTACCAAAAAAGTTGCAAAAAATGTTTCAAAAATTCTAAAACAAAATTTTAAATTAAAAATTTTGAAAATAGCATTTTAAGAGTTACATTGAGGAGGTCTGGGGCTTGATAGCAGGTGGAGCGATCAGTGACTAAGCTCCCGACATGAAGACCAGCAGACGACTGACTCCCACCACCAACCCCTAATTTTTATTGCCTGATTACTCGTATTCACTTGACCCCCTCTCCCCCCACGCCAAAGCAACTCCCTTCCCATCTCTCCAATAAATTTAGCGTGTTCTTCATTACGTATTGTTTTCTGTTACCCCTCACCCCACCACTATAGTTCGGCCAATTATTCAACCTCGCTTAATCCCTTACTATTGCCACTCTTGTTATCAGTATTGTCTACCAGAGTGCGATAGGCGAAGAAAGCAGTTAATGTGAAGAAAGTTGCCCCTTGTCTCAGTTTCTCGTCTGAGGCGAGAGGTGACAGATCGCACTCTCTTCCCTGATGTTTCCGATATTCTCTCTGGTAGGTAATTTTTTTTAATGTTCATACCCTCGATCAAATTCTGCAGGATATTATCAAACATGCTCATAATTAATTACCCATACATTTCCCTACCAAAGTAAAAATTCTGCCTAAAATTTCGAATACCAGTTCGGACCAGCGAGCTATTGGAGAGTAGATATAAAGATGAAGTGTTCGTTTAATAGTATGCTTACGATCAACATTCCGATATCATCTTTATTGGTACCATTGTTAACTCCAGCTGAACTGCCTATGATGTCGTCGATGCTATTCGCAAACCGTTTGGGTAAAACTCTTGAGACTTGGAATGTACGAGGGCAGCTCTGGTGGTAGTCAATCTTATCTTCCGTACTCTTTTCGACCATCAATGTATCAATCGTCAACTATATCCACCAGTCTTTCAATCTTTCGTCTAATCTTTCGATAAATCTCATAATCTTTCCATCAATCTTTCGATCATTCGCGCAAGATTTCCATCAATCTTCCAATCTTACCATTAATCTTGCGATAAATCCCGCAATCTTTCGGTTAATCTCGCAATCCTTCCACAAATCATTCATCCAGTCTTTCGATCATATCGCAATATTTCCATCAATATTACGCCCAATCATTCGCACAATCTCGCAATTTCTCAATCAGTCTTTCAATCTTTTCTCTAGTATCACTTTTTCCACCAATATTTTCATCAATCTCACAATCTTTCCATTAATCTTCTAATCTTTCCATCAATCTTTCGATCAATCCCATAATATTTCGGCCAATCTCGCAATCTTTCCCTCAACCCTTCACCCAATTTTTCGATCAATCTCGCAATCTTACCATCAGTCTTCCATTCTTTCCACCAATATTCCAATATTTCCACCAATATTTCAATCTTTCGTCCAACCTTTCGTCCACTATTTCCATAAATCTTCCAATATTTCTATCAATCTCTCAATCTTTCCATCAATATTTCAATCGCTTTTGCAATCTTTCCAACAATCTTTCGTCAAATTTTTCCATAAATCTTCCAATTTTCGTCCAACCCCAGAAATTCTCACCAATCCTCGCCAATATTTCGATCCAATCCCTCTATCAATCTTTCAATCAATCCTTCGGTTTGTCGTCTGTCCCCACCCATACATATAGAAACTACAGTCATTCGCCAACTATCTCCAATTTTGTACATGCCAACTGCATTAATATTTTGTATGCAGTCCACAGTCTGTGCATTTATATTTAAAGTCTTCATTAATATTTTGTGTGCAGATATTTACGTAAATAGTTCAGTGCTCATAGCACCACTTTAAAGTTATGAGGGAAAAAAGCTACAGCACAAAAAAAAAAAGACAACTATTTTATCTTAAAAACATTATGCTTATTTTACACATTACAGTATCAGAAGAAAGCAGTTCATCACATCATGTGATATAACTCCTCTCCTTCAGTTCGTTGATGATTGGAGATATCTCATTATTGTGCGATAAATCTTCACCTTATTGCAAAGCGATCAAATGTCTGCGTCTATAAACAATTTCATTTGGATATTCGGGAAATATGTAGTCAGTGATCTTGTCGTCTTCTGCCGTCTTCACGCCACTTGTCGGACGAAACTTGTCGGAGAGATGCAGGGAAATGTTGGGTAAATCGTCATTGTCTTCACCACCAGCACTGTCTTCATGACCGTATTTACCTCCTGTTTCATCTTAAATATGAAGTTTGCTTTTCTTTGTAGCAGAATTCGCATGGTCATCATCCGTATTTAGGGTTGATGATCTGTTATTTTGAAGTTCATCTATTTCTCGCGAAAGTCTTGCAAGTGTATACTTCGCACGAAATGACTCTATTGCACGTCGTAGGTCACTCATTCCTTCATTAACTGTCTCGTCATAATCGCCCATGGAATCAGTACCCATCGATTCGTCAAGAGGTAGACGAATCTTCGCAGATCTTGCTGCGTTCCTTCAATGTATCGCCTTGCATTAACTGCACAGGATCAATATCATAATGTTTCGTCGCGCGAAATGGACTCTTCGTACAGGTGGTTCTCTCATGTCGACGAACATTTTGACCGAGGGTGGAAACTCTATCTCAGAATCGGCACTGACGACAATCAAGCAGCGATGATGGAGGTCGCGGCTCCATGTTCGTTGAGGTCAAAGGCAGGCCTCCGTATTCGCAATTCATATTCGCTGTATGACAAGAGAGCGCTTCCAAATCGATGTTCACCTCACTGTGTCAAACGAAAACTGCCATTTTTCTATACAAAAGTGATTATTTTTACAGTTAAGACGCTAGCTTGTACCCAGAGAAGGCCTTATGCCATATCTTATTAAAATGTACAAAATTTGAAAACCCACATACAGGTTTACGCAATAACGAGTCAAAGATAATTGGAAAACTCGCAGCTACCATCACTTTATATGCATAAACATAGACATATCAAATATGAATATACAGCATTAAGATATTGGCCCCATGCAGTTTATGCAAAGCGATGTATAGAATAAATTAAAAATAATTTTATAGAATATATGAGAAGTCGCATTTTCGCCTTCTGTACCATCACTATAACCTCACAGAAAATAAAGAAAGAAACAGTCATGCAGTATGACTCCAATACACTTAGTAGAAGGAAAGGGACAAGCTGGCGTAGGGGCTGAGGACCAGAGGACTAGTGCTCATACTCCGTCATTCCATATCAGCAGCGGCCATCTTGTTTTTCCTTGGAATTTTCCTTTTTCACCATGAAGTTTCCCTTTTTACCCTTGAAATTTCACTTTTTTCAACATCACTTTCTGTCATTCCATCTTGTGACTATGGGACGGGCTGGGGGCTGAGGACCAAAGAACTAGTGCTAATGCTCTGTCATTCCACATCAACAGTGGCCAACTTGTTTTTTCCCTCGAAATGTCTCTTTTTCCCTCGGAATTTTCCTGTTCTCAACCTCCTGCTCTGACATTCCATCTCGTTTTTCCATGCTCTGTCATCCCATACTGTTTTTTTATGCTCTCATTCCTTCTTGTCTTTCTCTCTTACCCCCACTCTTGCCTTCTTCATCCACCATCTTGGATGTCGTCTATTGTAGTTTCCTCGTCACCTGCCAGGAGCGCTGGTGTCTACCAGAGTGTGCCACCATCGTCGTCTACTGTAGGTGGCCATATTTAATTCCCGCGCACGCCACCAAAGTGTGCTTATCTCAAGTTCTACCATATGCGGCTAGGAGCGTAGGTATCGCGGCGGCCATCTTGTGTTGGTTCCCTCGTCACCTGCTAGGGTGTGCTGACACCAGTCAGTTTAGTTCCATCTGCGACTGCTAGGAGCACTGGAATTTTTATTTGGTTTTTCGAAACTAAAGAATGGCGGAGGAGCATGGGATAGTTCCGGCACCCCTCAGGGTGTCAGCCAGGCTTCTAGGCCACGAGACCACGGGAGCATCTAGGAAATTAGGGTTTTTAATGCCGAATATATTCCTCCATATTAATGCCGAATACATATATATTACTCCATTTTGCCAATAGGAATAATTAAATTTACATTTAAAAAATTTGGCAGGCCACGACATTATATATAAAAGTTATATAAAATCGAAAGAAGAAAAAAATTGAAACTTTGCACAATACATGAAAAAATAATATATTGCACCAGGACGTCAGCCGAGGGCCTCCCTTTCTTTGCCTTCATACAAATAAAGTAATGTATGCCATCGTATAAGCTCAGCTAGCTGTCATTTCCCATTCACCGAAGCTATAGTCACCAAATTCACAACATAGGCATCGCTCCTGATGACGAACAGGGTGTTAGTGCAAGTATGCTTTAGCCCTCTTATAAGCATAGTTGGTTGCCATTTCCCATCCACCGAAGCTATAGTCACCAAATTGATATCATAGCCATCACCACCGACAAAAAACAGGCTGGTAGGTCAAGTAGGCCTTAAGCCCTCTTATAAGCATAGTTGGCAACCATTTCCCCTCTGCTGAAGCCATAGTCATCAAATTTAAATCATATGCATCGCTCCCATCACCGAACAGGGCTGCGGGATCAATTAGCCCATATCCCTTCTTATAAGCATAGTTGACAACCATTTCCCAATCGCTGAAGCTATAACCATGAAATTCATATCATAGGCAGCGCAACCGACGAAGACCAGGGTCACAGGGTCAATTAGCCCATAACTTGTCTTATAAGCATAGTTAGCTATAATTTCCGAACCATTTAAGACATACTTACCAAATACATATCACAGACATCGCTCTCAACATCGAACATTGCGACAGGGTCAAGTGTGCCTTGGGCCCTCTTATAAGCATAGTTGGTTGCCATTTCCCATCCACCAAAGCTACAGCCACCAAATTCATATCACAGGTATCGCTCCCGACATCGAACAGGGTGGCAAGGGCCGATTATGCCATAAACCATCCTATAAGCATAGATTTCTGCAATTTCCTATCTGCTAAAGCAGCAGGTGTCAAATTCATATCACAGTCGTCACTCCTGACTACCAGTAATGTGCGATAAGCGCAAGAAGTACTTAAGCCCTGTTATAAACATAGTTGGACACCATTTCTGAACCTTTGAAGTTCGGTAACACGTAACAACAAGCCATGCATGTAAAAAAATAAAGGTAGGTATACATACAAGTGCATAGCATAGTTACCGATACATGTAGGAGTGTAGGGTCTAAAATAGCACACATATGCATCGGTCTGTATGCACTCGACAATCACCCACTGACATCCTCTTCATCTGCCACCACTGGACGTCTGTCTCTCAACTTGTATCGCCTCAACGACTGCTCGTCTCCCTTCATCCAGCGACACCTGGGCTGTATATATAAAATGCGGAAATATATACATAAATAGATGTTGGCACGGGTAACACACAACAACCAACCATGTGCGAAAAAAATTAAGTTATATACAAATGCGTTGCAAGCATGATGTACATATTCGCGGATGACAGTAATATATACACATATATAAACAAACACAGTCAGCCCAACATAACGGTCGGCGGCCCGAGGCCTCGTTTCTACGACTAACCCTTCACATCCAGTCATGCATTGAAAAAATAAAGGGGTATACAATTACACCGATAACAAGGCGTACATAGTCGCGGGTTACATTAAAACATGTATGCATTAATGCAAATAACCACTGTCAGTCTAACATGAAGGTCGGAGGATCCGAATGTAAAAGGTATGAAACCATCATGTACATGAAAAATCAGTCGTGTAACAAATAATAAAGGACTGGCATACACGCAACTACATCACAAGCATGATGTCATAACGAGTCACAATATATAAAAAAATACTCGATGGCGTCACAGCTCAGAATAGGTGTTGCTATAGCGCCGAGAATTTTAGTAAAAGCTAGAATGCTCTGCGACATGAAAAAGAACGAATGTTTACAAGGACCAACCTCAAAAAAGTCTGCAATGCGACAAGTGCGGTACACATTATGCGACTTGTAAAGAGTCCGTTCCTTTGCTTGCAACGAAAGAACATATATTTAAATCATTGCTCACACAACAGAGACGACACTGCTACGCAGTAATACAAACCGATATAAAAACAACTATTGTTAAGGCAAATAGTTATAAGCATTTACCAACCGACACATATTCCGCGAGCATCGAGTGCTGTACATCGTGTTATGCTAAAAAAAAAAAAAAAAAAATACCGCTGCGGAGCTGAGAAGCACAGATAAGGTCGACACTGCTACATGCTAATGCAAACAGATATAACAAAAAATAAAATGTAAAGGAAAATAGTTTAAGCACTTACCAACCATCGCAATCACATGTCACATAAGCATCGGGTGCTATACATCGCGTTAGACGATGCTAGACAAGACCAGGTAAACCTGGTTAGTACAGCAGAATAGCAAACAATTTCCTTACGAACCGATTGAAAAGAAACCATCAAATTCAGGGTATAGCTAACACCCACAACACTAGCAGTGGAAAGCGTCCCACCCCATCTGGCATGGCGCGATAAACTAACATCTCGAGAATCTGTAAGGCATCCCAGGTGGTCGGCCGATGGTGCGGATACTCTGCAGGTCTCGGCAAGTCGAAGGGATGGCACATACACTAGCTGAGAGAGACATGTCAGGCTCCAGGGTGGCAGGCCAGCCGAGTCACACACACTTTCCCATTACAAGAGGAATTCAGTTATATAGTACAAGGTAACAGAGGATAATTTGTATAATATTTAAAACACTGTTTGCATACATGAACTTTGTACCCTTGCTAAGAAATCTGTGAGTTAACCAGTCGTAAAATGTTGTGTATGTAACAATTATGTGAAATATTCTTCGAATCGACCTTCGCCATCAGAATATCAATATGTTTAGGTTTCTCATTCTTCGTGACATTCGCTGGCATCACTTTTCCCCTAGCATTTAATGAGTACATATTTACATACGCAAGGGGTTTGTTCTTAAAGACTCTTATTTGTTGAAGAGGAGTCGGAAAACTCCAGCCCACGAAAATGAAATATTCCTTCCACCTCAGCCTACCACTTGCTCACACGCTGCGGCTGCAATGACATAACAAATATGACCAACACTGCCCACTTGAAACATTTGTCGTCATAGTTGCGGGGGTTGATTACAACGCATTAGTGTTCGATAAAGTCAGGAAGGTCAACATACTTCGTTAACTGTGAAGATTCTTCCGATATGTTACATAGAGGTAGCCTCTATATAGAGGTAGCCATATGTGCCATTATACCATCCATTCTTTAAATCGTCACCCCAAACCTCGAACACATGTACTTCATTTGGGTGTGGCTCTTTGTACAGCCATGCTTCTCATGCCGTCGATCACTACTGTTGCAAGCTGCAAGCGTGGTTCTTTTCACAGAAGCGACACTTATCGTTGGAATGATTCAGAGGAGGTGGTTGGCCATACAGATGCCACTGTAACAGAGGTAGATGTATCGATTGGCGATGCAGCAGCCACAGCTGACGAACTGGAAGACACATTTGCAGACCTCGTGCTAAATATTCCCGAAGTCCGTGAAAATTCCAAACTCTAAACTGTCGGCTCAGAGGTCCGTCGTGGCTTAAGTAGTTTCGCTGACCCGATCTAGAAGGTTCGCCGAGCCCTGAGTCTCGCTGAGAAAGGCAAGGATGTTGATCAGAGCATTCTTTCAAAGATAACCCAAGAAATTAAATCCGCTGAAGTCTAGGGGCGCACGAGTCGTGATAGGCTCGCCTTTGTAAATCGCTGCCCGATTCTCACATTGCCATCCGCCTGACCTTCACTCCTTCGCTCGCAGAAATGGAATGGTGCAAGGGAAGCAATTAAGACCAATAACGCGTAACAATATGGAGCTCGTTGCATTAACTTTGCATTGTCGTTTTGTTCAGGTATAGATCGCGCAGCAGTCAATTCACATTGAATTAGAAGCGGCATCAAGTGAAACTTTCTATAAGAAAAGTTGACCCAATTTCGTCGTAACGTTAAGGTAGTGAGTGTTAGCCAGTCAGATTCAAGGGACAATTTTTTCTTCAGTTTTCTGTATTAGTTTTTATCCTTACCAACTTTTGCCTGGATTATACATTGTGTTATGCCACGATTGCAATCTATGTTGAAGATATAATTTCGTTTGCGTGTATGCGAATGATAAACCGATTAACGATTTGAAAAACTCTAAATTTAATTTAGAGTTTTTCAAATCGTTGTGTGCAAATTGGTGCCAAATTAGGTGAGAATTAACGTTCTTATTAATGTTTTTATTCGGTTATAGTCAACTACCTCATACTCATAATTAACATACTTTCTGTCTGTCTGTTGCCATCATCTGTAATGTCTTTCACTCACGCATCCAGTCCAATAGTCCAGCCTGCCAGTTGCACTATTCGCTGCGCTGATGCTCGTAATCGCAGGGTTTTTTTTCTTCCAGCTGGTCACTTCTCTCGCCGCTCGTCGTTCGTCGTCTTTCGCTAAAACTCCAACCACTCATCAACTCGCGGTCCGGAGGCCCGTCGCACTATTTATACTCTGCTGGCCTTGACTTGGAAAGTTCGATGAACCCCGAGTCATGCTGACAGAATCTAGGGCAGTAAACCACTAGAACATTCAGATAGACGCGTGAATTCAATCAGCTGAAGGTCAGGGGCGCGCGCCGCAAAAGGATCATCGTGGCGGCTCGCTTCTCGTAACAAGATATGCGCTGTCTGGGAATATCGCTCGCCTGATCTTCCAAACACCCCTTGTGACTCACCATCGCTATCACGTAACTGCTCAGTCCATTTCCACTCTCTCGCACGGCGTAAAGCAACGAGTGCGTAACAATACGTAAACCGGCCTTTAGTTTGCCTCAAGACTTTTTTATGACCCTATAAAATGTATGTACATTTATTTGTTTCGCAGCCAATGGAGCTATTCTGGGAGACAAGTTTTGTTTCTACTTTCTGCCACCAGGGACCTGCCAACTAGCATCCAAGAGACTACAACAGTTCGTATTCTGTTGGCAGAAAAAAAAACTGATTGCCATTAATTTTAAATATTAACGCTTTTAATAAGACGTGAAAATTAACTACTTTTCATAATACACAGTGACTGACGGTGCTCGCATTAAACTTTATGCAGTTACGGTCAAGATTTTTTTAAAAGTATATTTCAGAAGTTCTCAATTGTCCGCTGATGAATTTTAAGAGAGACTATTTTTCTTTCTGTCGGCGTGCGTTTATATTTCACCGTGAGGCGTCCTCTTACTGGCTCTCTGACGTAATATACTCGTGTCAAGGGCGGGAAATTATCCCGTTCCTCTCGTGAGCGCCTACGTGCGCCCATGCGTCTTCTGTGTTCATTGTCAGTTGCAGCAGTGTCGCCCGTAGAGGCGCCTTACGCGGGTTGACAACTTTCTCCACGGGACAAATGTCCCCGTCCATCGAATACGATTCTTAAGTATCTAATTAACGGATGTGATCGTTGGTCACAAGGACGAAGACACGGAGCCTATCGGCAAACATTAAGGCTGTTCAAAAGTCAACGTGTTTTTCTAGTTGTTGAGGATATTTTATGGTTTCGTGATATTATATCGACAACATGACAAAAATATCAAATCATACGTTGAAGTCCACATTTGGGAATTTAATTTGATATCTTGAGCAGTGCAAATTTTAAAATGTGATTTTAACACAATGTTTAGTTTCGCTGAAGTTTTTTTTGAAGTTAGGGGAGTAGCATGTTGCAATTTCTTGGATATCCAACACTGGGTTTAACTTCTAACTATTTATTTAGAAATTCAAAACTAAAATATGGGCAAAGCGAATCACAAATTTTCAAGAAACAAATTTGAACGATTATTTTGAGCCTAGCCTAAAGTATTAGTTTTGTATATACCTGTGTTAGCAGGTAATAATTTCTTTGGG
The DNA here is from genome assembly GCA_002778355.1 of Clitarchus hookeri. Taxonomy (NCBI): domain Eukaryota; kingdom Metazoa; phylum Arthropoda; class Insecta; order Phasmatodea; family Phasmatidae; genus Clitarchus; species Clitarchus hookeri. The sequence goes on from NQII01000754.1 coordinate 95,895, forward strand.
ATATGGGAACGAAATAAAAGTAACGAAATTTATACGTTACTTTCATTGACTAAATCGGCAGACATAGACGAGGTATTTCGTTTGACACCAACAACAGCGCGCTAGCACATCGGAGTCGCGAGATATACTGCCGGGAAATTTTAGCCCACACCAAAATTGCCGCTAGTCGCTGCGGGCCCCCACCCACGCGGCGCTAACTCAAGGTCATGCTGGCATTGTAATCGTACACCCGATCGAACGAGGCCACAGTTACTTCAATCGTGTTTCTGTCAGGAAGTTATATATAGGGCTGGTATCTGAATGGATCGCTCTGTAAACGTTACATCTCCTTTTATGCTCTGGTACCGCATGTGTCGGTCCAATTTTCAAAGAAGTATTCACGTCAGGATACTTTTCAGATGCTATATCTCCAAATATCCTACGTGAATGTCGTTCATCGGACTCCGCTACAAACATTCTACCAATTATATTGTATTATTTTATTTCCTGCTGATTTGAGTTTTGTATATATTAAAATTTAAAACGATGCTTCTTTGAAAGTTTAGCTACTAGCATTACTTTGCAGTACAGACATGAAATCCGAACTGTCAATGTAAAGTTTTGTAAAAAAAAAAATGGATTTTATATACTTTAAAATGTCAATGCTTTCCTGTCTTTTTATAACTTTAGTCTATTCACGGTTTTTTCACACTTTTTAAATCAAACCTTTGAAAAATCACCCCATGCATGGCGCGCTTGGTTGTTGCCTAAGTACGTCGTGAATCACAAGCGTTTTATAATTGTGTAAACATAAAGGTATATTATTTTTGGATAAATCGAACTTATACTTGTATTTTATCTATACACTATTATATTTAATTTATGATTAATATGAATAAAACAGGGAGAAAGTAGGTATGTTGGTAAGACCTAGTAAGAAATAGTTATTGTGCAAAATTTTATCGAACTGAATGCGCAAGAATGCGATGCATTGTCCTTCTGGTGCAATTTTCTAGACGTGGTTAAGATTTGTTTGCATAAGATGGAGGAATATCTTGGAAGTAGAACTCTAGCAGGGCTTCAGAAAAGTTGGAAGTAACCGTGAATGGATTACACCAAATAACACGTCGTAAAATTAAGTACAAAAATATTAAACTACCAGTAAAAAATGTAAATTTTTTGTTGTCAAAAATGTAATAATTACTCTGAAACCGAAATTGTGACACGAAAACAAGGAATGTGTGCATAAGAGGCGAAGTCGAGCCTTAAACGCAGCTTGACGAGACGACTGCTCACAGCGGCGTTGGGGCAGTTGACGTGCATGGCAGCATCGCCCTTATCGTCCCTTCGCCCTTATGGCGGATGAAGTCCCGCCATATTGGATTTCTACTATTTTTTGCCATAATTTCCCTTTAAGAATGTTTAACGAAATATTTTCTAAAGCTTTATGAAACTATTACAACTCTACCACGTTTATTAATTTTTGACTAAAGACTGCCGGCAATAAATAAGTAGTTTTTCTTGCGGCAGTTACAGAAATTACCCTGCCAACAAAAGTCTAGTAATAAATGTTTTAGAACACGTGTCAAGCAATGCCTTATGCCTTGTCGATGCCCAAAATAAAATATAAAATCTGTAATGCAAGTTACGGCGAAAATTTTGTAAATTCAAGATGGCGGGGTCTGATCCCGCTTGAAAACGGGAGTAGCCGCAGGTAGACGGGCGCCTTAATCTGCTGTCTCGAGAGCCACGTGTCCCAGGAGCGCCGTGAGCGAGCGAGTCAAGAGAGGCAGTTAATTTGGTCCATAGACTCCTCAGGGGA
>NQII01000754.1:97841-150577 GCA_002778355.1 Clitarchus hookeri
TACGGCGGGTCGTTACTCCCTCTTCGACCCCCTCTTTACCCTTCCCGGAACCCAGGGAGGACACAGACCCTACCCATGAACTCCATTATGCGTACCACTAAATAAGAGTATTCTCTATTTTATTTGGTGATCGCCTCTCGACAAAGCGAACCGGGTTCGATTACCGGCTCCGAATTTTCGCACGTGGGAATTGTGCTGGACGATGCCGCTGGTCGGCGGGTTTTCTCGGAGGTCTCCCGTTTCCCTCGCCCTTGCATTTCGGCGTTGCTCCCTACTCACCTAGCTTCACACTCATAAACTCTGACCGCCGAAATCTCTCCACTCCACTTCGTGAATGTTTTCAAACTGAGCTGAACTAATATAAGTTATTTTTTAAATTACAGATTTCAGATGATTGATTTAATGCTATTTTCGAAAATTATGATGAGACAGTGCCTGTCTTCAATGCCACGACTCGAAAGTCTTCACCTCCACCTGCACAACAAGGGAGTGGCCCCCACCCCTTCCCGCCCTCATAAAAAAAGTCTAGATCTGCTCTTGGTAAGTGCAGACATAATTTAAACTTAAGATTGAAAAGGCATATACGCACACTTCGCGCCGGAAGTTGGCGTTTGCTAAGGCCGGCAATAAATGCACATAATTAATTCGAAAATTAATTATAACCCCTGCTGAGTAAAATAATTATCATCTTAAAGATATTCTGTTGGTGAAGCGAAGGCGAAACACCAGTGTAACTACAGTATGTAATAAATCCAGTGATTTTCTAACTCAGAAGTTCAGGGTTTCAATCTCGAATCAGACATGAGCGTTAGTAAGCCTTCCGTAATATACATAATGCATATCTAAAAACCTCAATTTGAAAAAGAAATAAACCGTCCTGCATGACTTGCATTTATGCAAGCGGACCAAATGCTAAGGACGATTATGCTGGTAGCTCAACTAAAGCATTTACTGGTTATGGCGTTTTAGTTAATCAAATAGGCGAACTTAAAAAAATGGCGCTGTGTGGTGAAACTGAAAGCGTGTAAAGGCAGTTCACGGTAAAGTGAGCACTTTTGAAAGAAACATTTGAAAAAAAAATGCACTCTCCTCAGCTACATACAGTATATTCTACAATACTCTGGCATGCAGGCATCTAGTTAAGTTGGCAGCGAATTAAAAAAAAAATAGATCTCTGCACTTAACGTTGCATTGCGACTGCAATGTTTAAATTTATGGCGAGTGAAGTTCGTGTTGATTGTTTTATACATATTGGAGTATGCATTTGAAAAATTAGTAACATATTTACATTGTTAACAATTCCAGAACTTTACTTTGGTGATGCATCAATTAAATGATGAGGCCCATAGCAGTATTAATTTTACATACGGCAGAAGGATACAAAATGACGAAAATGAGGAAGCAAAGTAGACCCTGGGTAGAGCTTGCAAAAGTTTTCATCTAACCGTGAACCGCTTATACGCTGACGAGGTATGCTGCGATCATTGCGCGGCTTCCAAGACAAAGTCCTTGACGTGCCCCGGCTGATGGGGGCAGGGGAGGGGGGATCTACAGCAAGATGACTTCGACCTCACACAAGGCACGAGCCGAGTTGCTGTGGGATGAACATCGTGCTCGTGGCTGCTCTCTCTCCGGGATCTACCCACCCCTTGGGACCAGCGAAGGGGAGGACTTCTGCGAGTACGGCGGGACTGCAGCAACTTGGGTGCGGCGACTATTCCGCAACTCGTCGCGTCCCCAGGTGGCGGATAGGAGATCTCCAGGCCCTAGGGTGGCTGGGAATACTCGAATACCAGCCCGCGGACCAACTGGCCGGTGAGACAGCGCCGTCGTCGTGGACGTCGGGGATCTGGGTAGCTCAGTACGAGATGGCGAAGCGCATCGTGCGGGAGGCAGCTCAACGATCAAGGCGGGAGGGGGATCTCGAGGTGCTGAAACATGCGAAGTGTACCGAACCTCACTGCTGCACTGCTGACTGGGGATGCGTGAGGATTAGAGCCCTGATGTCAACGCGGAAGAGCAAAGATGGAGTAGGTGCCATGACTGAGCTGCCCAGTTTGCCGACGCACTCGACGAGAAGCAGGGGAACCCTGCATTCAATAGCTGCTGTCAATATTATTGTGCTGGTTCGCCAGCACAGAAATATTGACAGTAGTTCAACCTCAAGGGCGCTTGTACCCACAGCCCCGCCCCTTTCTCTTTTAGATTTTCAACTCCACAATAAAAATCATGGAATCCACACCTGCTGCCTCCTGTAGCATTTTCAGTAAGTTTTGAACTTCTTTCCTATCGGGAAGGTTTTTGCGGTGCCTATGCCGGTTTTTCACCTACCCCTTTTTTAGCTATAGCCTCAGCTATAGGAACACTTAGGGATGCAGTTCATGGCCCCAATTGCGGCCATGTCTGCTTTTATCTCTCTCTGCCGCGATGCACACCTCCCTGCATGAAATTCCCTCTCCTGTAGGCGTATGGGGCCTAGCCCTGAGACGCACTTAAACTCCCGTCCCTACCTCGGACGTACACTTAATACTTAGCTATATGGTAGGTTAGAAAAAAAAATTCCTCACACAAGGCCATCCAGCAATGAACAGTTCTCGCGAGTGTCTAGGTCATGTTAATATTATGGTGCAGCCGCAGAGAAAATATTCTTTGAACGCTCGATGTTCACTGTTTCTGGCGTATGCGCTGTAGCGATGCGCTGTTCCTCGTGCGCTTGAACAGTCAAACCGGCACTCGGATCATCAGTGCAAATAGTTGTAACAAATCAGCAGGTACTAGGCCTAAACCTCTCAAGAATGTAACAATTTCAACGGAAAACAAATTAAGTAATAATGGAAACATGAAATAGGCCCCCTATTATATTGATACATAGGCATAATTGTATTGTATTTTATTTGTTATAAAAGTACTGGCACTATTAGTACCTTTGGCTAAGCTCGCTAAGGCATAGCCTTTGAATACTGATGTTCCTGGTTCGAATCTTGACAAAACTTGAATTGTTTAATGTTGAAAAAAACTTATGCTCGTACAACTATACAAATTTTCAGTTGGGTCAAACAAATGTTCCACGTATGGGGCAACCAATTAAGAACAACGGAATAATTTGGTTACAGAAAAAAAATGCACTGCTGGACTGCAAAAATAGCGCACACGGAAGGACGCACCAGATGCTACTGACATTTCATAGAGGAAGCGATACAGATGATTAATACACATGCTCATAAAAACATAGTAGCAGGACAATTATGGATGTGTGGTATGCCGTCCGGTAATTTTCAATAGTGCATCGCACCCCCCCTCTCTCTCTCTGCGATACACGTTGCAGAAGTCTGGCATGGAGTCCAGCAGATGCTTGATGTTGTACTGAGGCAGATGGGCCTACAATTGTTGGACGGTATGTTCCAAATCCCGGATACTGCGGTACAGCGGCAGCTGGCTTTTCAACTATGTATTCCCACACATGCTCGATTGGGGACATGGCAGACCATAGTAGTGTTTGGACGTGACGGATGCAGTCCTATGTGACCCGTGCTGTGTGAGGCCGGGCGTTATTCTGTTGGAATACCGCAAATTAAATCCCGGCCAGAAATATGAGCATATGGGGAGGTAGGATCTCATCCACATACCGCTAGGCCGGCGTGTTCCACGTAACACAACGAGAGCGGATCGGCAATCGCAGGCTATGGCTCCCCAGACCACAATGCCTGCTGTGGGAGAAGTGTGCAGCTCGACAGCGAGATTGGGATTGTGGCGTTAACCAGGGTCCTTCTGCACCCACGCACGATGATCATGAGTCCTCATAACAAAGCGGCATCATCATTAAACACCACACATCGGCAGTCTGTGGCGTTCCACATTGCTCTGGCCTGGCACCACTGCAAACGGAGCCGCCGCTATTGTAGAATTGATGGCAGCACACGTAATGGACGCTGGGATCGCAGACTCACCTCCGAAAGGCATAAGTACTCGCCACAACACTGGCGAGTATCGTGGACCAGGTCGCCATGGGATCCCTCCGCGTCTGGTGCACGATTCGTCGATCCTCTCGACTGGTAATCGACCTCGTCCGTTCTGAGCGGATCCTCTGTGTATGGGTGCCATCACGTATCCACATGTGCTCCCAACAGGACAGTATGGTCCGAACGATACACTTGGTGGGCTATGCGGCGGTGTGATCACCCTGTTGTTTTCAGGCCTATTATGAGTCCTCTCTCGAAGTCTGTCAATTGCGTAAAGCGACGTCTGTGGCTTCTTCTCTGCATTATTCTTCGCTCTGTACGCTTGCTCGGTGTTGTGTGGTGTTTCTCGCGTCGATGCGGTTTCGACTACACGCAGTGTCTTCGACTGCTGGTCGGTGCTTGCAGCGCCTCTGCCGGGTGTGCGGTCAGATGCAAACGCATCAACATGGGATCATATGCATACCAGCCTGTACTCTCGCTATATATATATAGTTTCGTGGTTGTCACATGGTTTATTCGTGGTGCGCTATTTTCATTGCCCGGCAGTGAATTTAATAGCCATTATATAAATAATGAATTTGGTTGCGACGAACACACTTTATTGTATTCGATAGAACCTTTTTCTCAGTGCATGTATCAGCACCGCCTGGACTAAAATGAAGACAAACACAGTTCAGTAAAATGAAAAAACATTTTCCATGATTTATTGTTACAAGGACTTGGATATTTTGTCAGGGTATCCAACAATGAACAAGTCTTTGGCACCCTAGCCATGTCCAACAATACTGCACCTACTGAGTGCTTGCGCCTTGTTGGCTTTTCAGTCTAAATTTCATCTAAATACTTGTACATAACTGGCTTGGAAAAAAATTGGCAGTTGGCCATTTTCCTAGTTGCCGTTTAACTGAGGGGCATGCCCTGGCCAACCTGGTGTGAATTTCCTTGACAGTTGCTGTATGAAAGGGAAATGATAGCCATGTAAGTAGAATTATTAGGTAGAGCACAATGGGTTTCTGCTACCAACTGTTACGATTCTGGCATGCGAATGTTGCTGATGGTGATAAAATGCAGAACTATTTGGACATTTGTGGAAAATTTAACTCTCACGGATAGAGTTGTAAATCGTATGCATTAGTATTGTTGCAATTAGGGCGATCTATTTAATTTGTTTTTTGGATGTTAAGAAGTTAACATCGAATTGAAAGCACTCCCTACTCTCCTCCTGCACTGCAGATGAATGGTGCATGCGAAGGCTTGCCATCGACTGCGACGAATATGGACCCCGAGACCTACTCGGGTCGCCCACACTGCCCACAGTGTATTGTGATAGTCTCCGCCTTCTCATTCACTGCTATGGCGCCCACACTACCGATACTGCAATGGTCGTCATCGCATTCGAGGGGCCACGGTGGCTGAGCGGTTACACTGCTCGTCTCCCACCAAGGCGAACCGGGTTCAATCCCCGGCCGGCTCACTCCGGATTTTCGCAAGTGGGAGTCGTGCTGGACGATGCCGCTAGTCAGCGGGTTTTCTCGGAGATCTCCCGTTTCCCTCGCCCTTTCATTCCGGCCCTGCTCATACTCACCTCGCTTCACCCTCATCGGGTCTGAAGACCTCGTTATTAAGAGCCGCCTAAACCTGCCCACTTCTCTCCACTCAAAAATACACACACCAATACTTAGAAAATTACTGTTCCTTCTCCTGCCGAGGAACACCATGTGTTGTCGTCGCTAACTCCTGCTTCTACGATGTATACTGTGTTCACTGAAGACGACACAGACGACATTATTTCAGTCATCAAGAAACTCGCGGGGTTACACTAACTGAAACGATGAGGACTTTCCAAGGATCGCAAGCAGCTGAGATATGCAAACATATAATGTACAGACAATAAAGAAACCACATAATTTAAGAAACAGCTTTGCTTTATTTATTTTTATGTTTTATTGTACTATTTTACTTACCAGTTTGGTGACACATTAATTTATGACTTCAAGTGTTGCAATCATGTAATTTTTTGGTATGCGCTGTACTTGTGTTCAGCACTCTGTTAATCATGACTCGTGTATAGATCGATCCGCCCACGTAATGGAGAGATTTGGGCGGCTCTTAACATCGAGGTCTTGAGAGCCGATGAAGGCGAAGCGAGGTGAGTATGGAGCAGCGCTGGAATGCAAGGGCGAGGGAAACGGGAGATCCCCGAGAAAATCCGTCGACCAGCGGCATCGTCCGGTACGATTCCCACATCCTCCTACGTAAAAATCTTGACTCTTACGAGGTCTTGCTGAAATGCGCCATACTGTAAAATGTCCGTAAATTTGGACAATAAGACTATAATAAAAATGTATATAGGTTATTCACGGTAAAGTGAGCATTTTTTAAAGCCCTCTCATTTGGAATAATAGTCAATAAAAATATTTTATTTTAACCTTAGACGTTAACTTCCGAGAGCGGTAGAATATACACATTGTGTTAATTACTTACATGGCAATATTTATTGAAAAATATGGTTGAAGGATAAAAAATTATTAAAAGGAAAAAGTAACTACGGCCTCAAAAGTGCTCACTTTACCGTGAAAAGCCTATACCTAAAAAAAGAGCATCGAGTTCTTCATTCAAAGTTTGTTACGTAATCCTAAATATGTTTGAATACCTGCTACACTTTCACAATTTTTATTTGACTGACCTGGTTTGATTCTCTATATAAATTGATTATTAAACTTAAATAATGCTGTTCTGTCGGGTATCATACAACCTAGTAAACAANTGTTCTGTCGGGTATCATACAACCTAGTAAACAAAGGAATGTTCAGTATGTCGTGATTTTCTTTTTGCAATCTTAAACAAAAAATTTATATTCATTGCCGGATATATTTGCTGAATGATTCAATTAAACGGTTCCTATATTTTCATTATCATAATAATGTGCACTTCCAGCAACGTATGGGCACGGAGCGCTTTCATAGAACTTAATTACTTACAAATAAACACGACTGCACTACTGACGTTTCAGTACGTCATAAAAACTCAACTTTATTTAACCAACTTCGTTTGAAACAGTCTTTCGATAACATTTCTCAGTCTGACACGAGCTTGGCGGTTAATGCCAACTTCCCTAGCCCGGCTATACTGAAAGATAATAAAAGCGACTGCAACGTGCAGTACGCAATAAAGTTGCGTTCAAAAAGAGGTTGTAAATCCTTGTCCCTCATAATGAAAGCCTTGTTCATGAGTCGGTTTGCATCTGATGTTCAGGGCAACGAACCTAAACAAACCCAATTAAAGGTAACGGAACTTAAGAACACTGCACACTTTTCTTTCTACGTAGCTGCGGCATAGTCCAACTTTGACAGCATACACAATGCGGCTCAGTGACCTTCCTGTTGCCCCCGAGCTACAAACTGACCAATTATTTAGCAGTCCATAGAAAGACGCTTCAAGGCAGGCGCCAAAGTACTTATGTACTGCCAACTCTGGTGGGTCTCAAAGCCACTGGCGTTCCGCCACTAGATGAAGGTATGGCTGGCAGATAACCGTACTTTGTCAAGAGGGACTGTGATGAATCTTCTCTGTCAAAACTAAAGTAGTTTTCGAACTGAATACAAACAATTATTTTGTAGCCATATTTTATACAGTTTGACGACTTGGCAGATTGAAGAATTTGTATATGAGAACCTACCCAGCGTTGCGGAACTAAGTGCTATTCCCTTCATTTTTAAGAAAAAACTTTGGCTAACATTTTTCCTATATCTCTTTTATGTGATCTACATGCCCAACTAATCTAAGTTGCACCTCAACTTGACGTATTCATTCTTGGGATATCGGGATTTGAGTAGTTATAAAATGGCGCTTCTGTTGCAACAGGATGCTGGATGGGCTTCAGGGGACGAGCTGGCGGGCATCTTGGATGACATCACGCGGCTCTTTTTTCCGTTTATCCCCTCAGAATTTTCCATTTTTTTTCCCTCAAAAACGGCAAAAATTGTCAGAATTTCCCAAAATATTTCCCGAAATTTTCTCAAAATCAGCAACATTTTTCACAAATAATGTGTTTTGCACAATGCAGCTAGCTTTTGCTCAATCCGGAGGAATCCGGTAGAAATTGTATAATTATCCGCCGGAGTATGCAATCAGTTACAAGTATGCTCTGTCATTCTATGCCAGCACCATCCATCTTGTCTGAAGAATGTTCGTGTTCATTGCCCCGTCATGCAACTTCTCTCATTCCTTCCAGTTTATCTCATCTATGCTCGTTCTCTCTCCTGCTCTAGTTTTCTCATATTCTTTCTGGTATTCTTAATTTTTTCTCATGCTCTTTCATTTATTCGTGTCTGAGGTCCGTTCCATCCCCTTGGAGGGTGTTTTCTCATATTCCTTCCGATTTTATTTATTTTCATCCCTTCCTCTCTTTTGCTACTTGAGTCCTCCACCTTGGATGTTCCCTTATCACCATCGTCTGCTGCCGCCTTGGATTTCTCATATTCTTTCTAGTCTCCTTTCATCTGACGTCCTGGCGGGGGCGAGACCCATGCTCTGTCATTCCACCTTGGTTTTCTCATATTCCTTCTGGTCTCCTTTCACCTGACGTACAGGCGGCGACGAGTCTCATTATCTGTCGTTCCACCTGCGCTACACGGAGCGAGGCCTGCCCACGCACACTAGTCTAGAGTCGCACCGCGCGCGCGTCAAGTACGTCCTAAGCCCACTTATAAGCATAGTTGGCTGTTATTTCCGAAGCATTTAAGATATAGTCACCAAATTCATAACATAGACATAACCTCGACAATTAAAAGGGCCGCAGGGTCAAGTATGCCCTAAGCCTACTTATAAGCATAGTTAGCTTTAATTTCCAAACTGTTCAAGATACAGTCACCAAATCATAACATAGACATCACCCCCGACGACGAAATGGACCGCACGGTCAAGTACGGCTTAAGCCCTCCTATAATCATAGTTGATAGTTGGCTGTAATTTCCGAACCGTTTATGATACAGTGGACCAATTCATAACATAGGTATCACCCCACGACAACGAAAATACTACATATATTTTAACATACCTTAGAACTGTGGATCTGAACATTGCGTTTCAACATTTCTGCCGCTCTTTCCGCGACGTTGCAGGGTTTCATTTCCCCTCAGCTAATTAGTGAATACAACGATTCGGTGAGGTTAATGATGTCCTGTTGGCGTTGGTGACTTCTCTTTTATTCACCTTGCTAGAACTCATGACTGCACACAAAAACTACCGCAACATACAACGTAAAATACAGTAAATAAAATTTTAAGCAAACCTGAAATAAATTTGAAAAATATTAAACACGTTAGAACGCACTATGAGTAATCTCTTATACAGATTTCAAAAGCAAAAGGAATCTGTACGAGAAGGTTAGCACAAATTAAAGTCATACGTTATGAAAAATCAAATAATAAAGAGCTGATATTAGTATAAAAAAACCGATAAATGAAATATTAGGTTAAACAAGAATCGCACAAATTCTCTACAGCACGGCCATCCGGGGGCTTATGAGAGATTGGCGTTGCCATGTTAATGTTGTTGGATGGACTCCTTGAATGTTGACACATTTCATTGCAAAGTATTGTGTCTATAATATGTAATCAAAGTGAAAGTTTTTCTCCCCCACCCAATCCCCCAGTCAAAATCAAACCTATATATACACACACACACACACACACACAGAGAGAGAGAGAGAGAGAGAGAGAGAGAGAGAGAGAGAGACAGACACGCACACGAAACATCTCATTTTTAATACTCACATTTTGGGTTTATATAATGAAATGTTTTTCGTTTGCATCACATATTCTTTTGTGTGAAATCCTCAAGATTAAAAACTTTACGCTTGTGGAATATCCATTAATAATATATACATTACTTTTATGATGGGTACGTGCATGTACGAACACATGTACTCACAAACAGTGGAATGTAAACATTGCATGTAAACATTGCCATGTGACTGCCACATGGCAATGTTTGTTTACCCTTTGGCAGAAGGATACGAAATGGGCTGGAAAGTAGATCTTTAGCAGGGCTTCAGAAAATCTTGAAGTTACCGTGAATACATTATATACAATTGCACCGATAACAAGACACAATAAACCAACTNCAATTGCACCGATAACAAGACACAATAAACCAACTTATCGATGAGGTATGAATAAATGATGCTGTAAAATTTAATATATGGCTGGACTAGCTACATGAAGCCAGAGTACCACGATAGTGAATATTGTACCAGAGCCTTCAAACATAAATAGTTACTAACACATTTCATCAGAGATATTTATACATTGTTTTTTATGCATTACTTTTTACCAGTCATTTTATCTAGTTCTTTTATCACATTACCATACAGTTACATCCTCAACAGTTTCTTCCAGACAAGTTCTACACCCAACTGGAACTCAGGACCAAACTAAAAGCAGACAACAGTAAAATAAGCCCTGCGCTCATTCTTCCAATTGGCGAGTGCCAGTCCAGCAATAGGTTCAATGTATTATGTCTCGAGTCAAGCGAAGGTGTGTTACTTTTACGCGTACAAGTGTTGCTCTTTAAATTATCGCTTATACCAAATTGTTGCACCTCACATATAACATGTTAGTATTCTGGAGGACGATTTCTTCGAACATTCACTCTGTCGTGTCGTCGTACACACCATACCCGATTTCACAGTGCTGACCCCTAAGTGCTGCCTTCATGCAGTACCGACGCCGCGCAGTTCTGTTTAATATCCGGACAGTTTTCTATGGTTGCAATCATTTATATCACCATCCAACCGGTCGAAGACGAAACTACGCTGTAATTCTCTGTAGTGGGGTAGAGGGAAATCAGTATGTGCCTATTTGCTAAGTGGATAGCACCCACTTGTTCTCAGCTCTAGATGATTTACTGAAGCCAACGTCCAACCCGAACCCTTGGTAACTATTTCTTCTTCCTCTTGACATAACTTGTGTATGCTATCAACAACAGCGCTTTCTATTACAGATGCATGACACACAGCTACAGCCGAGGTCTTGAAGGCTCTGGTACAATATTCACCATCGTGGTACTCTGGCTTCATGTAGCTAGTCCAGCCATATATTAAATTTGACAGCATCATTTATTCATACCTCATCGATAATTTGGTTTATTGTGTCTTGTTATCGGTGCAATTGTATACCCCTTTATTTTTAATTATATGGCTAGTTGTTAAGGGTTACCATGCTAGCGATGACTCGGGCCGCCGGCCTTGCGCTATATATACAGCCTGGATGTCGGTGGGTGAAGGGAGGATAACTGTCGCTGATAGAGGGATCGGAATTGGTAGACACCTGACATAGCAGACTACAAGGGTGGCAGTGGATGATTGTCGAGTGCGTGCTGGCCGATGCATATGTGTGTGCTATTTCAGAACCTACACTTCTGCTTGCAACGGTAACTTTGCGACGCGCCAGTATGTATACATTTATTTTCTTTACATGCGCGGACGGTTTTTACATGTTACCGAACTTCAAAGTTTCGGAAATGCTGACCAACTATGCTTATAGCAGGGCATAAGGTCAACTCGTACTTATCTCCTTGATTTCAGTTGGAAGTGATGTCCGTGATATGAATTTGGTGGTCGTAGCTTCGGTGGATGGGAAATGGCGGTCGACTATGCTTATAAGACGCCTTAAAGTTTACTTGACCCTACCACCCTGTTCTTCACCAGATGTGACGTTTATGATATGTATTTGGTACCTAAAGCTTCGGTGGAGGGGAAATGGTAGGGAATTATGTTTATAAGTGGGTTTAGGGTGTGCTAAACCCTGCGGGCCAGTTCATCGTCGGGGGCGATGACAATGTTATGAATTTGACAACTATATCTTACACAGTTCGGAAATTACAGCCAACTATGCTTATAAGTAGGCTTAGCGCATACTTGACACTGCGGCCTTTTTTGTTGTCGGGAGTGATGCCTACGTTATGCATTTGGTGACTATATCTTTAAACAGTTCGGAAATTAAAGTCAACTATGCTTATAAGTGGGCTTGGGACGTACTAGACGAGCGCGTGGTGCGACTCTAGGCTAGTGTACGTGAGCAGGTTTCACTCCGTGTCGCGCAGGGGGAATGACAGAGCATGAGACTCGTCCCAGTCTGGACGTCAGGTGAAAGGAGACTAGTAAGAATATGAGAAAACCAAGGTGGCGGCAGACAAGGGTGATGATGGAACATCCAAGATGGAGGACTCGACAAGCATAAGAGAGGAAAGGCTGAAAATAAAGGAGATAGGAAGGAATATGAGAAAACCCTCCAAGGGGTGGAACGGACCTGTGACATGAAGGAATGAGAGAGCATGAGAAAAAATAAAGGAAACCAGAAGGGATATGAGAAAATCCAAAGGGATAGATCAGGCGAGAGAGAACGGACGTGGGTCAGATAGACTAGAAGGAATGAGAGTAGTTGCATGATGGGGCAATGAACACTAACATTCTTCAGACAAGATGAATGGTGCTGGTATGGAATGACAGAGCGTACTTGAAAATTATTGTACACCCTGGCGGACAATTGGACAATTTCTGCCGGATGCTTCCGGATTGAGCAAAAGTTAGCTGCAGTGTGCAAAACGAATTTTTTGTGAAAAATTTTTGAGAGAAATTCGGGAAATTTTTGGGGGCGATTTTGACTTTTTTGAGGGGAAAAAAGGGAAATTCCGAGGGAAAAAGGGAAAAAAGGGCCGCGTGATGTAAATCAAGATGTCCGCCAACTCGACCCCTTGTCACCATTCAGCATCCAGTTGCAGCAGAGCCGCTTTATTATAACTAATAACTACTGATTTGAATCCAGAACCTTTCGGTCCGAAGGTGAAACCTTAGCTGAGACTGACTTTACTGTGATACTCATACTGGTGGGTGCAAAGAAACAGAAATTATTATATTGGAATATACGCAGATCGGTATGCTGCCCTGTTTGGTAAATGCAATTTTTACAGAAACTAACCCCGAGATTAACGCCTGATGCAGTTTGATTGTTGATCGCATTTCTGGCTTTTTCTTTTTGTTGAAGCAATGGTTTATTTTAGAGATTAGTTGATTGATAATCAACCGACAATCCTTTTCCGAACAAACGACGAACCACCACATTTGGGCCTTGTCTGTGAAGGGTGTTCTGGAGCTAACGTTTATAGCACGTTGGTTTGACAGAAGTTGTGTAATTGCCTTTTTTCTTAGAATCATAGGTCCCCTGATGTTACACCTCTGGAGGTTTTTGTGGCGATATGCCAAATAACAAGTATGTACCAGACCCCAATGAGTAATAATGATGATTTGAAAATAAGAATAACCAATGACATTGCCAATGTTGACGGGGACATGTTACGTCGCATACGGACGGAATTAGAATACCACAAAGAAGTCGTACGGGTCAACAGAGAGACACACATTGAAGTGGACTGAGTTTTGAGCATTACAAGTACCACAGAATACTCCTACATATTACTTAATAGTCCAGTTGTGAAATTGTGAAGTTGTAAATAATATACAGGTGCAGTTTCTATTTTCATCTCATTAATATGCGAGGACCAGTCATAAATTACAGTGTTTTACTTGCTCGTTAAAAAACTAACTCGTTGAAATTTATTTAGTCAATAAATTAAACAGAACAACTTTTGTTGCTATATCTTTTCGAAAAAGAAACTTGCGTGAGTTCATTCGCAAATTAACTTGGCTTTCTTTTTTTTAATTTGGCATGCAATACATTAAAAAAAAATAATTTTAATATGAGTATTATGAAGATACACACAATAATTAGTAAAACTTACAACAGATTTGTTTTGTGCTTCTTTCACCAAGCAAGGAACGAACCTGCTGATCTCTCGTTCAGATTGCAAACACATCTTCGTTGCGAGACAGGAAATTCTGTCGAAAAGACTTACGTAATGATAAACTGAAAGTTCACGTTCATGAAATCGAGAAATGAGGACCTTGATTTATGTGTTATAAATTGGAATGATTTCCTAATGTTCACAAATTCGAAACAAATTCACGTAAACTCTTTCCTACATATACATCCTTTCGAAACGACGATAAAATGTAACCGTTTAACGCTGGTTGAAGTACGTTCTAAGCCTGTTACAAAAGATTGCAGCTGTTACTGTACCAGTCAAGACTTGACGCCTCATGGCAAGCCTAGAGAATGGATGATGGTACGAATTGTTAGCTGTCGACTACTATTATTCTGTACTTTAGTCGCGACCCCTCGACTCGCACTCCCCTACCCTTTCTCTAAACACTCAACAGAACAGTCCTTCATTGCGTATACAAAAAAAAAAGATGTGCTCTATTATATTATTTCCCGTCTCTGAAAAACAGTTCTTATTGTGTTTGCTTTTTTAAACTACTGTCTCATGATCCTGTCCGCCACCTCCCTAAAAATTCACGGTTTGTTATTGTAATTTATTTTATGGAGAAATCAAATAAATGATAGACCAAAACGAATTTCAGGACATTACATTTTTGTGAGCTATTCGTCGAGGGCAAAATCGTGAGTTATCGTTCACAAATGTAAATTATTATATTATTCCCCAAGGGAGCCCATTTTTAACGACCGAGCTTAGGGAGAGCCGAGAGGAGGCAAAGTAATAGTACTAAAGTAATAAATAGTATCTCCGTTAACATAAAGTATTCTACTTATCTTATATACTAAGTTAAAGCTGTTTTTATATTAAATCAGTTACACACGTTCAATTTGCAGATAAAAGCAACATGTAACTTATTTCGAGTTACAGTAAGAGTCATACCAAAACACCCGAAGATTTAACATCTGTTAGGTGAGAAAGGGGCGAGTTCCCTCTGCTCCATAATCGGCGCCCCGCTTCTCCTTCATCTACTCACGAACAGCTTAATTATTATTTTTTACTCTGTAGGTTAATGCAGTACTGACTTAATTTCCAGTTTCCCTCTTAAAAGTTAACCACGTAAGTCAGAAACCAATAAAATCAGACACTGGGATGTTTATTTAGGGCTCTGCCTGGCTGACGTATGAAGTGCGTTGCAGAGGTTTGGTAGAAAACGCATGATTAAAAAACGGTTCGATATTTCGTAGTGGTGTCTGAACACTAAAAGCATTTCGCGCCCAAAAACAGATTTCGCGTTCTCATTTTTCAACTCCAAGGTTTATTTGTATGGGCATGGAAATTGGCAAAAACGGGTATTTTCAGTATAATTTTTAGCTGCTAAATTTTCCATTGAAACCCCAGAGTTGTCTTCATACACGCATAATTCTATTATCTATATTAGCGTGCCATAAAAATATAGTGTCGCCGCTTAAAGTCACGTTTAGGTAAGTGAGCAAGAGTCGTCCTNGGGGGGGCGTAGGAACTAGGCTGTCTGATAAGTTCCACAACATTTGTGTTTACTTACGAACCGAAAATTACAACAAGGTCAACATATCCCGATATAATTCTCTATCTCCCACCCACACAGGACATAAAAAAACTAACAAAACATGATTCAAGTATAGTAGCGGAAATAGCGTCATAAGCTATGACTAATCTTGGTGGAACTACTAATACTATCTGGTGGCCGTTCTAGACGTTAGAGATCATTGCAGCTCTACACTCTTAGCGATGGCATACATGCTTACCAAATCACGTCCAAATCGAATCAATCTCTTCTGTTGGCTTCACTTTTCTGCCAGTCAGCGTATTTCCGTCTTACTGTTTTCCCATAACAAAAGAATGTTGAAAACGAAGGTAAAATAATATTTAAACTCCGCAAAAAAAAATTACAAACATGTGAAAAATTGCGACTTCATAAAGTAGAGGTTCGTGATCAAGTAGAAGGGGGAAAATAAGGGCCCGTGCATTTATGGAAGATGTTTATAAACTAAGCCGCTGACCGCAATTTAGTTGCCAGTGTTGCGAAACTTAAAATAATATGTTTAACTATTCGGCAATGTAAAAATTAAGCTTTAACTACCCCTCTTACAAATTATTTACGGTCCTAACAGTCAAACTGAAGGTTTTATTGATGCAATTTTTTGTGGACGTCTAAGATCTTGTATCTCAGAATTCAATTAAAAATTATTTTTTACGGCTTCAATATATTCCAGAAGTTCTTGAAACAGATATCAACGGCTTAATTGAAGTTTATTTGAAAACTATCCATCCGTCATTCAATTTAAAAAAAATGGATCTGCCCAACTTTCAAAAACACTTCATACAAAATTTTGTGTTACATAAAAGTATTACCTATTTTACGATGAAAAAAAGTTCGTGCTGCGGATGGGGTCCTGACATGTTTAAACTGGATTTTTCTTTTAAAGTACACGAGTAGATAGAAAATGAGAGTTCAAGGGACACAGGCTGTAGACTTAGGACGATAGGATGGACATGGCATCTGCCAGTGGATCAGATGTGACATTGACCTTAACCTTTGACCTTAGAAAACACTCAAAATTCCTAGAATTTTTCTTAAAATTTCCCTCCAAATCTGCAAAATTTGCTGCAAAAGTTTTTTTTAACCATGTTTCCATGAGTCACTCAGTCTAAAAATAATAATATAACCTTGTTTCAAGAATGTTCCAGTTCATGCTGTCATTCTGTTTTGGTGTACAGGGGTGTGGGATTTAGGAAGGTAGAATGGACGCCATCTTGGATGACCTTGACCATTAACCTAGCCCTTGGAAAAGTTTCAAAATTCCTATTTTCTTAAAATTTTCCTCCAAATCTGCAAAGTTTCCTGCAAAAAGTTTTCTTACAGAAAATTTTATGAGTCACTCAGTCTAAAAATAGCATGACCTTGTTTCAAGAATGTTCCAGTTTATGCTCTGTCATTCTGCCTATCATGCTCTGTCATTCCATGCCATCACCTCGTTTCTAGAATTTTCCAGTTCATGCTCTATCATTCCATGCTACCACTTTGTTTCAAGAATTTTCCAGTTCATATTCTGCATTCCACCTCGACATCTTGTTTCTAGATGTGACATGGGTACCAGTGTAGGTTTAAATGATGTGTGTACATAAAATATATAAATTGAAATTTTTATTTTCGCAAATGTTATAGGCATGGGTATGTCTATACGAGAAGTATGTTTTCGTTATGTTTACTCATGCAGTGCCCATGTCATCAAAACACTGAAAATGACTTAATGTTCTTTTTTAATAATTATAACCAGTACTCTGAATTTTTTATATATAAATTAGAAACAGTATGGGCATCGGTATTCGAGAGACAATGAAATATATAATAAATGTGAGATGACAATTCATGTCGGGAAGGATGGTTCGCTCATAAAATTGATCATATTAGCAATTATGTGTTTCATATGCATAACCATGCTAAGTACGCTTTTATTTTAGTTACTGTAACAATTTACTTTATACTTGTACACATAAATAATCGTAAGTAAAGAAGCTTTTTCTTTGTAGAATAGTAAATGATACATCAGCAGAGTGCTTTCCACACATTAAAAGTGCATGCCTGCACCCTGTGGCGAGCAATACCTTTAACTTCCAGTATTTCTGTCAAAACAACGCATTCTAATGACACATTTACCACAGACCAGGAAGTCGGAGCAAGTCCTTGCCTACATACTGCAGTGATCAATCCTGACTTTATATTTTTTTATAAACATACCAAATACCCAGATTTTTTTAATTTAGAGTACCCAAATGAAAAATAGTATGTAACACTTATTTTCCAAGCACTTTTTAAAAAAATTTCGTTGTACTTGTACAAATGAATAATTGTCAGTAAAAAAGTTATTTTACTTGTCTGTGTATGGATAAAAGGGTAACTATATCTCAGAAATAAAAAACGCTAAGTAATTTTAAAAGTAAAATTTATTTAAACAGTTACTTATTACAAATATATATATGTGTATATATATATATATAATATATGAACAATAATGCATTTAATAGTTTGTTCAGTGATGGTCTTCTTCGGGTGGAAATCCCATGTTGTCTGTTGTTCTCACCTTTACTGTGCGCATGCACTTGGTCCCTGCACGACCTAAAACCAAGCTCACTAGTGCAGTTCCCCAGACGTTGGAACCAGGGCTGCACAACATACACCTTCACGGGTACTATGGAAATTTATGTTTTCTTTATACATCATTTTTAATAAATTTATTATAAATTGTAGAAATTTCAGTTTTTTAAATTTCTCTCGACTGCCTTGCAAGTGCATTTTATGCAGGTGGTTTACAATGTTGTTGACATAAAAAACCACAACAGCTAAAAAAAAAAAAAAGAATCAAAGCGGACAAAGGAATGCACAGAAAGATGACAACCAAAGAATAATAGTAAAGCAGATAGATAGAGGAAAAATAGAGAAGTTGGGTATAGCGCATAAATGAAGACGAAAAGCAAGTACGATACTACCACCAGTAACTGCAGTGCATATGTGACTGACATGAATACCATTTCACATTCACAACTTAGCATAAGTCTTGACCCCCTCCCCCCCGGATACCAGGTCGGAGGCTCAACATAGATGACAAATCCTTGTACATGAGAAAAAATTTGGAAGTGACATAGTGGTCACATAAGATAAAACTAAAATATTGCTCCAGGATATATGGGCGACACACCTGACAAGATGATACCTTGCACGGGCTACAGTGTGCCACCAGTCATCAGCAACACACCTGACAAGATGATACCTTGCACGGGCTACAGTGTGCCACCAGTCATCAGCAACACACCTGACAAGATGATACCTTGCACGGGCTACAGTGTGCCACCAGTCATCAGCAACACACCTGACAAGATGATACCTTGCACGGGCTACAGTGTGCCACCAGTCATCAGCAACACACCTGACAAGATGATACCTTGCACGGGCTACAGTGTGCCACCAGTCATCAGCAACACACCTGACAAGATGATACCTTGCACGGGCTACAGTGTGCCACCAGTCATCAGCAACACACCTGACAAGATGATACCTTGCACGGGCTACAGTGTGCCACCAGTCATCAGCAACACACCTGACAAGATGATACCTTGCACGGGCTACAGTGTGCCACCAGTCATCAGCAACACACCTGACAAGATGATACCTTGCACGGGCTACAGTGTGCCACCAGTCATCAGCAACACACCTGACAAGATGATACCTTGCACGGGCTACAGTCTGCCACCAGTCATCAGCAACACACCTGACAAGACGACGCCTTGCACTGGTTTTAGTGTGCTGCTGGAAAAAAATTAACTTAAAAGCAATAATATTCAACTATTAAAATTTAGACATTTCGATCAATTATGAGAAATATATAGATGCAGGAATGGAATGACCTATGCTTCAACATGACTGGGGAGAAGTATTTGCATTTCATAATGGTTATCTCAATAAAAAAATAATTGAATTAGCCTTTATAACTATATGGTAGAGTATGCACACAGTCATCAATTAATTGTTTTTTTTATCATCCATCCAGGACAATGCTAACTTATTACTGCACTCAGTATATACCTGATGATGGTGTGATCTGATAGTATTTACATGAACTCTCATTTGTGTTTGTTACAATAATACATTCTTGTAATCATTAAATGTTAACTAATTTTTAATGGTAGAATTCTGAATGCCTTTAGCCTTTTTGATGGTTTTGCTGATGCATTTGTAGCTATACAATATAGCCCTCAGACTAACAAGTTCATACATCTCCTCCCCACCACACTCATCCGTAAATTTGCCCACCACTTTCTTGTTAGTAGGCGAGTAGCATGGGTGAGTGAGGGGATAGGCACTTATGTCAAATTCCATCTTGAATACTGGGTCTGAGACTAAATCCTGGTAAAAGTCCATCGTCTCGATTTCATAAATACAGCTGTCCTAGTCCATATATACTAACTGGAAATGTAATTATATTTCATCCTGAAATCATAGTGGAAGCGATTAATCAAAGTCTTTAATAAGTATAGTACTGCAAATCCTGCATAGATGGGCTTGTCGAACTAAATTCTTTCTTTGTTCGTTTTCATTAATGATAGATTTTCATGATAGATTATCCTGCTCTTAAAAGATGGTTTGCAATCAGTTTTTAAATTCTCTTTTCCTCGAATACCAATTATATTTTTTGCCTCTTCCTTTTATTTTCCATCAGCTTGCCAAACGTTTCATTGTTTGCGAGCTTGAAGAAATCTTTCTCAAAGTCATTAGCAGCAGCTTGGTGCTTTTCGGTATTCATATCAATGTAAGTTTTAAACCATGTCTTTTGATTATATTGCAAAACTCGATGAATCTTCTTTATTTGTAGGCAATGCTCAACTGCTTGTTTCAAATGCACATAGTGCACTATATAATTGTGCTTATCTGCCAGAGTCATGATTAATTTGGTCTGCTTGGTTCCAGGGGGATACTCATTGATGGGGAGACATGACAAATCTTTATGGTATTTATGAAGACTGGCAGGGTACTGTACATCCACCTCCAGATGTAGCCAATATCGCAATTGTCCAGCACAGCCATCATGTCCAGGTTGGTGCTCATCCATTGAAATCCAGAACATGGAAGGAGTAATGACATCGCCCAACCATACAAATTGTTGGCATCTACATAATGGAGTAATGTTGATGGTTTCTGTGCATCGTGTGTGGTAGAGCATGTCTGTTATTTGCTATACAGTAATGTTTAATACACTGAGCTATGCCTCCCTGGATACCAGCCTCGATGTATAGGTACATGTCATAGTCGGTAGGCAGTTATAATTTCACCTTTGTCTTTTTCGACATGGCATCAAAGGATAATTCAGAGGCACTCGCATAATGACCACAGTCCAAATCTAATGTGTTTAGAAACAGCCCCCGTAAATTTAAAAAAAAAAAAAAAAAAAAAAAACAACTGAGAAGTAAGAAGTCTATCTTCATTTAGATCTCGGAATATTCTCCCAGTGTGCAACATCCAAATTTCCTCCATACATTTTTTTGCATGGGCATAGTCCTCATCACTAATCTCACTGTTAGTGAGTTGGTTGTGGAAGGCTTCCTTGGCGGGCAGCTGCATCTCTTCTAACTTCTCCCACGAGTCAACATAGTCGTAAGGAAAGATACATTTTCTTACAACTAGCCCCATTTCTTCAGTACTGAAAATTTTATCGTAGTTTTAAATTCGGAGGCAGGTAGGTTCTGTGCGAATGTAGCGAGACTGGTAGACATGAATCTGAACGTATCTATGAATTGAATACTGAATTTTTCCCCAATCGTCTTACTGAATATTAAGTTTTCCTCTGAATTTGGGATGATGGAAATATATTTGGTGTCGTATACAAGTTATTTTATGATATAATGTTTGTCATAGCCAGTATTATGGAATATGGCTGGTAATTTTTTAGGGCGACAACGAAGCATATTGCATTCATTGCAGGTAGGTCCAATATAGTTGCTGGTAAGGTGGTCATGGTCGTGGACTTTAGGGTTCTTCTACTTCTTCTTGAAGGATGAGGAGCTGTAGCAGCAGGTGTTGGCCAGATAATATGCAGACCTTTCATTAAGTGTTAGTGGTCTCATTGGTTCTGATGCACTATATATCTTCTGAACCTCTTCAGCGATTTTCACAATGTCGGACATGAAGTTTTTGGCTGCATTTTCTCTTCCGTACATAATAGGCTTTGCATTCAAACCTGATGGTTTTTGATGCTGGTATGACACTGTTGTCCACACAGTTGTAAATTCCATAACTGTATGGCTCATGTTTCTGGTAGGCCATCGTGTATGATTGTTTGAGGTCAGGTTCACATTATGTAACAGGCTTCAGCATGGCTTCACAATCTGCATATATTACAAGTGGAAGCTTAGTCACAGTTTGATCATACTTAAATTTCATAATTGGAGGCATGTTGTTCGATATTGACTGAGGCTATTCTCGCAAGTGCACGAGGCTTACAATATTTCAAGTGCTGCTTAAGAGTTTCCTCTCCAGTAAGGCCAGTAATGCGTGGAATAGCATGGTAGTATGTGAAGCACCTTTTGCATACATATACACTGAAGAGCCAAAAAAACTGGTACACCTGCCTAATATCGTGTAGGGCCCCCGCGAGCACGCAGAAGTGCCGCAAGACAACGTGGCATGGACTCAACTAATGTCTGAAGGTATGCAGGAGGCAATTTACACCATGAATCCTGCAGGGCAGTCCACAAATCCATAGGAGTGCGAGGCAGTGGAGATCTCTTCTGAACAGCACGTTGCAAGGCATCCCAGATATGCTCAATAATGTTCATGTCTGGTGATTTAGGTGGCCAATGGAAGTGTCTAAAGTCAGAAGAGTGTTCCTGGAGCCACTCGGTAGCAACTCTCGATGTGGGGTGTCACATTGCCCTGCTGGAATTGTCCACATCCGTCGGAATGCTCAGGGGTCCCATTTCACGCCAACTGCACATGCCCCATACCATGACAGAGCCTCCGCCAGCTTGAACAGTCCCATGTTGACACATAGTGTTCATGGATTTATGAGGATGTCTCCATACCCGTACACGTCCATCCGCCTGATACAATTGGAAACGAGACTCGTCAGACCAGGCAACATGTTTCCATTCATCAACAGTCCGATGGCGGTGTTGGCGGGCCCAGGCGAGGCGTAAAACTTTGTGTCGTGCAGTCAACAACAGTACACGAGTGGGCCTTCAGCTTCGAAAGCCCATATCATTGATGGTCTGTAGAATAGTTCGCACGCTGGCACTTGTTGATGCCCCAGCATTGAAATCTGCGCCAATTTGAGAAATGGTTGCACATCTGTCACATTTGATGATTCTCGTCAGTCATTGTTTGTCCCGTTCGTTCACGATCTTTTTCAGGCCGCAGCGATGTCGAAGAGTTGATGTTTTACCGGATCCGATATTCACGGTACACTCGTGAAATGGTCGTACGCGAACATCCAAATGTTATCGCTACCTGGGAGATGCTATGTCCCATCTCTCGTGCGCCGACTACAACACCATGTTCAAACTCACTTAAATCTTGATAACCTGCCATTGTAGCAGCAGTAACCGATATAGCAACTTTGCCAGACGCTTGTTGTCTTATATAGGCGCTGCCGACCGCATCGCGTTACTCTGATTGGTTCCATACCTCTGTTATTTGCATACGCACGCCTATATCAGTTTTTTTGGCTCTCCAGTGTAGTTTTCTCTGCCCACACTCCAACTCACTTGACATCTGCTTGGCATTGTAATTATATTTCAGTTTCACACCTTGCTAATACTCTCTCAACTCTAGTGGTGGACGTAAGTTTCCAAACTTATTGAAATACTCGGCTCTGTTTCCACTTTTTTTGTATGCAACCCCGTGCGTGCCTGGACCTCTGATACTATCTAAATTTACGAGTGCCGTGTCATTATGTTTAGGTTTCCATGACAGTCCATCACACATGTACTCACCGCGGAAATGTGGTATTCTTAACTTGCATGCAAATTTTTTTGCCTATCTTCGCAAGGTCTTTATGCAATGTCTTCAAAATCTACTTTTTGTCCCTTTCGCTCGACTTTTCCTTTTTCTTCTTAGGCTTCCACCGACTATCGGATATGGTCTTAGTAGCAACCTTTGCCATTTTTTTTTTTTACAGATTGCGAGCGACTCCAGCTTTCAGTTGTGTCGAATTGTTTCAGCCAACTGCTTACCTTGTTCTTTAGCACTGTTTACTGCCCTGGCTATACCACTAGCACCTCCGATAAGACCTCCAAGTGCACCCAGTGCGGGCAGAATTATGTGCTTTTCTCCGTGTTCTCCTTTTATTTTTCTTCTGGTTTAAGTATGCCTATACCTCGCTTGACTTTGATTTTCCTTATCTTGGAAACACCCCCAAGCAGCTAGACGTTCACCAAATTTGGACTGAGGTTATTTTACAATCTTATTGGCTTTGTCGGCGAGAACAGCATTATCAGCGTGTCTGTCGCTCAAGTTGTTATTGCTCGCATAAGAAATATCGTGGTACGTACATGCCTCGTCCAAAGCATTAATACCTCTGTCACCACACACAAGCCTTTTTGCAAGCTTCGTGCACGGCCAGCAGTACTCGTAACCGGGAATGTGCAGATCGAATGGAAGCTTGTTTATAAGCAATTTCACAAGTCCACATCCACTTTTGGCCTAGCTCCTATGAGGCATCACAACAGACTGACCACCAACACACTAGACAGCTCATTTATACATTTTTTGGAGAGTGTCCGACCACTTCCCCTGACTTTATGATGGCCTCTCAGTTCACCTGATTTTAATATGGTCACTGTAAAAGTACCAACACTTTTTCATGTTTTCTATATCAGTCGAATGGAGATCGTCAAGCAGGACACTAGTCTCCTAGTGCATATCATCGCTGAGGATGAAGGTACTTCCCACGAATCACGTCATGCTCCTCTGTTCCCAAATACCATATGGTGTCTTATTTGTGGACCATCTAATTGTGTGCAAAACATGTGTGCTTCTGAGTTTAATGGAAGAGTTCAATGGTATTTGGTTCGAGAATGTGTACCTATACTCGAAATCTCTTTAACAACCAAAGTAAAAGCGACTTGCTCGGATTATAGAAGCTGTGGATGGTCTACAGTATTTTCCATGCAGCGATGATGAGGATGTGATTCCTCCCGATAAGGCTAAACCAAACTCTGTGTTTTTGTTTTCGATGATGTGGCATGTGAGAAGCAGACCTGCATGCAGGAATATTTCAGTATGGGCAGGCATGCATTGGTGGATTGTTTTACCTCTGTCAAACTTATTCTCACATACCGAAACAGTTACTTCGCAATAATGCAAATGTGCTAGTTTTGTTTTGGATGAACGAAATGAATTTACAACATGCGTATTCCGACCATGTAAATACAGACATGCCTTACGAAAAGTTTAAGGATTTGTGTGCTGGTTGTTGGAGTGGGCTATACAGATTCCTTGTAATAGTAAAATACTTTCCTCTACTTAAAGGAAGGCACCGTCGAGGTTTTAATCAGTTTATAATCATTCACCAGTAAGAAATGGCGTATACCATATCTATTAGGACATGATGGTCTGAAACGACGGGGAGATAGCTGCCTGGTACAGATGAAATATGGTCACAGCAGCGTTGGAGAGAAGCTACTTAAGAATGCGGGTGAACCGAAACAGGATGATGATGCTGTTTGTATGTTCAATCAGTTAATTCAGAAACTTAAGGGCATTGTCAGTAATGCAAATAAAATCTGATAACATAGAGGCCTAACTACGTACATTGACTGAAGGCTTGAGCAAACTCTCTATGTTAGATTAAAAAATTACTGATGGAGTAGAAAGAATAACCAGCAAGATTATTGCTGCTTCGTCTGCCATGAATTATGATGAGAGAGTATGGAGACACTATAGTCATATCCGAGATGCTATTATACAGCGCATAACAAAATTAGAAGACAATATCAAAAACAACATCATGCCGACTTCCTTACGACTTGCTGCTACTCCTACATGTAGTGCGCCTCGGCCTGCAGCAGCATTTCATCCAAAACCGAAGACTGCACCTAAATAGTAAAATGATATATAAAATGTTTCCATTACTGTTTTGTATTTGGTACAATGGCGGACACTACTGATGAATTATGTCGTGTTATTGAAAATGTGGGTGGAAAAGATTTGTTGGCCAAGTGAGCACGTTTCGAACGTGACATGGTTTTGGAGGAGGCATTCAAAACGCTCACATCTCGACTTGATAATTTGCATCCTGTAGTTTCACCTGTCACATTGAAGAAATAACCTGATGAAGCCATGCAGCAGCCAGGGAGAAAACGAAAGCGTAAACTGGATGCAGAAGAACTGGCGGATGAAGACGATATTCCATTGTCAGTTTTGAAGCATAAAAGAGATCGAGATAATACTCTAAATGTACATGCTCATGGTTACCTAGCAATGGATTCGCCTCGGTTCAATGATAGAACATATGGAGATTACAAACTAAATAAAAAAATTGTTTCTCGGAAACAAGGAAATATCCCCCCCCCCCCAAATGGTTAAATTCAAACTGGAAATGAATCTCTGCATGCAGTCACTGGCCTTTACGAATTATTCTTCAGGATAGAACCTACTACATATTCACAAGCTGCTTTGCGACAGTACAATAGGCTGCTCAAACTAACGAGTGCACATTAAAAAGGTAACGATCCATCGAGCAATGAGTATAATGATACTGCTCATGCAAAATCCAGCATTATTTCATGTCTGTTTCCATAGATAAATGTACCGTCTGGTTCTGGTCTGCTAACAAAAATCTAAGATGGACATCATCTAGAGTATGTATATTTGGATGATGTTAACGAACTTGTTGATAGATTGCGGCTGCCGATTGCTTCACAAAGAACTTGAAATAATTCTCACACGAACGAAATTACTAATATTGTGGAGGAATTGTGTGAAGGAGGCTACATACAATGAGCCGGGCAGAAATCGCTAGCGAACTGTACAAGCCGACTAGATGCAATTATCCAAGATACAAAGTGACGTTGTTTGAATTGCGTGATTTATGCCAGGCAGATTTGATCATAACGATTCCATATGTCCATTTAAATAAAGGATTCAATTATATGCTGACTGTGATTGATTGCTATAGCAAGTTTGCCTTTTCTGTACCAATCAAAACCAAATGAGGTAGAGATGTTGCTAAAGCGATGGAAGTAGTTTTGGGTGACAAAGACCCACCAAAAAATCTGAAAACCTATCTTGGACGAGTTCTATAATCCAGAATTCCGCCATCTAATGAAGAAACACAAGATCTGCCATTATTCTACAGATAGTAGTATTATACATCGCAAACAAGTCTTGCAAATTTTAGTAACAATTTATCCTTTTCTGTCACAGAACATTAATTTCTGCATATTCAGTTTTATTAGAGTGATACGTTTTGATACTCATTTACATCCTCATTCATCAATACAGTTGTACCAAATCAGTACTAAGGTAAGATAAACATTCACACGTTTTAAACGAGGAAATAAAGTCCCGAAAACATTAAAGTTTCTAATTTTTTTTTTTCTAAATTCTTATAACAATATTAATTAGTGCCACCTTGGTTGTGAAATTTTAAAGTATTACTATGTTTAAGTTTTGCATGTGAATTAATTTAGTTGCTCTCTGGAACTGCAACTGTAAATAAGCTGGCATATTTTTTGTTACGTTTTCAGTGAATCTGAAGATAGTTAAACATCTGGTGTTTGCGTCGCACGGTTATGTACGAGAAGCTAAGACGACAGTAATTATACTATCAATAGGATCCGAACCACATGCGAAATTATTTATTCATGCCAGTGGATGCAATAAGTACGATAAATAAATGCTAAAGAACTGGTCAATAATCGTTTCGGTTGCTTGAAAGACTACAAAATTTAGTAAAATTGATACTTTACAGTTGCTTATTCTTTCGCACGAGGGTTCTTTCTATTCCAATCGAAAGAAGAATCGAACACGGCATTTCCTCCCCAGCAGATGCGCACAAACTGATACGGTAAGATCCCACGGGGCTCAGCAGAAAGGGGGGAAGGCAGAATACCTTATTTGGACTGCTCAAGGCCAGACTAGGCCACGGTTCCTCATAGTGACGCAACCGGCAAACATCTCCGGTCTGCGGTTGCTTCGTTTCCGGTTGAGTAAGAGGGTCTAAGGTTGGGAAGAAAATTATCTACTCTCTGCTTCCACGTCCCGTCCGTAAGGAGAAGACGAGCGTTTGCGTGGTTTGTGGGAGGAGGGGGATCGGAGGATGAGGTGACTCAACGGCCCAGTTAGTCATAAATATTTCCTAGGTAACATAATGATTTATAACGCAGTCATACCGTTACACAGCCAAATATTATTGCTTTGGTCATTTGAACTCCTATAAGATGCATTTTTCAAAGTTATAGGGCAAGTAGAAACTAACATTTTTAAAAATAATTATTAGGTATAAAAAAATGTAATATTGACACGGAGAATACCTGCCCCTCAGTTCAGGGCATGCAAACACCACATAAATTCACATTTTAATTAATTTAGATTACAAATAATTCATTTTGTAAAAATTAAACTTTATTGAGGTGCAGAATAAAGTTATGTGAATGTATCATCTCCAAATCCACCACTCTTATAAATAATGAAATCTCAATTAATTTTTTTTGTAAACAATAAAATTAGATACAAATGCAAAAAATAACTGTGGTTTAATTTTGGTCCACCAAAAAAAGGTAACTTATTGTTCACTTTTATGGTGAAAGAAGTGATGCATTATTTCAGCACTATCATTTCTTTATTTTTGCTGATGACTTTTATGTAGCGCTGCAATAAAAAAAACTTCAGACCTGTGATTTTAAATGAAACAGGGCATTATATTGCAGTATTTAGCACAAGAGGAGATTGTAACATAAAATAGGATGGATAGGAACAGTTTTTAACTTTGCATTTTAATATCACCCAAATTATAAATTATATCAAATGTGTAATACAATGGAAACTAATGGTCATTGATAAGAAAAAAATAATGATATGAATCTTATTGTGGCTCTATATTTTCACATTTTTATTACTATTCCTTTACACCTCACATGTTGGGGTGAGTGGGAACAGTGCAGTTTTCAATCTTGTGTTTGCTTCAGCCCTCACCAAACTCGTTTTTAAAATATTAAAACACATTTTCTTGTACGTAATTTGCTTTAACAAGCAATGATGCAAATTAAATTAAATGGGATCACTTTTCATAAACAAAAAATGAAAATATTAAGTCAACAGAAGCATATTATTTGCTAATTAAGCAAACCACACTCACTAAAATCCAAAGTTCTGATGCTCTACATGGCTGTCAAATCAATATCAAACTTTGTTGGCTCCATCTGAGGCAGTTTAGGTTGGGGTAGTTGGCAGATCACCTGTTCTGTCAAATTTTCAGGCCAAAATTTACCATTAGATAACTTGTCAATTCAAAGTCATTAGACCTGCTCTGAGTTGCCACGTTTTCGTCTGAAACAGTAGTTTACACACTTTTGGTTGAGTCATCTGCAGACAAACTAATATCCCAGTCTTCTTTTGAATCTTGAAAATCTGCTGTTGTTAAGGTTTTTTCTAGGAGCAACTTGCTGTCTAATTTTTTTTGCGAGATGTTAGCAAACTTGTGAACATAATTTCCATACATCATGTCATGGAGAACTACAGTTAAACTGTCTGCTAAGACCAAAGTATTACTGCCCTCATCAGTTTTGCATACAGGTAATTTTTTAATTCATCAAATAGAAAAATGCTAGTCTTTCAAAACCCAGATCAACCTTATATTTTCACAAAACTTCCAGTCTTCATGCAGTCTGTCACAAACATGGCATAGTAAAGTAAGGAAAGTTATATACAGTTAGTCAACTGATGCTTTTGTGGATCCTGCTCCTAGTTTCCAATTGTTCTTCTCCAAGCTTGCTTGCAAGGACTATCCAACAGCTACTTAACAGGCTGGCACAACTGAGTAGAATCAGGAGGCAGAAACCAAAATGCAATTTTGTTGTCCTCACACTGTTTTACTACCTCAGGACTTGAATTGTTTTCTACTACAATTTTTCTTTCCTTCAAATTGCTTGATAGGGAATATAAAATGTCATAATGAATTTCAGATNTGTCCTCACACTGTTTTACTACCTCAGGACTTGAATTGTTTTCTACTACAATTTTTCTTTCCTTCAAATTGCTTGAAATAGGGAATATAAAATGTCATAATGAATTTCAGAAATGCTGCTTCATCCATCCAACCAGATGGAGTCATATTAAATCTAGTTTCTTTTGGACCACCTTCAGTTCATGAATCCCATCTGTCATATAAATGCTGTGCTTTATAGACAACATATGGTGGAACCTACTGTTTCATTAGTGGTTGCAGCAAAAACAAGTAATGTTGAAGATTTTTAAGAGTTCACATTTTTTCAGGGTGTCTGAACCATAGCAACACAATATTTTCTTTTTGATGGGACTGTCAAAAAGATCTGCTTCATCACAATACAATTCACAGTTAGGTGTGGAGGTACATTTCATATGGTAATACTCAGATTACCAAAATTATTGGAGAACATCCTCACTTACAACAGTAACCCTGTTCATTTTGATGTTTTCTCCTTGTGCCTTTCTGCGAAACCATTTGCCAGAGTTGCAATTATTGGTCTTCCTGTCACATGGTGATGTTCACAAAAAACCGAGCACAAATTCACTCGCTGGATAGTCAAATTTTTGCATGTAAAAATTTGCTGCACTAGTTCCTTTTCAATATCCTCTGTTAAACTGCATTTGTTATCCTGTTTTTTAACCTTATTTTTTGTGTGTCTGTACAAAACTGGTGTAAGAATGCCACATTTTTTCAGACTTTCCTGTATGACTATTTTTATTTATAACTATGAGAATAACACTTTCGAGAGTGTTGTTGTCATTAAAGCAAACCCTTATTTTTAAATTTCATTTTGATAATGAATTTTAGAAAAGTAATTTTTCCTAATAAATAGTGTTTCTAAATTTGTATCACAAACTCCAAGGGTTTGAAGAGGGGACTGAGCAGATGTTTTGAGTAGAAACACATTTCTGGAAGCATACTAAGCTATAAGCAAGCAAAGCATTAGCAAATCAAGCATTTTTATTATGGACAAGGAGTAGGGAGCTAATGCAAACATGTCATTTACCCTGCCAGTTGTGTGTTTGCTGATTTGAACTCTACATTACTTGCCACCAAGTCTCCAACAAAAATGACTCGATACATGTTTGCCAAGTACATCAACATGAAATTAATTCACAGAAAAGCACAAGGTAATTGTGCAAGATCGTTTTCCACATAACATGATGTCATCATATACAATTTTTGCATGGTTGATTGACAGATGCGAGAAATGGATACCTTAACGTTCAATACAGTCAACAGTGGTGTACACCCCAGTTTTGAAGAGGGCATACTTCATCAAGTTTAAGAAACCCCATCAATCAGTATCTGAACCAGTACGTGCTACCGTTAGGGTTCACAACATTATTTGGTATGTTCTGCACAAGCAGAAACTACATCCTTTCCAATCATATACAATATAAGCAATAGGTTCAGCCAATTTTGTAACACGTGTTCACTTCTGCATGTGGTTCCTACACTCCTGTGTAGAAAAACCTTCATTTCCATGGCTAATTCACTTCACTGATGAAGTTAAATCCACCTGGAAAACTCTTTTAAACTGTTGAAAAAGCCATATTTGGGCAAATGAAACTTTCATACCATGTGTTCCCATGCATCCCAGGAAATGTTTGACCAATGTGTGGGGGCCACGGTGGTGTAGTCAGACCTTTTGCCTTGAACTGGGTTTGATACCCAGTGACGTAGCCCTGGTTTCCGCACCAAGGTAACGTGGCAGACATTGCTGTTGGCTGATGGGTTTTCTCAGGGAACTTCTATTTTCCCCGTTGGTTCACCTTTAACTCATTTCACCCTGAATGGTGCTTAACATCTCACTGTTGAGCACAGACCAAAACCTTTCTATGCAGCATCAATGTTGGGCAGATATGAAACCTTTCTGCAAGTAAAGAACAGCTCGAGTTCTTGAAACAAATGCCAGTGTGCATTCTTCAACAAATGTGATTCTAAGATGATACACCTGCTATCATCACACATAATCTTAACCCAAGGGTGGCTCTTGTCAATAGGTGCAGGGGCACCTGCCCTCCCAAATAAAATTTAACATGCCCCAGCAAATAAGTGCTCTTTAATAGATCTTTCTTTCATAATTGAAGTGTAAAAGTATAATATTTGGTCAATAAGTTCTGTTTCACTAGGCTGCGAATAGCGTCTCCTTACTTTAAGCACGAACAATATTTTTCCTCGCTGCTTTGGGACACAGACGGTCTGTGCCCACGCTGCCGTATATTTTCTCCTTGCCGAAGGTACACGAGACTTCTCGGTAATAGTTGAAGTGTTGCAGAATCAAGGTATCTGTGCTCACATGGTTCATGCAGTGCTGTAACAGCTCGATAGACGGCAGGTGCGTGTAGTCTGCGATGCGTTTTCTGACGTGACGCATTATGTACTGTTACTGTTGCAGTATTATATTCAAGGCTTGAGAATTTGTTAATATTTTGAAGATAACAGTGCACGATAACACAGTTTTTAAAGTTTGCGTATTATTCAGCTTTTGATGTTTATTCACAGTATTTTTGTTGCTGTCTTAACGCCTGCCAACAATCGCCCGTACCTGTGGACATGTCCGAATTTTGACGTCAAGTGATGTCACATTCACGCAGTCCAAATATGGTCTACAAATGCGTTGTCCAAAAGTGAGATTTCAGAATATGACATTAGATCGCAGTAAATCCATCACACTATTTGTTGTTACCAAATTATATTTATATTGCTGAATTGTTGATTATAAAATGCTTGTAAAATGCTATTTGAATATTTATTTATCTTTATGATATAGGCCCCAACTGCTTTATTTTAAATAAGCTCGAGAAATGATATCCAAGAATTTTCTTAAATATTCACCCTTCATATTAAATAGTTCAGATTGAACGCAGACTGCACTAATTAGCATTACATCCTGTTCGTCTTGAGAAAATTCACCTTACAAGTCCATTGTTTACATTTACAATGTGTACATTCCAAGAATGTGCACGTAAGTATCTGTAGTCTTCTTTTTCTATCATGTTATGACACAACTTATGACGAAAGTACAGGTTTCTGGATACTTTGACTCGGGTCACAGGCTGACTTGCGATACGGGAGGTTGGGATAGCGCCATTACATCAGAGGGTCACGTGCACCAATCAGCATATCCTTATCCTAAGAGACAAGTTGGGATAGCACAATTGTAGACAGGGATTTACTGAACTTACATGTAACATGCCATACTTTATTCAAAAACACAGTGGACAGAATTAAAAATTTTTCAGGGTACCAGTTGGTGCATCACAACAGGCATTAAATTAAAAATCTTGATCCTCTGACACCACAACTTATTATAAAGCGAACCTGTCACACTCAAATAAGAAATGAAATGAAAATGGTAATGCTGGGGCAAGTAGAAATAATAAATCAGCTAAACGAAGTACACAGGTCAGTTAAAATCACAATGAACATGTAGAAATAATACATACATAATTTCTACAATAAAAGAATGCAATACTTTTGTGGATTTTTTTGAGTTGGGTCTTTCAGATCATGATGAAACTACTAATAGTGAAAACCCAGGTGTGTTTAGAGGTTTGTTAGTTTGTTGCATCTTCAATAATTATATTAATTTTTAACTTTGTGCCCTGCTTTGAAATTCTTCCTCGAGCCGCCACTGTCTTAATCAAACATCTGGTGTAAGCTGGAAGGGCTGAAGTGGCGCAACTGCTTGGCCTCCATAAATGCCAGACTTATTTCCACTTAAATTTTTCTCATGGGACCACATTAAAAGTCATATTTATAAGTTCTATTAAGAGTAAGAGGTAGAGCAACTTGCACAAATTCTGGCTGCAGGATATTGAAGTTTGTATTGTGGTGCAATTCTATAAGTCTCTCTCTATTGGTTGATTACGGTGAGGTGCTGTACTCTACAGTCATACTTTGTAAAGAGTCAGTAGTAGTTGTGTTTTCTGTAGTGTAGTTCATTGTTCTTATAATAAAAGTGTTTTCTCAATCAGATAGTATTAATTCCCAAATTCATACCATAGCGAGGTATATATAATAATAGATTATAGGCCCAGGTATGGAATTTGGAAAGTGTTGTTTAGTTAAGGCAGATAATTTCTTGTGTGAAGCAAGGCGTTCTCGTAGTAAGCATGGCGGCGGTAAACAGCGTACCTCCAAGCCTAAAACAATTTGACAGTACTGGTTTTTCTGACTGGGAGTTTAGACTGAAAATCCTTTTGGAAACAGAACAATGTCTGGAAGCTTTAAGTGAAAGGAACACTGAAACTTCCGAAAATAATTTCAAGGCGCGGGACATTATTGATCAAGCTGTTACAGACAGTGTGATGGGAGCCATTAAAACGAAAATTTTGGCTAGGGATATGTTTTCAGCCCTGAAAGCTACATATAAGAGACAAGGTTTGTCAGCAAGAGTGGATTTAAAACGAGAACTGGGGGAAATGCGATTCAAGAGAGGAAGTCTCGCCGATTTCTTGGAAAACTTTGTATGAAAAGTGCAAGAGATACGTTTAACAGGTGCTACCTATGATGACGAAGAAGTGATACCACAGCTTCTCATCGCTATGGCCAGGTCTTATCAGGCAGTTACCACATCGATTGACGTCCTATTTTCGCAAACATCTGAAGCGGTGACAATCGAGTTTGTAAAAAATTAACTGATCCAAGAAGAAATGTGGCAATTGAGAGAAAAAGGGCAAACGGGAACGCAGGAAGGTGTAGCATTTTATGCGCCAGGCTCTAGGGGATGAGGTAAATGGTCTAATTTTCAGCACTACAACCAACTAAATCTTTCAAAACCCCCTACAGACTTTCGTTTCAAGTGTAATGTGTGGGGAGTTCGTGGACACAAGAAAGTTAACTGCCCAAATCGAGGACCAAACCAGAATTGAGGAAAAATTAATTATAACAGTGGTGGTCGTGATAACGGGTACAACAAGAAGTGTTTCTGTGTTCATGATGGCGATGATAGAGAAGTAGCGTTATTATCCACAGTGAAAGAAGAAGCTATGGTATCAGCAAGCTATGATAACGTTAATGTAAACAAAGGCAGTAGTGTTATGTTTTTGGCAGATTCTGCATGTACATATGATTGGGTCGGACGCCGCTCGTTTACTTACGGATGTAGAGGATATGAATGTTTTAATAAATGTTGCCAAGAAAGATTATAAATTAAAGGCAATAAAGCGTGGCACTTTGTTAATGTCATGTGATGACAAACCCATCAAATTGAAGGACGTTTTATTGTGCGGTGACTTGCAGTACAATTTAAATTATGTACCCAAAATAGAAAATGAAGGATATACTGTGATTTTCGAGTGTGGGACAGTAAAAATAAGGAAGAATGGTGTTACCTACATTCAAGGTGAGAAACTTGAAATTTGTATACCATTAGATTTTACCCAAGAATGAATCATTCTGCCAATCTGATTGTGACTATTGACATACTTCATCGAAGAATGGGACATTCTTCAGTATACACTACCAACACAATGTGTGACGTATGACTTAGCGGAAAGATGACTCGCTCCTCATTCAACCGCATACTGGACTACAAGAAAGCAACGTGATTTTTGGAATTTGTGAGCAGTGATGTTGCCGGGCCAATCACACCGATAAGTCATGAAGAATGCAGGTATTGTGTGACCTTTATTGATCACTATTCTCATTTCACGTGTGTATACATGCTGAAAAATAAAGGGGACGTTTTCAACATATTTGTTGAATATGAAGTCATGGTGACAGCGAAGTTCGGCTGCAAAATTTCCCGATTTTGATCAGACAAGGAAGGTGAGTATAGTTCCTCCGAGATAAGACGTTTTTGCAAACAGGGATTCAGCTTGAGTCAAATATAGCCAGGAATCCTGAGCAGTCCGGAATTTGTGAAAGGATGAACAGAACATTATTGAATATGGCAAGATGTTTGATTTTGGACTCAGGCCTTGACAAAACAATGTGGAGTGATGCTATCCGAATGGCTGTGTACATTATTAATCGTTTGGCTACATCTGCATTGTCCAACAAGCAAAGACCAGCAGAGCTATGGTACGGGCATCCAGTTGAGCTGGAAAAAATGTGAGTTTTC
Organism: Clitarchus hookeri; assembly: GCA_002778355.1. Taxonomy (NCBI): domain Eukaryota; kingdom Metazoa; phylum Arthropoda; class Insecta; order Phasmatodea; family Phasmatidae; genus Clitarchus; species Clitarchus hookeri. Next base: position 133,472 of record NQII01000754.1, read on the forward strand.
TGGTTCTATCGCATATGCACATATGCCAAAGGAGGATTGTACCGGAAAATTAACTGAACGCAGTAAGCCTCTCGTTATGATAGGGTATGTTACCAATGGTTATCGTTTATGGGACGCTGAGCTTGGAAAAGTGGTTACTGCTCGCTCAGTCACATTCAATGAAACTTCAAAACATATCCAGGAGGAGGTAATTGATACTCCAAGCGAAGCTGAAGAAACCAAATTGTCCAACGGGGATGGGAATCACACGAGAACCTCACCAGTGACTCAACCGACATTGGAACAAAGAAGATCAAAGAGGGAACCTCGATTGCCTTCGAAGTTTGAAGACTTTGACATGACCATGATGGTTGCCTTATCAGTAGGATCCTTACCTATGGCGAATCCTACATCATTTAAGGAAGCAGTTGAAGCAAAGGAAGGATGGGAAGAGGCAATTACCGAAGAACTACAGAACCAAGCGAGGAACAAGACTTGGGAACTTGTATCATATCCACCTAATGTGAATGTTATAGACTACAGTTGGGTGTTTGCTCAGAAGACAGTTGATGGTATAGATGTAAAGAAAGCTAGGTTGGTTGCGCATAGGCTTCGACAAGAAACTTCAGTTGATGAGGATGTGTATGCTCCTGTAGCATGTTTGGTAACACTCAGAGTTCTTCTAGTTTTTTCAATTGAATTTGATTTACAAATCCATGTGATGAATGTTAAGTCGGCATTTTTAAATGGTAATCTTGAAGAGAAAGTGTATATGAAACCTCCAAAAGGTTTAGAAAATGTACCTAATAATTTTGTTTGTTTGTTTGTTTAATAAATGTTTGTATGCTTTGAGTGTCTCTCCTAAATTATGGAACAAATGTTTAGATATAACTTTAATTGAGATAGGGTTTATCAGGATTAAAGTAGACCCATGTTTATACATTATAGATTCAACATTTTTACTTATTTGGGTTGATGACCTAATTTTAATCTCAANGTTTAGATATAACTTTAATTGAGATAGGGTTTATCAGGATTAAAGTAGACCCATGTTTATACATTATAGATTCAACGTTTTTACTTATTTGGGTTGATGACCTAATTTTAATCTCAAAATGTGATAAAGAAATTGCTTGAATAAAAAATTCTTGGAAATAAGGATAAATTCAAATTTCTTGGAATAGATATGGTATCTTTATTTCTCAACAAATATTAATAGAAAAAGTTTTTATATCATTCAATATGACAGAATGCAAGGGTAGTAATATTCCAATTCAGGCTGGGTTGCAATTACCAATAGATAATGAAAATGTAAACCATCATGTACCTTATCGTAAATTAGTACTGTAGGATGTCTCATGTACATCACGTTAGGCACACGACCTGACTTATGTTATTATGTTGTATATTTCAGCCAATTTCGACACAATTATACTGATGCACATTTTAGGGAACTAAAGAGAGTTCTAAGGTACTTGAGTACAACTAAAACTTTGAAATTAAAATTTACCGAGAGTTTAACTAATTCAAAATTATAACTAACCTCATTTGCTGATGCAGATTATGCATCTGATATTAGCAATCGTAAAAGCATTTCTGGATTTATTGTGAAGTTTGTATTGTAGTGCAATTCAATAAGTCTCTCCCTATTGGTTGGTTATAGGGAGGTGCTTTAACTCTACCGTCATACTTTGTAAAGAGTCAGTAGTAGTTGTGGGTTTTCTGTAGTGTAGTTCATTGTTCTTATAATAAAAATGTTTTCTCAATCAGATAGTATTTATTCCCAAATTTATACCACAGTGAGGTATCTATGATAATATCAGGACAACAGTTCAACACACAATAAGGATTGTTGAACTTGTACCAGAACATTATTTGCAGGTACAATGCTAATAATGAAGTTGGAAGTCACCACATCAAGCAGCTATTGTAGAAAAACTGGAATTCACATCAATTTTTACTCATAGCATGGTTCCCGATATGAGTTCCTATTTTAAACATTATAATCTCAGTCCATCTACAATCTCAGTATTTGTAACAGGAATATTCAATCATCTTTTATAGCAGTGTTTAGTCATAACCTAGTTGACGGTTTTTTTTTCTTTCTTGGGGCTTCTCCCAGTGTGTACTGTGTTCTTAGCTATTTCAGTCTGGGGCATACAGTATTTATCTTTGTTTTCTCCTTCCTTATATGCCTGCACAGACCTCGCAAACAAAATATAAACTGGCACAAGTTTAAAACTGAAAACTTACTACTTTTAGTAATTTTTTAAAATATTATCTTGAAATATAGCAATGTTACTTGACTTGTAGAATATAAATTTCAGTATTTACAATTTGCTTCAAAATTATGAATACCTGACAAAACTGTCATATTCGGATTAGTTCTCATAATATAACAAAATTAACTTACTTGATATGTCATAGAGCAGGAAGTACAACCATCATAAAAATTGCAATGGACACTAAAAAAAAAAACCTTGGGCAAAATTTTGCGCTACTTACATGTTAAATTATTTGGGCTGCATCCACCTAAACTAAATTATGCATATACTGAAAGCAAGTTTGAAAAGAGTATCCACATGACTGTGATGCACATGTGATTAAAGAGTATAAACATCCAGTAATAATTTCTGTACCCTTTACCTTTTGCACTTCTTTTTACAGAACTAAAAAAATATAGCTATAAAACCCATGGCAAATGAATGTCAGTTTAGAATATATCTGGATGTTATGCAATTTTTTGAGGAATCTAATTTTTGGTGTTTTATTTTAGTTGTAAAATTTTACAAAATAGCATCCTAAAAATTAATAAAGTTGAGAGGCATACCTTTTGAGTGATGACATTGGCAGGTACTGCCCGAGTGGGACTAGGTATCCATTCGAACATTTTAGTTGAACACACACAGGGATATTAACAAATTCCAATCCTCCTAAATATTTTTTAATTTGATTAATATTAATAATGTTTTATAAAAATAAAAAAATTTGGCAATTTACTTTGCTTTAACCAATTTGCATGCTCTGGGTTTTTAACATTAGCAATATTTAACATGTAAAAATATACAGCAACAATGTCTGTTTACAGCTATTCACGGTTAACTGTAGACCCACACGTTCACAGATTTGTTCCTGTCTGAGCCAGAGTCAGACTTGGATGAGAGAGGAGAAGGCTGGTGCATTGCTGAGACGTGGGTGCAATTGAGATAAGACAAGTGTGATTATTTGAATAAAAGCACTGTAGTGGTTCACCGCAACACCCACAGGTCTGAACACTTTACAATCTAGTCAATGTAAACTAGTTAAACGTAGGAATTATTGCAACTGTCAAAAGCACCAAGTGAAGCTAACATATTCCTACCTTGTCTTTAGAGTGAAATCTTAATACAAAGTATACACAGGAACTTTCACTTTTATACTAAACACTGAAAAGTACTTTATGCTGAACACTTACATCACCACATCTGCTAGGGATTTGAAAGATATACTTTAAAAGTAAAGTGCTGTGTGTCAAGATTTTACTGTACTTATTTTTTTCTAAATGTGTACAACTACAATGCTTGGGATCACTTTCAGCTCGCATAACGGCTAACAAAATGATTGGACAGACTGATAGCCCCCCCCCCCCCAAAGCTTTAAGACTGTGTAACAGACAGCTTTAAGACAGTTTTTTTAACGAGTGTGAGCTACCTTTTTACTAGCCTCTTGCAGGAAAATTAGTTTATTTATTATTTAATGCTAACTTATTACATGTCCACTACCCGGTCCTTCGTAGCCTTTATACACTCACAACATAAGGGTATTAAAAGGTAGATGTACTCGTGTACTTGCAGTTAGCATGGTTCCCTTCGCTGTCACTCTGAACATACAGTGCCCCAACACGAACATGTTAAGATGAATGCTGAGGGGAAGGTGGCTGGCTTGCCCTCCCACCAGCGACAAAGAGAGCTGCGCATGCACCCACCCTGAATCAATGCTGGATTCTGCTTCACTTTCATTCTTCGCATACACAGAGAAACTGCACATAGTGACTAGAGCGTGAACTGTCTCTTGTAAATGTGCTTATTTCTGGTGTTGTTACAGTATATTTGCAACAGTTGAGAGTGAAGCTGTAGTTTTTTCACACTTACATTAGAAGCATCCCCAATGCATCAACTTTACAAATAATTATCACTTTTTCATGACTTGGGATAATACTGAAAAGACATTTTGCTGTGGGGGCCGAAATGACAATATGGTTGTCAAATGACAATAATCACTTTATTTGGGTCGAGAGGGAAGGGGATTACCGTCTGCCTTTTGCAATTTTTTCCTTGTTCCGATAGCTGGCGGACTATTTTTGGGCTTGGACTGGGGGGCTGCCCCCCCCTTCCCCTGTGAACACGAACACTAACACTAACTGGCATTAGTAGTGGGTATCGGAGATCCTAGTGACTTGGCCTGCCTATGTTTTTAAAGAATTGGCGACCGAAGAAGTCCGTCAGTCATGGACTGAGTACCAATGTTACTGCTTTAAAAAGGACATGGGCACCATTTTTGGTGTATTAAAGCAAGGCTACAAGGTGTATTTGGACACTGTGCTGGATGATCCAGATAGCCTCACAGCGTGGCAGGGCTCCAAAGAGTGTACTGGTGCTGTAAAAGAATCAGATCAGTATTGTAATCCCCCCCTCTGCCTCCCCCAATCAACTTGATTATTAACTTATGTACTTAGTTGGCATGTTATTTGGTGCAACCCCCTACCTCCAATATCCTAAGGTAACTTAAAAATGCTGTGTCCCCACGTTGCTGCAAGGAGTGGAGTGGTTTGGGCTGTTGTTAACATTGGGACCTTGAAAGCCAATGAAGGTGAAGCGAAGCAAGGCGAGTGTGGAGTAGTGCTGGAATGCAAGGGCGGCGGAAACGGGAGATCTACAAGAAAACCCGCCGACCAGCTGAATCGTCCATCATGATTAAAATGTGCAAAAATCAGGAAGCGACCCTGCCTGAGATAGAACCCAGTCCGCCTTTGTGGGAGGTCTGCACTCTTAAAAGCTGCGCCAACGTTGGAAGACATTTGCTGTACACGAAACTGTTTTAAATCAAACTGTTGTTGTGTCTGTAGCTCTAGCTCCTGTAATGTATTCTCGTAAAAAAGTTAAGTTGGAACTTGGTGATGAAATATGGTTGTTCAGAAAACTCGTTGGTACTACTGGTGATATTCATGTACAACTTGTATATAGTGTATTAATACATAATTACTATTTAATTAATCAAATTTAATTATTCCCCACCAATGATCCCTTTAACATGTGTAAAACAGTGTCACCTTGGAATCTGTGATGCAACCGGAAGTCATTATCAGCTCAACCTGAAATGGTTTGGAGATAAGAATACAGGCACGCGGTTAGCTCCTAAAGCTACGGAGCGCTGCCGCGATTTGCGCATTCCCTGTGTAGAGGTAGGCTGCTACAGACGTGCTTGTGAACTGAATCAGTGGTTCACATCTCGAAATGCGTACTGCACGTCATACTAAGAGGATATACTACTCAAGAACTGTTTTCCGGAACATTGGAAGTTTTAGTACCAATGTTTCTAAAGGAGATACTACTTTTGTAAAGCAAGTTTCTCAATGTCAAGAAAGTTATGTTCTTCTTTCTTTGTTATAGATTTGGTATACAAGGTTTAACAAGTAATAGTGGTTGTGGTCTTTTGGAAATGTTTTTTCAGACGAGCTAATAATAATCCTTGTGTTGCTGTAAATTACCTAAACCAAATTGATGTACGAGATATTATATGTTGGAAGACTTTTGCTGTACACGAAACAGTTTTAAATTAAACTGCTGTTAGATCCATAAATTGTTCAAACTACTGCTTTGTTAAGTTCTGTCACTAGATGTTAAATGTTAATCACTTTTATTCCATTTTAAATAAATGTAGTAAAAGATTACCCCTGGGACTTTTGTTATGGTTTTTAAATTGATAATGTGATTAAGCCACTTAGAACTTATATTACTGATATGATCCTAAATTTATTTCTTACTGTAAATATTTAGAGAGTAGTTGTTTATTATTCACCTGATTTGTAGCATTTGAGGAACTTAAATATTTGGGTTTCCATTTTTGGGTTCCACAGTGATGGAAGCAGAGGCAGCTTTTTAAAAAGAAATCTCTACAACAGTAAACTTCCAATTTTCCGGAATATTAACTGGCTTCACGGATAACCAATATTCACTGGTAAGCAATGAACAAAAAATATGTTTACTTTACATACTGTAGACGTAGGTTATGTAAACAAATAGTGGGTAGTACTTAATACACTTACCCAGTATGTTTTGGCAGCATATTCTGGCTTGAGTCACAACAGTAAACATGATTAAAATGCCCAGTCACATTTTAAGTAACACAATCATACTCTGTTCGTCACCATCAGTCACACTATATTAAAATAGTCAGTCAGCGACATAAGTCGCTAATAAAGTCCCAGGGGCGAGGAAATATCAGAGGAAAACATTATGGGGTGGTTTGAATATGATGCAAACCAGCCTGATTTTGCTGTACTAACAGATGACGACACTGTTCTGAAAGCTAAGAGTGAAGAGAATGAGAGGGAAAGTGGAAATGAAAGCGAAGACGAACAGCCTATAAACAAAGTGATGCACACCCACACACAAAATTATGCAGAGGGTCTTCATGACTACCTGGAAATGGAATCAGTTAACCTCATTACTGACAAAATGGTGCCAAAATCACGAACAGTTTGCTTTCCAATGTCGTATTTTTGCTAGAGTTGTTTTGCACTACTACTATCCAACTATTCCATTATTTTTAATTTGTGTTGAACAATGAGTAACACTAGTTTGTGTTTATTATTGGACATATTCACTGTAAAAAAAAAGTGTAGATATGTATAGTACCCAAACACTCAAGAAAAAACAAAAAACAGAACCGCATCACTCGATTGCTGCCTGGAAACTGAGGTTAGCTTTGAGTGAGCATAAATAGAGCATGTGCATGGGTTATTCATAGCAGCAGCATGTGACTGGCTGCAGGTACTCAATATTTGACTTTGAACTGGTAGCTTCAAGGTTAAGTTGCAACCCGATTAACCCAGGAGTTAACTGTATTTTGTATTTTTCTCCCAATAAATTTGAAAGACACAAAAAGAAAGGAATGAAAAAAAGAAAAAAGGCACACTTAATCATAAACTTTTGAAAATGCCAGTATTGCAAAATACACAAGTGCACAAAATATTAAAAATTTTTGACATAAAATAAAATGCATTAAAGTAAAAGCACAAAACAGTTTTTAATGTCACCATGCTACACAGTTAAAATGTCAAGCAATGAGACATTTTGTCATACAAATATAGAAAAAATTAGACCTAATTAAATTTAACATTACAGGATGTTTTAAAAAATTCTGATTTCAATTAAAGTATAGGACTGCATACTTTAAAAATGACTCTGTTGTAAAAATACTTCAACTCAAGTGAGGGATTTTAACCACATAAAATATATTACTTTTAAATTTACACTATCTTTCAGAGAAATTTAAAACTGAAGACAATTAATAACAACGGTAAACAATTTTATACACTTTATTTTTCTGAAATAGTTCCTCCATTTATAAAAAGACAGCGCGCTATCATTTATTGTCACCAGCTTCAGTTTTCATGCCTTCTTTCTGCTTCTTCTGTTTCTTGGTTTCTGCTTCATCTATGGGGGCTGACTTCACAAATGGTATTACCACCCGGTATTCTGCAATGATATTTACATGTCACCAACAGTATAATTCACAAATAAAACTTGTTCATTTATTGTTTGACAATGAATGGTTCTAGATGCAAGCTAAAATAAGTGTTATAGTTTTCCGATGTAGTGTTCAACATTTTCAACTTAAATTATTTATTAACTCTGTATTTCAACCACAGCCCAAAACAAAAAGTCTACACTTTCTAGAAAAATACAGGACACACACACCAACATAATTAATACTTGCATTAACATTTTTTCTCTCTGCAAGTAAATATTCAGAACTACAAGATTTAAGATTTTTCTTAATGATGATGGGACGATTCCACGTTTTCGCTGATACCAGATTCAATTCTCATTGTTATAATACACAAAGATTATAAATTGGCACAAAATGAATGGTTAGAAATATGTAATACCTATATAAGCGAGTTGATATGACATGATAAATATTCAACAAACTGGAATATGTTTTATACATTTTGCAGATTTTAACAGCTTAATACATTTCAAAAACTTTTATTTCGTGCTTCTAAGGACTTGCAACTCTGTGCAAATATGTAACGTGCTTTTTTATGTCTGTAGTAGTCTGGGACGTTTCCACCTCTCAAAATTTTCATGCTGCAAAAATTGTGTCATTCCCTACCATGGTAAAACTTTCCCCCACATTGCTTCGTTTTACCTTGTAGGCATTTGCTTACATAGTCATGGTTAACCTCTCAAATAAAATGCTTACACTTCCACCCAAAAACATAATCAGGTTACCCAACAACTGCAGACAAAATATTTGCTGCTGCTGGAATTCTACCATTTCATAAACATTTCCAACAGAAAATTTACTACTTAATAATAATTTACACAACTTACAAATTTACAATGAAAAATGCAAAAACTAGATAGAACATGTAAAATTCCTACGCTAATTTGGAACACAATATAACTTAAAGAAAATGTGAATCTCTGGAATTGAACTGAGCCCATGGAGTTTAAAATTAAAAATAATTTCATTTCTTGACTTTATTCAAAATTGATAGCACTGAATAATCTATAACTAAACCATCGCATCACTAAATTTGCCTGGAGTTATGTCTGTCTGCTTTTGTTGTTAAATGCAATTTAAAAAAATTAATAAGTGACAGTTGTTAAATCTGCTACATTTAGAGCCAGCATGTTAAGTTCCTTTACAGTGGAAGGGGTATAAATACAACATGGTGACTGAAGTTTAACCTATTGGTTTCCATTTTACGTAATAGAACTATACTGCTGTAGATGTAGCATATCAGATGTTTCTCTAAATAAAAGTTCATGTTCAGCCAACCTGGTGGGAGGAACTCCTTTAGCGCTGGTGGTACTGCTATGCCCGTCTCTGTCTGGTTGACTTCCAATAGGGCACAGATGACACGTGTAGTAGCGCACATAGTTGCATTCAGCATGTGAACAAAGTCCACCTAACAAAACACAAAAAGCAATATACTGGTTTACAAATCCAACTGTGAAACTCACAACTCAACTAGTTTTTAACCCAGGGTGTCTAGCATAGTAGCTTCACAAAATTCATGTATAATTCCTGTACNGGTATCTATTTTTGATCAAACAATTACAGTGTGGGGAAAAAAAAATTTTATACTGAAGAAAACAAACATATTCAATAATATATATTACAGTGAAATGTGTTCCATACATTGATGCTACTGTACTCGATTTTTACACACACCAAAAATTTCTAACTAAATCGCAGATTAGCAATATTTTGATAACTGTTTAGCTTCAAAACTAAAAATGCAAATCAATAAAGTAGAGCATAAATCTTTACGACACAAATTTAGGTCAATTTATAATTTCCTTTACAAACAATACCAACAAGAAATTGCCCAAGGCAAGCTATGTTAAGACAGAATTTGAGTGCAACTTGAGTATTGGAATTAGGTTATGTTATAAGAATGGACAAACCATAAACATTGTGTATAATTTGTATTGGTTAGGATTATTCAATGATAGTGAAACCTACTTATGAACAGTGATATATTCTTGTTTGTGTAATTTATAACTTCATTTAGGGTTCATACCCATGAATGCTGTAAACATTACTTTAAATTGCCCAGGTACAACTGCTATCAACACATCACTGACATAAATTATACTTGCGTTCAGCCACACTGTAATTCCATGTAAAATATTTACATTCCCGAACAATGGTAAACAACAATCACAGTATACAGCTATGTTCTTTTGTTTACTTCTGAACTTCGCAAATAACAAAGGTTCGGAATGTTTTGAAGTGACAGTTGCAAAAACTGGAACTAAACTAATTGTGTATTTTTAAAACATCCGAGTTTAATTGAAAATATTTTTTTCTTTTATGACTATGGGTAAAGAACGATGCCAACAAACTGTGCAGCATTAAGAGAAATACACTAATGGCACAAAATGTTTAGCCAAATTATTGTGCTTGTCATCGTAACCGCACCAATGCACTTTAAAACACAAAAAGAAAGTAAGACAAATCACCCCACAAGTAAGAAATCTCGCAAAAAAAAAAATCTAACTTTAGATACACCTGTAAAAGCCCGCCATTTGAAGACTGGACTGGAATGGAACAAGTAAAAAGAAAAGTTGTAACAGGTATGCCAACATAAAAATAAAACACTTCTCATTATCATTCCAATATTTACAAGCTCACACTTTTAATACCTCAGTAGTTCTTCTGTATCCTAACAGTGACGTAAACAATGCATATTTCCAGAACTTCAAGAAAATCAATGGACAATTGTAATCCCACCAATGTCTCGTGTAGCTACAAGAAGCTGCAACGTCGCACAGTCAAGGATGACGGCGGGACGATTACAGCTCGGTTAGCTCAATTGGTAGAAACATGAAACTTGAAAGGCGCCAAAAAAATATAAAATAAAGTCACGTTTTGGTTTATGTACTGCTTTTATTTAGTATTAAAATAAAACAGTTCACTTACAATCGTCCGGTATGCAGAGTCACGAACAACTTCACAGACAAACAATCAAAGAGCAGCGCCACAGTAGGTTAAGCAGTATTCAAGCCACTTAAAACTCGCATCGCAAGAGAAAAATACAAAGGCAGCGACCTCCCCACCAGCGGAGAAATAAACGAGCAGGATAAAGTTTGTCGGCGTGGGGGTTCTTTGCCACGCTCAGTGCTTCGGCTCTCTGTGGCGACAACGCACAAGGCCACGAACGTTGAATGTCGCTCGGACGGAAGTCTTCATCCCGGCTGCAGCCTGGCATCACCACGCGCTTTGAGTTGCTTGCAGACCCTCGCACCGAGCAGCCTGGCTTAGACTCCGGAGCGTGGCGCCACAAACAACTCAGAATTTTGGCTTCAGATACACGCTCCTATTTACCCTACAATTTACAAGAAGTTGTTCTTAGCAGGATTGTAGCAATGGATGCAATTCTTTCATCTACACAAACATAACCAAATACGGGCATGGCGTGGGCCGGCATCCCTTCCCCACACCACGCAAACAAACTGCGTAGCCATCCGAACTGCGTCGTTGGTAAATATAATTAAACCTTCTAGAATAAAAACTGCCGACTGCAGTTGGAAAGCTTCTATCTACTAATGCTGATAAGATTTCCTGAAACAGCAAACGTATGCCCGATAAACATTCTACCACAGCGATAATTTAGAATCCCGATAAAATATTACAAAACCCCGCAAACGAAAGAAATTTAACCAAGTATCTCTATAGTTAATATATTGAATCATTACAAAGCCCTTTCTGTTATGGTATTAATCCCGGACATGTGAAGAAATTCTAGTACAATTCCCGGATTATTCCGGGGTGGTAAAATTTCCATACAATTTCTGGTTTTCCCGTTTTTCCCGGTCGCTAGATATCCTGTAACCATGCATTTTCTTTTCCTGCATCTCATAACAGTAAGTGTCTTGGTATTTGTTCAGCTGCAGAAATGCTATTTGTAATATAAAAAATTGTAAAACTAACTGTATAAAAATTATACACAGTAACTGTGGTGCATTATCTTATGTGTAGCTTTCATGGACACATCACTGTGGTCACAGTCCACAACACTTAAGTTATTAAATCCAATTGCTATGCCACTACTGGCAGGGGGAGGAGTGAACCTACCTGTGCATTCATTTTCTTGGTTTGGCCAAACCGCACCAGCAGTCTCCTCGCTTGATAGTCTAGGCAGTTGCTGCAGGATACCAGCTCTCTAAATGCACCTGGATAACATAACCAGCACTGTCTCACATGTAAGATTGTAACCTTTATGAGATCAATTTTATCGTGTGTGCAATACGTATTTGTTTTGTGAAACATTTTGTTGTCCCCGACAATTTCTGTGTGTGTTGCTATACATTCTCTTCAACCAATTACTTGCACTGTCATATATATAATAACTAAATACGTAATATAAAAACATGTAAAAATTGCCATTCAATTGGTTTAAAATTGTTTATATTTGTGTATAATGTTTGAAAGCAAAGTAACCACGTTAAAAAATTATTATATGAAATACAGCACTTATATATCAGTCAGGCGACTTCTGTACATATTTTTGATGTACTACCTCCGCCCGCCATCACCATATCGAACGAATAAACAAACGACTTGCAAGACAATACACGACACTGAATTTTAAAATGTCATCGAATTACCGACCTACTTTTAGTTCCCAAATATTATTATGTCAAGTGTCGTAAGTGCGGCCCACGGCGGTCTTAGTTTTTCTTAATATGGCCCCCTAAAAAAAGTCTGAGTACCACTGACATAAACCATTAGTTAATGCAATTCAACTACGAGCTCAAACATTTATGTTTCTCAGCCAAATATATACGCAAACTAACACAACACTCATGTTTTACTGGAACATTCACTGTAACTATCATACTGTCATACCCTTATAACCGCCATTTTCGTTGATATGGTGTTGCGCTCTGGAGGCATCGAAAACACGAATATGTAGTATTTTTATCAGTGAACTTATTTAACTTATATACAGCCAGAGCCAAAAATAGTTTCAAATACCTACGTTTTCTAACACACCACAAAATTGGCATGTACCAAATTAGAACAGAATGATTAAACAATGAAGTCAGACAATAAAGAAATCATTAATACAAATAGTATAAGATTTTAGTGTTAACGAACACTTTTTGTTTTAATATTATTAATTACGTCGTCGTAGATCCATGTTTTGTGGATTATTATTCTCCTAGAAATTTATAAGTAGTTGTTCTACCTTATCTTCTATGCATTTTTGGAATTGGAATAACATGTTTCCATTCAGCAATCTTGACACTTTCTGTTACATATTTGCATAGAATGCGTTTACGAGTTATTTAGAATTCCAACTCAATCACTCCTCGTTTTTTTTTAACCATTGCGTAATGCGTCACAGCTATAGAAAATATATTCCCATATTTACAAAAGTTTTCAGCTTGTAGGGTTGAGGTTAAATTAAACAATTTTCATCACAGAGCTATAAGAACAAACAATATTGTCATAGCAACTGTGTGTAACAAGAAATGGCATGAAAAGTTAAAAAGAGATCAAGGAAAATATAGATATATCAGCAGATAGTAAAATTACAATAATTTTATTTATGTTTTGTTTTAAACTGATATTGCAGACAGCATTGATGCACATTACATTGTCAGAACTGTCCTATTTGTGAAAGTCTTCCACCTAGGTTTCCCATTCCTAGTCCGTGATGAATAGAGCTCAGAGTAGAAAAGATTTAGCAACATGTCTTTTCAAGACTGTCACCATATACCTGTTCTGGTGGCACTTCTGCCTCCCCATACCCTGGCCACATTGTCAACTTCCCTCACCCCTCCAGATCCTTCCCAATACTTCCCCTCTACCCTTCATCTTCCTCTTCACTCACAACTCAGTTCTGCTAGTGGTTCCATCAGAAACCAGTACATGCCAAAGAGGAATTACCAACAAAGTTCAATTGGTGAACTAACTATTTTGAGCCAACAGAACTACTAATGTATGCACATTTTAGCATAAAAGTTTTGATTTTTCAATTCTGGTACATCATATCTATGGTTTGTAGTTATCAAATGAGAAGTAAGTCAAATAACTACCATCTAAGAATAATCATAATGATTTTTAAAAATGTGTGTCCTGTTGCTGTATTTCAGCATCCACATAGTAATGTGATGAAATTCTGTCATTTTAATGAGAAAAATAAGAACAACAATACACAGTTCAAGTTACACATGTATGTATGAAATGAAAGGAAATTTTCTTCACGTTATACCATATTTTGGCATGTATGGCCGTGTGTGTGTTCAGGCTGCACCAAGATTTTAAGCCTCTAAAACTGGAAAAACAAAAATTTTGTGTACAGGCCACAAAAGCATCTTTTAAAGCCTAAAGTTTGTTCACATACGGTATCAACTGACATTTGGCGTGCGACCTTGCTAGACTGTTTACAGCTGTGCCGGCATCTATCGCTTCTGTTCATTCACTTTCTCTCATGTCGTACGCTCTTCCCAGTTACACAAATGTGAGCGATAATAGGAAAGGAATGAGCGAGTTATAATGCAAAATTTAAGTTGAAAATCGTGGAATATGCACGTGAACACGGAAAAAGCACAGCTGGTCAATAATTTGACGTCACAGATAAAAATGTACAGCATTGGTGCAGGGACAAAAATACGTGGGGAAAATTGCCTAAAAATAAATGTGCTTTGTGAGGCAAAAAATGTAAATACCTGGAACTGGAAGAAGAGTTGTTTCAGCATGTGCTCGCTACTAGGACGTTTGCCGACGACTCTATTCCGCAATTTTACAGCGACCAGATTGTACAATTGTTAGCAGCTGTTCATTGCAATGATAGCACTTACTAAATAATTTACTTGTAGTCCCTCGGCTATTCCCTGACAATGCAGAACCCTAGGTGTCATTTCATTGTGGTCAGAAATGTTTTNCTGCCCCCCCCTCCCCCCAAAAGTATAGTGTATAGGCCGCACCCCACATTTTCACATGAAAAAAGAGGAGTATAACATATGCGACATATAATACCAAAATATGATATGTATTATTTGTAATGTTGTTGCTGCCATTTAAACATTTCATGGCTGTTTTTTACATTAATTTCTACATTCTTATACAAATCATGTCTCTGAGTTTGTTATATGATTATATAATATAAAATATTTATGTTTTGGACATATTTGAGTACTTCAAATTAGGGCTAAAATGCCCTTAATGGGAGGGTTTTAATCACCAACACCCCCCTGTGCATAAGGCCCTGCAACTGAGACTTACCAGATCCAGGAAACCATGCCTCAACATCCAGCTTCTTGGCAGCGGCGTGGTTCAAGGCACCAGAGACAATGTTCACAACTCTGTATGGGATCCCCAGCTCCTGGCAGAACTCCTCCGCATTCGAGATCATTTCCTCCATCATCTCCCACGATTTACCATCAAATGGTGAAGTCAGACAAAACTGTTCCACCTAAAAAAAAATTAATAATGTCTTTGAAATTCCAAACAATAACTGAAAAAATACCTTTATTAGACTAGGTTTACAATGAAAAATGTGTACATATCAAAGAGAAATAAGGTATTCTTACAAAATGGCTCATGGTAATTGTGTATGTATTGTGCAAGAACCTCCTCAACGTTGTTGATATCTACAAAATGGCAATGTTTTATTTTGTGTTTTTTGAACAAAGCCTTCAGTCAATAGAATTGTAGGAGAAAAAAGAATAAGAAGTAATTCACTGCATTTATTTGAATATCTCATTTCTAAAGATAGCTAAATTTTTTATTTTCCTTTACTCATTAAAAAAATTGTTTAAATTATATTATATTATAAATCAGTCAAGTGTGATTGCATGAACATAAGATATTCATATTCACTATGAACCACACATTTTTGTACACATTCTATGCAGACATATCTTACATACACGAGTTGAGTACACTATAGTTACAAGTCACTAACAAAATCTTAAAAACAATAACAGGCTGCTTTACGTTTAAAACGAATACATATAGGAATGAACAAAGGAAGTGTATTTCCTTTGTTTTGATACTTATGAATGTGTGGTATATACTGACTGTTGTACTGCAAACAATCTGGCCATGTTAAACATTAATTCAGGTACCAAGTTGAAATAATCCTGCTAAATTACATGACCTAACAATTTATGCAGAAATACATTTTTCCTGCAAAAATGTGGGGGTAGTCTTATCTTTGAGCTTTCCCTATATTCATATTAATATGGTTTTTTTTTTTACATCATTTCAATAGTTTTCTGCATTTGGAATACTCCTAATAATTATAGCCATTATTTGTTTTCTTGAGTAAACTATGGTGAGTAAACTATGCTTTTTAAAATTTTAATTAAGGATTTAGATAACCTGTGAGAGTGACGCGTGCCATATTCAACGTAGAAACTCAGCTGTCACAACGCATGCCATACCCCCCTCCCCCCTCCCACAAGGGCCTCCCAGTAGCCACCTGCCTCAGGACACGTGGCAGCCATTAACGCCTGCGGCGAAGCCAGGCCAGCCCAAGGGAAGCAGTTACACGTGTCAAGGTTGCCTCAGACCCCCACTCCTAACAAAACGCAGGAGAACATTAACACACGCCGCAGAAAGAGCTGACAGGGTTTGTCAGTGGCACCGCAGGTCACCCCCTTCCCCCTCCACCAACAAGAGTCATGGCACGCCGCAGAAAGAGCTGACAGGGTTTGTCAGTGGCACCGCAGGTCACCCCCTTCCCCCTCCACCAACAAGAGTCATGGCACGCCGCAGAAAGAGCTGACAGGGTTTGTCAGTGGCACCGCAGGTCACCCCCTTCCCCCTCCACCAACAAGAGTCATGGCACGCCGCAGAAAGAGCTGACAGGGTTTGTCAGTGGCACCGCAGGTCACCCCCTTCCCCCTCCACCAACAAGAGTCATGGCACATGAAGGAAGTAGCCATTGTTTGGCACCTCCCACCTCCCCTTCCCCTAACAAGGGAAGACACGTGTAAGGTTCTAAGGGGCGATGGAAATAGTTTAAAAGCCTTCTTGTGAGCCAAGGAGGGGGTCAGTCATATAGGGGCAAACGGAAGCTGTGATACTCTGCGTTGGAAGGCGTCGGGCGCCGGGTGGGGACCCGCCGGTCCCCACATCGCCACGACGAAGGTAGCAGTTCATTCAGTCAGTCAGATATATCGAGGCAGTTGGGATCAGTGATATATTCTGTACCATATAAGAAGGCCACTTTTTCACAGCTCGACGAATGTAGCGCCACTGTTTACATCTGACTACGTATCCTTCTGCCGTCAAGTCGGGGCTGTATTTTTTATCAACACGCTGTCAGCTAATCCACTTCTCATTGTACTGTATGCTAAACAAATTTTAAGATATTTTAAGACTGACATC
>NQII01000754.1:151424-250888 GCA_002778355.1 Clitarchus hookeri
CCCCAAGACGCAAAATCGCTGCGCCAAGTATCACGTAATCTACGTACAGAAAAGGGAGGGAGTTTGTCTCGTGAGTTCATGTACCAGTTAACCTGTTCAATCAACAATAAAACTCGATTATGTGAACACACAAATAAAGTGTCATTTATTAATAAATTGGACCTAGAGACAACAGTGTCGACGTATTTATACGCCCTATCACTGAGGGCTAGCATCAAGTGCTGGCGCCTCACGCCGCAGAGCAGAATCAATACCTACTTCCAATCTTCAGCATTTGGCAGGTATCAATGTTGCATATGATTAGATATTTGATAACTCTTTTTTAATTTGTCCGAGATAGTGAATTTGGGTTAAAATTTGCGAGACGGTCTGTTGTATCTATTATTACACTTTGGACGTTATAGCTAATATATACAAGTTGGAAATATGTGACGTGGAATAACGTTAGAATTGCTTAAAAACTATTCACGCGTGTCTACGGAATCAAGGAGATGGGTTTCGAGAGAACAACATGGCGTATAATTTACGTAGACGAACGATTACCGGCCGAATATAAATGACTTGTACTCCAAATCGTTGTATATGAAATATATGTTACTTTAAAAATTATGCAGAGCTCGTGGAAAAATATAACTATTGGCATATGTTTGTAAATTCGTTATATATCGCGCAGGAAAGAGGTTCATTTCTGGCTGGTAATAGCTCGCAGAATATCCGATAGATAGCGCGCAGCACGTCACGGCGAAATTTTGAGTAACTCTCTTTATAGTCAAGAGATAATGTATTTTTTTAAGTTGATAATTCTTATGTTACGGGCTGGAAATATATTTAAAATTCGTGTCGTTTCGTCAAATTATTAGAAAAAATAATTCAACAATATTATGCAATATTTCTGTATGCTTTTGGAATTAATATCGTGGACGTGTTGAAAGCAAGGTTTGAGATGGATGATACGACGTGAAAAAGCTTTCTGAAGTTAGCACAACTTCAGAAAACTTTTCCACGTCGTATCGTTCTATTGTACATTTCATTTTGAGCACCTAAAAATAACTACATTATCACGAAGTTTAGTTTTTAACGCTAACAACCATTGTTTTGTGACCTCGTAAAATAAAATGTATTAATAAATCTACGAACTCTTTCTTATCCGCGCATTTTCTGCTTTTCTGATGTGCATCGGCAGTGCACTCAGAATAGCCAACGTAATTTTAACTTTTGTTCGTTCGTGCATCAGCTGATACAGGATTTTGTAAATGGCGTTTTGTTTGTTTCGTAAACGTTAAGTTGCCACTCACTGACTGTCAGAAAGTGGCCTTCATATACGGTATGGACTATATCTCCGCGCCGGGAGAGTGAGTTACCGTCGTACCACAGAGAGAGTCGGTTACATCAGTCAAGGGAGTTGTCCATCGGGACGCCGAGAGGTCGGACCCCGGCAGAGTTAGTCACGTCAGTCAGTGCTATCCCGCGCCAGAAGGCATCGGGTGGGGGCCCGCCGAAGCCCCAAGTCAGAATAGTCAGTTGAACCAGTGCATCAGTCGAAGTGAGTCAGTCAGATACATGAGTATTGGGACAGTAACCAGTAACTCAGCGCACCAAGTCAGAACGTAGGGACAATCGACCGGTAATTTCCCACGCCGCAGGGCGCCGGGCGAGTGTCAGTTCACAGAGACAGTCAGTCAGTGATACCCCGTTGCTGAAAAGTGACAAGCGGCAGGTGGCGCAGCGCTCGGAAGTCCCACACCGGGACGTGCATAGCGTCAGGCATCGGGAGCCGGATCGTGGAAGTCAGCCGAGTCAATTACAACCCTACGCCGAGAACGGGAGTCGAGTGGTGAGCTTCAACAAGGAGGGCCAAGTCGAGTTGGAGTAGTTCCAGTGCAACCTCGCGCCGAGAAGGCGTCTGGTGGTGGCCCGCCAAGGGTCCCTCGCCGGGACGCGGGAGTCAGTCAGCTAACGCCGAAGGAAGAAGCCAGCTGAGTGAAGCATGCCAACGACAGCCAGTCCAAGGGCCTGTCTAAGGGCCTGTCTAAGGGCCACCCAACTCACCATACCTCAAGTCTGGAGCAACACCAAACAGCAGAATACAGTTAAGTAACAAAGTCGTCACTGAGGGACATGCCCCCACTGCGTCGGAAACGTTAGCCAGAGCACCGTAATCATCCCTTCAGGCCCAGACCTCGCAGGGTCAGTAACGTATGAGTTAATTCTCGGCACAAGGTGATGAGAAAGTATGTGTAATTGGGAATGTATGTATGTATGTATAAATTCCCGGTCAAATAAACCTCTTAAAACCAAGACATGATGAAGTTATTGTTTGCTATACCCTCAACCTTCAGGGCACCTTATAGTCTGGGCCTGGTAACATTAACTCAGATCCAAGGGTATTAAAGTATTTTTGGTAATAAATGGAATACTATTGCTCAAATATGTTTACAATTTGTTAGTCAAATATTCAACAAGGAAGTCTATGTTAACTTATACAATTCAGACATGTCATGTTCTCTAACAGAATTGTAAAGAACCAACTAATTATCTTCGCTATAATTTCTTACGGCAGATCATTAAGTATGGGGTCATGAAGGTGGATAAGGAAAATCATCCACTCTCAGAATCTAATTTCTTTAGTGGCAATTTTGTAAAACATAGATAAGATAATCAATGGTTAAGAAGTAAGCCATTTTGTTGATCACAGCTAAAACTGTATGCAAAGTCAAGTAAGACTGTCTTTGATTAAGTTGTGGTATGGTAATGTTGAAGGTATCAGACTTGCTTATTAATACCTGCAGCATTAAAATACCAAGTAATAAAACCTAGTAGGTGTAAACTCACAATTAATGGTTAGAAACTTAAAATAATTGAAGGGGTAGGGGGAAGAAAGTGTTAACCCTCATTTTGGTGGAAATCGGGTGAATTGCGCTTTCCGTTATTTGGTAATATGTACTACACATTGGCTGCATGTAGTTCAATTCTCCTCCACTAGAAAGTGCTAGCTACTCTATGCGCCTTTTGGACTGTCACTGTTTAGGCGTATTATTGTGGATCAAGACAGTGCTATCACATTGTCAACATGGCAGGTGTCTCTTGTTCCCATAATCCTGTAATCAGGAGACTAATCTGCAATGATTGCAGTAGCGATTGTGATGAACCTGGGGACGGCAATGATGCTGATCTAACTCTTTCACCAACAAATACCCAGGAATGTGAAAATAATGTAAGTATAGCTTAGCATTATATTGACAAGAGTGTAACCTCAAAGTTAGTTTGCTTAGCATACTCACACATTTCGGATTACAGGTTTTCCGTACGTATACCAAACATTCATGTATAATGTAAAGAAGCACCTTTAAACTGTGATGTAATCTAGCTTCAGTGTTATATATTATGTAACAATAATGGCACAAAATGTTTTTGAGGGTTAGCATTATTTAGAGCCCAAATAAAAATGTTTTAAGAGTTAGCAAGTCACTGTTATCTAAAAATATTATTGTTTGGTTGCAGGACGATATCATTTCAAAACCTGAAGGTGAAGTACGAAGTAGATCATGGCATCCTTCTCTACAGACCATTGCCTAGTAAAAAAGAACTAAATAAGTAAAGGATAAAAAAAATAAGAAGAATGTAGGTCATACAGAAACAGTAAAGGACAGTTAGTTCCTGGACATTCTATTGGGGAATTGCGTAAGTGTGCATTAAAATGCCAAGAAGAACTGTTACCAATACAAAATAAAATATTTAATGGGTTTTGGAATTTGGCTAATTTTGATAAGCAAAATGCCTATCTGTTTGGCCTAAAATAGAGGCGTACAATGTGAAAATAAGGTATGGTTCAACGTCACTTGAATATTCTCGCAGGCAAAAATCATATTATAGGATTAACATTGATGGAAAACTGATTCAGGTATGTAGGAAATCATTTCTGGCTGTTCATGGCCTCCAAAACAACACAGGACGCTTGCACAACATTTAAACCCAAATCAAATCAGGATCCATGCCCAAAAATGACCAAAGGAGTAAACATGACAATTGTCTCAACCATATTTCTGATGAAAGAGTGCAAGCTGTTGATGAACACATTAGAAGCATACCTGTATACCAGACGCACTACAGCCGCAGACAGAATCCGAAACAAGTGTATTCTGATAGCGACTTAAATATAACGTTGTATAGAGACTATTTCCTTAAATACTGTGAAGACAGACATGTTGAACCTGTTACAGAAGACAAATACAGACGAATATTTTGTGACAGCTACAACATTGGGTTTAAATTACCCAAGTCTGATACTTGTAAGACGTGTGACAGTCTCTAAATTGCAATAAATAGTCCAACAACAAACGACGAAGAGAAGAAAAAGGCTACAACAGAACAAGAAGTACATTTGAGAAGAGCTGAGGCCATGAGAGATAAACTTAAAGAATACACCGCCAAGACTAAAGGGCCTGAGAATATACACACCATCTGTATTGACTTGCAACAGACCATGTCTACATCGAAACTGACCTGCAGTCCTGCATTTAATCTGCGAAATATTTGGACCTACAATGAGCGAATACATGACTGCAGCAATGAAATAACTAGTTGTTTGTTAAAATATATTTGTAGCATGGCAGAAAGGTTAAAAAGCTGGTTATTTTCTCTAACAACAGTGGAGTCCAAAACAAAAATTACAACATTTGTTAGCCTTTAAAACTATCTTATCTCTACAAGTGTCTTCACTAAAATTGGATATTATTAGCTGGACATACTTTTCTACCATCCAATCGTGATTTCGCTACAATTCAGAAATACCAAAAGAATCAGCCCTACATTCATACCTCAGACAGTGGAGAGATGTGATTTGAAAACGTGGAAAGAAAAAGAAGTTTACAGTTACAACACTGACTAATGAAGCATCCTTGACTTTTCCAAATTACAAAATCTAAACACAAAAAAGAAAAAGAGTGATGGGGGTTGCAACACAGATTTCCAAAAAGTTATTTGTATTAAGTTGGAACAAAAGACACCCATGACGATTAAAATAAAGCATCAGGTGAATGCAGAGTTTCTTTATGTTTCCCTGAAAAAGAGAGGAATAGTGATGTATGTCATCACTGGAGTTGGTAAAGTATGATGGTCCTAATTACATCAATAAGGAAAAACTTAACAATCTAAAAGAATTTCTTCCATACATATCATCGATACATTATGGCAATTATAACCACCTTTGAGCAAATCCTGAACAAGAAGATGCGGAGGAAGAAAGGAAAACGAACAACCCAGAAATAGTTGATTAGGTTATGTTACAGTTTACCAGGACTAACATGTTTTCTAATGTGTATGTAAAACTATAGCAAAGTAGCAATCCCTTCAATGTAATCTAGTGCATTAATACAACATAAATTAAATCCTTTTGTATAATAAAGTACAAAAACACTTTTGGTAAAAACTGTCCTTTTATTATTGGAGGAAGGCAGTACTAACCCACAAGAATTGTGGATATGTTATTATTATATTAATATTTATATACTAAACATTTTTTGTTTCAACAAGTTACTGTGGTTGCATTAAGCATAAACAATTGTTTATAATAATACCTGTTGATATTTTACACATACCTGTTTTAAAGATTAAGACAAAATGTACATATTTATTATCTCCGAATGATGCCTATGTGGATTAGCACTTTCTTCCCCCAACCACTTCAATACATTTTCAATAGTAAATGAGGTGGTATGTACATACGCCAAAGGCCTCAAACAGAAAGCATTCATATTCATTTATAGGTTTTACATTGGGCAGTTCAAACGTGTTAAAGACACCACCACTGTTTTTATTTAATTATAAATTTCTTTCGGATCAAATGATGATATAGCTGAAAAATAAACAGACTAATGACAGTATGTATTTTCATTCATAAACGTTTCAGTAAGAGATATTATAATTTAATTAGTTTTAATATTTTCTAAAAAAAATTAATAGATTTGGGCATTAAGCATTCTAAAGTTATATTTTGTGGAGTTTCTACACAAAAGGAAGAATTAGTAGTAGTATTTAACTTTGAATGCAACTTGATAACATTAATATTTATAATGCATAGTTCTTTTAAAATGTATTAGCAGATGTCCTGTTCACATACTATGGGACCAAAATGAGACACAAAAATTGTTTTTATTTTAGACATAGGCATATATGAAAGCATTTTTAATGATGTCACATTTTCACTTTAATATGCAGTTTTTCTTTTTTTGCTTCACGTGATGTTCCTTTCACGTTCTGAATGTTTGGGACTGGTCTTGCACAGTTGTAAAACCTGCAGTGTCAACATGATTACTCTGCAAGCCTAGTCATGGTGTCCTGTATTAAATTATGACATTCCGTCTTTTACTGACGACTTCTGCTCTGCTGGGTGTCCTGTGTCACAATCAAGGTTCTTCTTTGCTAGGCTGGAACTCTATACTTTAAAGCTTCACTTGATGTTGCCTGGAGAAATGTGTTAGGTATTAATTTTTACATAACCATTCCTTGGGTTTTTGAATCTGCCTACTTCGACTGACCATATAGTATATTCATTACTTATTTCTCATGACTGATAATATTACATCATCAATAACTAGTTTTCACTCCTTGGATTTTCTACTTGTGTCATTCAGTTTTCTATCTTCGTACACAGAGTGTGAATAAACTTGGTGGTGGTTTTTATAATAATAATAATAATAATAAAAAAACACACACACAACAACACGCGCACGCGCACACACGCACACACTCACGCGCGCACACACACACACACACACACTTTTTAGAATTATTAAAATGCTGCCACATTATTATGACCACCTGCTAGTAACAAGAAAAGTTCGCCCTTCACAGCTCAGACAGCAGATAGACGAGCTGGCAATAACTCAGTCAGATGCTGATAGGTCTCCACTGGTATCTGGGGCTATGCTGTCTGCAGTGCGTCCAACTGTAGAAGGGTGCATGACGGAGGAGACAGACGACGAACACGACGATCGAGGTGGTCCACAGATGTTCAATTGGATTGAGATCAGGGCTGTTTGGGGGCCAGGGACGAACTTTGAAGTCTTGAGCATGCTCTTCCAGCCACGTGTGGACACTTATAGCCATGTGGCAAGGCGCATTATCATGCTGGAAGATCCCATCCTCCTAAGGAAAGACAATAATCATGTACGGGGGGACGTGATCAAGGATGGATTCATAACCAAATCAATTAAGAGTGCCTTCCACACGGACGATGGGACCTAGAGATTACCACAAGAACATTCCCCAGACCATAACACTGCCCTCACTGCCTTGTGTTCGTCCACAAATGGACGCAGGGTGTCGGGTTCTCCAACATTTCTCGCCGGACATGCTGACGTCCACCTGTTTTATGCAGCTGAAAACGTTACTTGTCGGAGAAGGCTACCCATCACCAATCAGCAGCGGTCCAGTTGCCATACTGTCGAGCAAATTCAAGTTGTTTTCGTTGATGCACTTGTGTTACCATTCGCAGAAAGGTTCACTGAACTGTTGTAGTAGACATGTGTCGGGATGCACTCTGGTTCATTTGGATGGTGAGCTGTTCCACTGTAGCCTGTCGGTTGGCCTTCAAGCTCTGTCGTAGTCAACGTTCACCTTAACAACAATGGCGCGTCAAGTTTCACAGTTTCCTCGACTGTTATTCCCAACGGTGCCATTCCACCACTCACAATACACCTTTACCACAGAGGCACGCAAACATTTCACAAATTTCACTGTTTCGGAAATGCTTGCCCCTCTTGGCCCGAAAGTCGATGATCATCCCTTTTTGCAAATCGGTTAAATGGCTTCCCTTACCCGAGACATGGAGGGGGGGGGGGCACGTGTATGTATGCATGCTGCATGTTCCTAATACAATTCTACACCATTTGATGGTTCCTAACCAAATTTAGTAGGTATATCCTTTGGTACCCAACTTAACATACTATGTAGGTTAAAATGGGCTCCGACCCCCCATTGAGTCCACAATCAACCCCAAATCCCTAAATTGGGGTTGTGTATCTCAATCCTACACCGTCCGAAGGATCCGGACCAAATTTGGCAGGGATGCACTTCAGTACCCAACTTTAATATGTACTACGGATGCCAAAATGGGCTCCGAACCCCGCCGAGCCACAAATATCCCAAAATCTCTAAAATTAATTTGTTTGTTTCAATTCCATACTGTTTGACGGATCTGGACCAAATTTGGTAGGGATGCCCCTCAGTTCCCAACTTGACATACAGTGCATGCCAAAATGGGCTCCGTCCCCACTTTGGATCGGAAACACTCAAAACTGATCAGTGAATATCCAGACCCCTTTTAGGTCCCAAACCACTAAAATAAATTTTTTTCCCTATTATACTTGGGCAATGCCAGGTAGTTCTGCTAGTATAAAATATTGGTTAGGAACCAATTCTGATCCCAGTACTCTGGAACTGGTGATTCTCAAGCTCGAAAAATCAAACTGACCCATTTCTATAGAACTATACGAGATCATGCTTGAATGTAGCCTGCTTGAAGGCTGAACTAAATTACATATGCACATCTCAATTCTGAAACAAAACAATGTCACACTTATAACATTTCATTCATACCAATAAAGTGCACCTGGATGCATCTGAAGAATTCAAACTTTACTTGGTTCGTTTGTATAGTATTATGAAAGCACTGCTTGAAAAAGTATAATGCCACAGTCAACTTTTCGTGATGTGATAAGATCACAGAGTACTACTACATGACAGAATTGGTTCCCAAGTAGGTAAGTCACAGGGGAAAAAAAAATTTGCATTATACATCTGTATGTGTGTGAATATAGTTAACTTACATACATTTTCAAAAAACTACATTTAAATGTTTTAGTAATTCTTTTATTTCCCTTATGACACTTTAACAATTAGTTCATAGCGTTCAACACATTCAATTTCCTGTTTTAATTTATTATGTCCACCACATTTATTCTCCCTTGTGGGAACAAGTGTGTGAAATTTTCTGTTCATGGTTTAATTCTTTCGAACATTGTCATTCTACATTGTCTTGTATTTACAACTATCGTATATTTCCATTCCTCGTGTATAATCCTACAGGATACTATGTAAATATTTAACTTTGGCAATTATGCCAATTATATTTGAGCCTTAAAAAGAGAAAAAGCATATCTCACCTTTAAGAACAGTAATTAATGTCTGAAGTATGAGGGAAACGAAAGGTGGATGGTGATAGAGTGAAAGTGAATGAACATGGAAAAGAGAATGTGAATGAGTGAGTGAAGATATGTGGCCGGCTCCTAACATTGAGCTCTTGAGAGCCTATGAGGTGAAACTAGGTGAGTACAGAGCAACGTCAGAATGAAAGAGCGGGGGAAACGAGAGATCCCAGAGAAAACCCACTGACCCAGCGGCATCGTCCACCACAATTCCCACATGCAAAAAATCCGGGAGCAAACCCGCCGGGAATCGAACCCGGTTCGCCAAGGTGGGAGGCGAGTAGTCTAACCACTACACCACCATGGCCTCAAAAAGAGAATGTAACAGGTAGACTGAAGAAAGAATGAAGAGGAGATGGGAGATATCTGGTGGAAAACACTAGGTTGAAGAGAGGACAGAACTGAGATGGACAGCGATCAATGAGAAATGCACATGTGGCCTGCAAGACTCATCAGACTGGCCTGCACACAAAATATTTTATCAACATTATTTTAATGTATACTTTTCAATACAATTTACTGATTGAACGTCAACTGCAATTAACACTAGTGTAAAACTTCTAATATAGGTAATTATATATTAATTCATGTAAATAAACTGACTGTATAAGTGAGCCACAACTTTGTAATGTGTGTGTGTAGCCCACCAAGCATTGTAATTATTTGTAACTGACCCAATGGGAAAACTAACTGAACTGCTCTGGTATAGAGTATAGAAAGTGGAAGGAAAGGGAGATGGAAATGAGGGGGAAGAAAGATTAAAGCGAAGGGCATGAAAATGAAAGAGGAGGGGGAGTGGCAAAATGACAGAGGTGGATTATTTACCTATTTGTATTTATTGGGCTTTTACTTTTATGCCAAAAGGTTAATCAAATGAGATGAACAGCAAAACTTTGAAATTAAAACAAATCTAATTTTAAACCTAGAAACAGCACACACATGTAAATAACATACCTGAGATCTGAACCTAAAAAGTCATGGTAAACAGTCACCTTTAGTAATTTCAAATGCTTAAATATTTTTTCTATATTTTGGAGGAAGAAGGGGGAGATGGATAAATTTTAAGCATGGCAAAAGTACTTAATATAAAATATTAAAACAAGGAAAAAAATAACTTATGCCCCAATTTTACAAGTATGATAGCATCTCAGTACAAAGTATGCCAAGGAACTTAAAACTTTATACTAAGAATGAAAATACTTTGTAGTGAACAAACAGTAAATAATATGATATCTGACAGAGAACTGAAGGATGTACTTTAAAGTAAAAAGTACTTTAAAGTGAAATACTTTGTAGCGAGACTTTATACTAATTACTAAGATTCAGACTAAAATTTAAGCCAAACAAGTTTCAGAAAATGAAACACAAAGATTTTAGTTATTTCTTGCAATTATGCACTGATCTTATTTCTTGAAGTGGAATACTTGGTCTGCCTGCAATTAGCATTTAACTTCTATTACTTTACTTTTGTACCACTTTGAAATTTGATTAGCACAAGATATACAATTGAAATTCTCATAAATCTGTTAACTTAAGTTTTGAAATTTATTTCCCTATTTTTCCACGTTTACTGGATTAGTATTTTACAAAAATACAAAATACAATATGCTAGAAATATAGAAAATCATTTTTGATACTTGAACAGCCTTAAATCATGTCTATCACAAAGGTTGCCAGAAGATGGACAGACATGATAATATAATTGTCAGGAAGGGGACACACTTGTACATGACCTATGATGGTAGCAGTGATGTGCATTTATAAAAGCATTAGTAGAGCTTTGAGACGGATATAAAACTGTGATTTCATGAGTGCATTTCACTTCAACAAATCTGTTTTGCAGTTTATTAACTACAACAAAAAACATACCTTCCTTTTGATTATGGAAATGACAGATATTACTTAACTCACAAATTACCTTACCACACATACGTACTTATTTTGTGGCAAATATGAACACACACATTATGAAAGGGATGAATTCCAATTTTACTAAAATCCCAACCTATACAGAAACTACATCTAACTATACCAAACCAGAACCTAATATATACTAAAAACTTATCTAATTATATGCAATAAATCTCAATCTATTCTAAAACTATATAACTACCGTAATCTTCCACTATAAAAACTTCAAAGGACTGGGAAAAGAAATATCTTCAAAGTGAATGATGAATATGGGTTTAGAATTTTTGCTGGGACCAAAAAACTAATAGTAAAGTGAGAGAGTAAAGAGAAAGACCTTTAACAAAGAGATTACTGTACCCTTAATCAAAACATACAAATTTATCTTTTCCGTGCTAAATTTTTACTAAAGTAGTATGCAGATGTACCAATAATACAAATTGATATGAGATATAAAGTGGTGTGTAGGTAGAATGGCAGTACAGTTGTGTGTGCAACACCAGCCTTTTGTAAGCTTTAAAATAAGTCGCCATACAAATGAAAAATTCTGCAACAAATTGGTATGGATCATTATTTAGTAGACATTACTGAGGTCTAGATAATCAAACATCTATTTAAAAATTCTTAACTGATTACTTAACAAAACTTTGTTTAATAATACCCACTCCATTCTTAGAAGGATAACAACATATTTTACCACTTTATAAAACAAACTCACACCCATTTTTTTTTAGTTGGTGCCTATGTATCAACTTCTATGTAAAACAACCTCAAATTGGTGGCTATGCATCAACTTCTACAACATCAAATTCTCGCACTTTTCTCAAAAACAGAGTACATTAAGTAGAACCCACTAACCTTCTCAAACTGATGCACCCTGAAAATTCCTCTCGTATCACGACCATGTGACCCTACTTCTTGTCGGAAGCAGGTGGAAATGCCCGCATAACGAATAGGCAGGGCACTTTCTGCAATCCATTCATCACGATGGAATGCTGCAATTGGCTGCTCCGAAGTCGCTATTAAGTATTTTTCCTCCAATTCTTTATCTTCTCCTTTTTCGCTGCCTTTACCCACTACCTGGAAAACATCCATGCCATGGGTCACAGTACTTTCAATTTTTCATGCCATTCATTCATATAGCTTACCAGATGCATTAATATGTTAACTGAATTGCTGTAATCTTGGTGACTTGAACTAGAGACCACACCATTCACATGTAAACTTATGTTGTCTGAAGCTATTTAAAATATATAAATATTATCAATAGGCTCTTCCAAGCTAATGTAATTGTGCATGCCTAACTAAGAAATGTACATAATTATTGTTAAGTAAAGTGGTATTACTCGACAGACACTAGGATTTCAATGAAATAAACAAGTTTATTTTCAAGCTACCCGACAGAAAAACTAATCTTATGCTCAAAATTTTACTTGTGGACCACTACCTCTTGCCCACGCCATCTTTCACCAATGGTTAGATACAGTAGTAATTCTGCAGCTTTTAATTTTAAGACATTACATTTTTAAAACAACTTTTGCACAAACAGTTTAAAAATGAAAATGTTTTAACAGGAGCATGGAAAAAAAGTGATAGGTATCATGAGAACTAATACACAAAAACAAAGCAAACACAACTTATGATAATGAATGAATGTTCATGGTTGGCTGTGCGAACTTGAATACATGCTTCAATTGCTAACAATGCTATGGACAGTGCTCAATAATTTAGAAATACATAGGAATTCAAACACTTTTTTTAAGCAAATTTGAAGGTTTTTTTAAAACAGGTTAAAAACATTGATGTCAATTTAGCAGATCATAATGCAGGTTCACTACTGAGTACACTTCACTCAGATTTTAGATTAACATATGTGCAAAAAAGTAGTACATTTTTAAAAAGCAAATTTTAACATCAATTAACTGCAAATGATCTACAAATACCACTTCAAACCTCATGAAATCAAAAACAAGCCAATTCACAATATGAACATGGGAGCACCCACCTTGTACAACTCCTCATCGAACTGTGACAGTTGTGCCACCTGCTGCATCACATCTTTCTTCATGAAGAATGGCGTATACATAGGCTTGTAGCCTTTGGTGAGTAACTTCCGCAATGCAAACTGTATAAGCGCATACTCCAGAAACACTGCTGGCCCCTGAAAATAATAGCCACTATAACATCAGGTTGTACACATTTTTTGATGCAAGTCATACATAACCTAACACACAAATACAAATTTTAATGAAAGAAAAAAAACTGCACAGAAACTTAACATCCAGACTTTGGTCTACAAGAAATACTAACTATAATAGATAGAAGAGTGAAGGAGCAGTAGCAGAATACTACAGTACTATTTTACTACTTGTTGGAAATATGATGTGCCGTGGGCAAAATCATTAACACTAACAGTCTTTGTCTCCACTGCGTTCCTCCTCCACATTGAACCACACTACCTCCAGCCTTGTTCTACGCCTCCATTCCTGCCTCTATGAGCGAACAGTCTGCCAGCTTGCAGGCATCCTACCACCTGTACAGTACTGCACACCAGTTGAGTGGGTGGCAGCGGTTCCCACCACTTGCGGCCACTCCACGAGGTCAGGTCTTGCATGTGCATCTCAGCCGAGCAAGTGGGGTGGATGACTCTCATCCATACGCTGCTGCTTCTCTATCACTAAACCTTGGCTCGAAAGAACATAAATATCCCAGTTATGGCCTGTTCACAGCAGTTTTTGCTCAGAAACGTACTCCGACAATTTGTTCCGTAGCTGCAGCTGCATCTGCTACTCGACAGCCTTCATAGTAAAGTAATCCCTCCGTATTCTCAAACTCAGTATTTGTGAATCCACTTATTCACGTGGAAATAATTGTAACCATTTATTCAATACTCGTGAATGAAATTTGTGTGTTCAGAGATATTTCTTTACTTCACACAACACATACAACATTATGTTGCTGCCACACACACAGATATACGGAAGTCTGTAAAGGAAGCAGCCCCTCAAAGTGCCAAAGTGACATCCGTGGTGCGTGGTATTTATTATGAAAAGATGGAAAAGAGACTGAATTTATGGACTGAAGAGATGGTGACCAGAAATTCAGTTGTCGATGGAATGGCCCTCAGCCAACAAGCACTTGAAATATACAAACATGTGACTAGATGTGTGCACATAGCCTGAGGCCTTTCAGAGCTAGTAAAGGGTGGCTGGAAAAATTGGCTCAGCAGATAAGGCAACCACAAATGCTTTTATTCCAGTATTATGAAAGTGATCAAAGAGAAGGACTATATGAGTGAAAAGTGTTTAATACAGATGAAACTTGTTTGTTTTAAAAGTACATGGGGTCTCATACATATATTACCAAAACTGTTGCTAAGTCTCCTGGATTTAAGGCTTATAAGGACTGTGCAATTCTATTGTTGGCCACTAATACTAACAATGACTTCAAGTGCAAGCCATTAATGGTGTATAGGGCAGAAAACCCTCGGGCTCTCGAAGGCAAAGACAAGAGCCGATTGCCAGTTTACAGGCATGCTAATAGGAAGGCATGGATATCGAGGAAATTACATTTGGACTGGTTCAAGAATTGTTTCGTCCCAGAAGTTGATATTTATCTTCAATCCAAGAACAAACAAGNAAAACTGTTGCTAAGTCTCCTGGATTTAAGGCTTATAAGGACTGTGCAATTCTATTGTTGGCCACTAATACTAACGATGACTTCAAGTGCAAGCCATTAATGGTGTATAGGGCAGAAAACCCTCGGGCTCTCGAAGGCAAAGACAAGAGCAGATTGCCAGTTTACAGGCATGCTAATAGGAAGGCATGGATATCGAGTAAATTACATTTGGACTGGTTCAAGAATTGTTTCGTCCCAGAAGTTCATATTTATCTTCAATCCAAGAACAAACAAGNAAATTACATTTGGACTGGTTCAAGAATTGTTTCGTCCCAGAAGTTGATATTTATCTTCAATCCAAGAACAAACAAGTTGATGAGTTAGCTGATGACAGTAGTGATAATAATAATGAAGATAGTGATGAAGTCCCTGAAGTGACATTTAGTTCTGCTAAGCTTTGGGAATTATTAAATGATTGAGAGACTAAGCAAAAAGTTTTAAGAATGTGATCCCATTTTAGAACAAAATTTAACATTCACAAGATCAGTTGAGGCTGCACTTCTCCCTTACGTAGAGATTTTGAAAGATTTCAGACGTCAGACTTAACAGACAACAGTGACAATGTAATGCCACCAAGCAGTGCTAGGGAGTCGCACAACTACTGATACATCTGTGCTGTGTTCCTAGTTCACTTTCATAAAACAGGTCACACCCAACCATTCACCTTGCATCATGGATTCATCTGGCAACATAGGTCACACTGTTCTTCAGGCACCCTGGGTATATGGTGTCTTATTCTCAAACAAACCCATTTACTGCTTATTCTCTAGCTTCTCATACCAGCACACCCTCTCTGCCACTTTTCTGGGCTCTCAGATAGGCTGTAGTGTTGCTTTCCCCTCCCCAAGGAGTCAAATTGCATTCCTCATGAGAAACGTTCTTTGCCTTTGCTGGGCACCTGGGTACCAACTGTAGTGGTGATTCCAGTGGGCACCAATATAGCTTGAAACAGGGCTCGCCACTATTCACTTCCCTGAGGTTTGGTTATTAGCTGGTGATGCCACTTCTTTTAGGTCTCCGACGAAATGGAAGTGGAGTGATNTCACTTCCCTGAGGTTTGGTTATTAGCTGGTGATGCCACTTCTTTTAGGTCTCCGACGAAATGGAAGTGGAGTGATATCCCCTGGAACATGGGCCATGCACCGGGCACTTGCACTGGAAGAGAAACTCTGGCTCTTCAGGAAGCACACCCTTCCCCCCCTCCCAACACACACAGGTCCTAGATATCTACCTCTGACCATGCCTAGGACTGAGTTCACCTTGCAACGTACCCCACCACTATTTGCAGTCATATCTTGATAATAAAACAAAGCAGTTTATCATTCAACTGAAAAGACTACAGTGTCAGAATAACTGCATCTGCAACTCTGAGCGTATCATGAAAAAATATAGTTTCCAATGGGTCATATTTTTGCCATTACTCCATACCAGTTTTCTTTTCAGAGTTTTCTGATCATCCCAGTTTAATCAAATCTGCAGCAACTTTGAATACACAAACACCTTCCCAATAATTGATGGGAAATATATGAGTTTATAAGCAATTGTTTTAATGATACCCAAGATTAAACAATGATAAAATATGCACAATTCTGCAGTACGAAAACAATGACTTATATAAATCTTTTCCTTTGATAATCATGAAACATTTACTTCAACAAAAACTCTTTATAATGGTGGAAAAAGTTACCATGAGATAGTAACCGCGACCTCCAGAGACTGCGGCACCTCTCTCTGCGTCCACACCATCAATCATGTGGATGAGATCCACATGAGAGTAAGTCTTCTTTTGAGTGCAGTCTCCAAACGTTCTCTCAATCTTATTTTCATCCTGCAAGGACATAGGAGTTTAAACAAGTAATTTTCCTGCTCATTACAACTAAATCACTCTGTAAAAGCATGTCTCAAAATGATATCCAGACTTCAGCCTGTTCAATATTTAAATGGGACTCAATACGGGGAAAAGACACAAGATTTCACTAAATAAACTTGGCAATCATAAATACAAAAAGTAATTAATTTCTGTTTAAAGGTGATTGTATAAAGAAATTTTATCCTGAGCACTACACATGTGAAATACAAATGAGCCAAATTTAAAATGGAGACCACTAATTGATACATTGTTATGGCTGCGTAGATGACTATTCATGTTGCTGCTAATGTCAAACATGCCAGACTGTGTCCCAAGTAATATTCCAGCAAACCCGTTATTGAGGAGGGCTTTGACCTTAAGATGCCGCAGCTATCAAAGTGTGAGAGGGAGACGTTTGTGTTCTAAAGCAATATCTATTAGCTGTGTCCACCATTCTTGCATATACACNCACACCATCAATCATGTGGATGAGATCCACATGAGAGTAAGTCTTCTTTTGAGTGCAGTCTCCAAACGTTCTCTCAATCTTATTTTCATCCTGCAAGGACATAGGAGTTTAAACAAGTAATTTCCCTGCTCATTACAACTAAATCACTCTGTAAAAGCATGTCTCAAAATGATATCCAGACTTCAGCCTGTTCAATATTTAAATGGGACTCAATACGGGGAAAAGAAACAAGATTTCACTAAATAAACTTGGCAATCATAAATACAAAAAGTAATTAATTTCTGTTTAAAGGTGATTGTATAAAGAAATTTTATCCTGAGCACTACACATGTGAAATACAAATGAGCCAAATTTAAAATGGAGACCACTAATTGATACATTGTTATGGCTGCGTAGATGACTATTCATGTTGCTGCTAATGTCAATCATGCCAGACTGTGTCCCAAGTAATATTCCAGCAAACCCGTTATTGAGGAGGGCTTTGACCTTAAGATGCCGCAGCAATCAAAGTGTGAGAGGGAGACGTTTGTGTTCTAAAGCAATATCTATTAGCTGTGTCCACCATTCTTGCATATACACCAGTTCTGGCCTACCTAGCCCCAAATAGTATGATTCCAGTGAGCGACAGAACAAGTTAGGGCTCTTTTCTTAAGTACACTTCCCTCCACCCCCTACATAAGGAGAGAATACAGCTTATATCCATTTTCTGATGACAAGATGACTATGCTGTGTGAGCAGATGGTCTGTTGTGGTTATTGTTAGGAGCAAGCAGGTGACTGGCTGGTGCAGATGACTGCAGGAAGATTTTCCACAGGTCTTAGTAGGCTTGAGTAAAGTATGTAGAAGTCATCTTGACGTGTACTGCTGTAGTATTAAATGGGGTGATGCCACTTACTGCAATGTCGTTAACTGGCTGCCGTTTATGGTTTTTACCATGCGACCTGGGCATGTTACCGCGTTACTGGGTTTGCAGGCTGGGGCAAGTTACAGTTGGGCACAGACACTGCCACTGAGCCGTCCCCACCATGTGTATNGTTACTGGGTTTGCAGGCTGGGGCAAGTTACAGTTGGGCACAGACACTGCCACTGAGCCGTCCCCACCATGTGTATTTCTTTACTTTTCTGGCTGAGACTATTCTTTGTCTTCTTTCTTTTTAGAAGTGAACAAGCCCCTGGAATCTGATATGAGATGTGCCAAACTACTGATCTGATCTTCATGCTCCTCTGGAGTCAGAGATAGTCCATACCAAGACACTGATCCAGTTCTTGTACTACTATGGGCATCTCATACCAATCCCTCTGTCCTCTGATGGGTTGAACGGCTGCTCTGACCATGCACTTGCTACCCAGAACAGCAAGATAGTTGGTTACTACAAGAAAATGTTTTTGGTGTTCAAGTCCTCTACGGATTGCCTACTGGATGGCTTTATTATAGGAAATGTAAAATGTCACTTAGCTTATATTTTATGCTGATCACCAATGAATTTCTATATGATCCACCCTCAAGGCCTCCTTTAACGCTTGTGCTCACGTTACCCTATGCCAGGACCAGACCACTCACCAAGAGGATAGTTCATTGCCAGACACGCTTTGGTGCTTGGAGCATTGTCACGAGATGCATACTGGAAACTTTCAGTGATCAGTAGAGCTGATCATGTTATAAACCATTCCTCATATCCACGTCTAATACCACCTCTGCGCAGTGAAAGCAAGAAAATCAGGAGCTCAAAACACAAGCAACAGGTCACTGAAGTAGGTGGGCTATTGGATGTGTCCAGTGGTTGTAGCAACTCTCAATAATAATGCATCTGGGTCATTCCATGTGAAATCATCAAGGGGCTGAAGCTGCACCATTTTTTATTTTGATAAAATGTTGTTCCTATATTGCCCTTTCCTCAAGGTGAAAGAAAAACATTAATTTAGACTTTTAGCTACAACNTTGATAAAATGTTGTTCCTATATTGCCCTTTCCTCAAGGTGAAAGAAAAACATTAATTTAGACTTTTAGCTACAAGTGGATAATGGCAGTCTTTTTTCATACACACTGCAAGTAAATTTCAGAGATTTAGGAGGTTTATGCAACTACCCATAACATTTTTAATAAGTCACTTATTGTGGAGTTTTTAGTGTCATTTAAAAGCTTACATAAGATACTATTAAACTGTATATTTATATTATAAAAAAATTTTTGTATTTTCAAGATGGCGGTCATCTGCTTTTAGCTTTCAGATGACTGTTTTACCCCACTTTATACCCCACTCTNTTTTGTATTTTCAAGATGGCGGTCATCTGCTTTTAGCTTTCAGATGACTGTTTTACCCCACTTTATACCCCACTCTGCTTCACCAAAGTTGCATTTAGAGATCTGATATTTTGTGTGCTTAGTGTCTACATGTGGAACAGTGTGCAACATGAAAGTTATCTACGTTGAAGACTTCCTTCCTAGAAAATAATAGTCTCTAACTTAGGGAAAAATGAAAATTTGCTGTTTTCGAAGTCAAAAAAAGTTATGTGGGTGACGAAAAAAAATTTGAGTTTATTATGAAAGATAATCTTGACGAATAGCTATAAGGAACAAGTTGTCCCATTCTGTTATTTTCACCCCTTTTGAGTACACAGACCTTTGAAAAAACAAAAGAAAAAAAGTTGATTTTTAAATGTAATCTGTTGTGCATTATATAAACCCACAAAGCATGGTCACAAAGTAATCACACACAGGGAAAATTTGTCCGCACATACAAACACACCAGCTCTCTTTCTACATGACAACAGGATGTAAAAGTGCATTGAATGGTTGCAATAAGATATTTTAATGTGTTTCTGAAAATGTTTGGTGACCCTACATTTCACCACACAATGTGGTATAGAAATCCAGGAAAGGTTTTTTTCTCAACACATATTATGTGGGAAGATCCTATTTTAATAAGCTAACCAATGTTATTCATAGACCCAAACATTTTCCTTACATGGGGAAGGAGGCTTCCCTTCACCTTGTGTGTCTGGAACTTCATCCTTGAGGTTGATGATGTTTTACCTTTAGACTACCCAAGTCCTGGGTTTGAATTCAGACAAACTATGATCATGTTGTGTGTTACAATATTATTTTATGTAAGTTTGATACATGCATTCTAACCAATAAGTACTATTGTGCAGCTATCACACCTCACCTAGGCTGCTCCTACTGGAACTATAGACATGACAAGGAACAGGCAGGGATTGTATTGCCTCTAAAGGGCGTGGATACCACCTGCTCAACCTTCAGTTGATGTTTTGCAACCCGGCCTGGCTCAGCTGCCATCTGTTACCACCTCCTCTCGCATCCGCCACCACTATTTCTAGTGCACAGCTAGCTTGCACAGTCGTCGCGGAGTGGGAATATGAAGGAGCAGAATATCACCCCTGACCCTTGAGACATCCCCTGGGCAGCTGTATACTCAGTGGCAGACTGCAGAATGCCAGTTGTTTTTCATCCATCACCTGCCTAACTCTTCAACCAGCACCGCTATTCTCCGCAGTTTGCAATACTAGCCCACAATCCCTTAGGGACGAGCAGTATTTAGCCGTAGGGAAACCGTTTCCCCTCAAAAGTGTTTGGAGGCATGCTCATCACGCCGCCTACTTCATCGTGACTAGACCTGCAACTTATGTGTAGAAAGTCTGTTAGTTGGTAGCAAGACTACACAGACTTATTAGTGATGTGGTTGAAGCCACTTGTCTCTGGTCAGGCCCGTAACAAGTTTTAGAACTACTTTCACAATTATGAATAAACCCTGCAGCACTTTATTCTAGAGTTTTAAACTACTTGGAGAGAGGACATACCTACAACTTTTAATAACCCTCCACCCTAATTAACCCTGGATCCAAATCTACCATGTCCACAGGGTCTTCTCGGCAAAGAATACGGGGAAACCAGACACACTCCCATACAAAAAAAAATTCCTGCAGTGGGCGATTGCACTTCAAGAGGGAGAGGGGAAGGTCACCATCGTAACTTGACGCCCCATACTGGAACTGTTTCACATGTCTTGATTGCAGAGTCATTCGGACAGGACAGTCAAACATGGTAGCAGGAAGCCATCGCTACGTCACACATAGGTTAACTCTTGAGTTACTGTCACCAACCCCACAATCCAACATGCCACAACGATTCACCACTGGGTGTTGAAATTGGTGGGCCGATAAGAGTAACCAGAATCTTGGCAGACAGGAAAAGGCTAGAAACTGAGTCTACTAATTCACCTCTGTACGATCCACCACAATTTTCTGCCGGGTTTATAGAGGTTTGGAGGATGGTAAAGTGTCTACACGAACATGATTTTCCCCTGTGGAATACTTCTACATTTCTGTGTTGCTGCAGAGAGATCCCTGTATCACTTCCGACTATCCTTACCTATGCCGTTCTCCAAGCGAGGAGAAAGGAATGGTAAAATAGCTACACCACCATGGCCCTCGATCAAATTAGTTTAAAATATACGCTTTCATCCCCAATACAGATCTGAGGGTAGTTAGCATCTTAAAATATTTTAAAATTTGAACTACTTTTTAGTACCATTCCTAAAGGGATCAAAGAAGTATGGTGTAAGTACTAATGAAATACGTTATATGAATATTCACAATCTCACAACAATATGCGACTAGAATTCCCTCACTCAACAATTAATCCAACATCAGATGATAAAATTGAAAAATTCACTTAACTATGTAAGTGATAGACCTGAAAGTTCACTTAATAATTCTCACTAAAGTCATGTTTATGTATAGAATAAAACCAACAGTTAAATATGCGTAGTTAGTAATTCTTATCAACAGAAGCTAATATAAAAGATCACAAGTCAAGTGATAAAATAATGCAGATGCTGGTAAGAGGCATATCTGTTATTTTGTTTCTCGCACTCTTAATGCTTTTTTATTATTACAATGCTGTTAGAAACCACTAGACAAAACTGCCTTGTACAGGAGAAATAATATTGCTGTGAAAACAAACTCTGTAGTATGCCATAAAATGCTACATGCAATATTTTATGGAATCGATACCTCAAAATAGAATGATGTATACAGTTTACTCACTGGGAATTTTCAAAATAACTAAACAGTGGCTGTTTGGCAACCTACACTCTGGAAACACTATTGGTTTTCTCATAACAACTTTTAAAGGAATTAAAACTGAAATGGTGGTTCAAAAACAATGCAAAACCACCAAACACATTATTAAATTATTAAAAATTAAATGAATTAATTA
Organism: Clitarchus hookeri; assembly: GCA_002778355.1. Classification (NCBI taxonomy): domain Eukaryota; kingdom Metazoa; phylum Arthropoda; class Insecta; order Phasmatodea; family Phasmatidae; genus Clitarchus; species Clitarchus hookeri. The sequence continues at coordinate 173,774 of NQII01000754.1, forward strand.
ATACTGTGTCCATACACCAAAATTTACAGATATTTCATTAGCTCAACACTTAAATGTGAGAGAAGAGAATTTTCTAATGCTTGACATTACTCAATACTTATTACAACTATTCTTATTAGAAACCTTTGCTAATAAATACAGTACAAATATGTTACATAACTTACCTAAAACTTTTTGAAACAAAATTTTGTTTATTATAATGGAAGTACAATGTCATCTAATTTCACATCACATAAAATAAATCTTACTTTACAAAATATTAACCCTGCAAGCATGTATATAAAAAGAAATAGTTCACATGTTTAACTAAAGTAATCTAAAGTAATTTATTAGAAAGACTTGATACAACTTTTTATTTGGTCACGATCCCTGTTATTGACACATAGGGTTAGTAATACTATTTTACTCAAACAACAGGAAATTTATGTACTTCTCCACACATATTTTAACAATAATTATCACTTTTAATGGTATAAATTTATAAACCATTAAATTTTTATTCATGAAAAAAATGGGCTAACAATATGCTATGAACACTACAATTATGAAATAAAAAATATATAATAGCGCAGGCACATTCACCTCATCATTGCTGACGGGAACAGATTCGTGGAGATGATTGCCTACTTCCCTCAGGGCATTGTTNCTATGAAATAAAAAAATATAATAGTGCAGGCACATTCACCTCATCATTGCTGACGGGAACAGATTCGTGGAGATGATTGCCTACTTCCCTCAGGGCATTGTTCCTCTCCTGCTCTGCCTGTTTCATAGCTGCATCATTTTGCTGGACGGCTTCATCTATCAAACCACGCAACTTCTTTATCTGTGGAACGGACAGGCTCTTCAAGTCATCTAGGACCAACGAATCCATTTTCTCCACAATGGTGTTGGGAATTGAATCATCCCCAGATATCATTTCCTTTTTCTGAAACAAGGCAAGAGCACAGATTCGGATCGTGAGCATTACACTGAAGAACACAAATTATCACTCCAAGAAACCCTCACCTGGGCAAACCCCTTCCTACCATCGCCGAAACTTCTGATGTGACGGAACCACCGCGAGACGTGTGGATGGGCTTCGGATAATGGCAGCGATGCAAGAGCATCAAATAAGTCGGCATCAACTTTGGAAGGTTGGTAGCCTTCGACATAGCTCCTGTCAGCGAGGTGCTCGTCGAGAGAATGCAGACCCTCATCCGTTGACAAGTTACCAAATCTTATACTAATGCCCTTAGTTCCTATGCCACCAGGACTGTCTGCCTTCTTCCGAGCAGAAGTCTACAAATATAAGGAAAGTCACACATTGGACAGCACTAAACAGATGATGATGGAAGTGCAAGAATTTCTATGGTGCCCAAAAAAAAATCAACATGCAGTTTTCATGCAACATTACAAATTTAACTTAGAAAGTACACAGAAAGCACAATATCAGCAAACAAAAGATGTGAATAACTATGAAAAATTACTCCACTTTTATTGAAGGACTTGATAATACTTCCAAAAGTCAAAATAAAGGGGGGAAAAAAAACAGAAACATGCCTGAAAAAGCAGTTCTCTCTATGGTGTGATGACAATCAAGCCTAGTAACATTCTAATTAATTATAAGGGACAGGTAATGAAGGTTATGTAAAATTTTGACAGAGGCAACACAAAAGAGAGATGAACAAACAATTTTATGAGTGAACACAAGATATGGGCATGAGAGATGTATAAGGAAATATGCGCTGGTTTATAATACAAAATGTAGAGTCCGGTATGTTTTGTGGAAATAAATCTAGTCATATTGAAGATCATGGACAAAACTTAAATCATGGCAGAAATTAATCCAATGAATCAAAACAAGGACACACATAGAATATGCACTCAATTACTCTGTTTCTATGTGATTAGAATATGGGGAAACTAAACAAAATTGTAAGGAAGCAGAATTTATTGTTTTTAGCAAGAGTGTAGCCATTCACACCTCTCTTGTGAAAATAACCATATGCAAACTGAATAATTCACCAACTGCACGACATCCGAGTCCAATCCTTGCACCCAAGTTTACGGAAACAGTTTTGAACCCACTATAATATGAAGGTTCTGTAGCATTTCACATGTATAAGCATAACTGTGTGATGCTAAATACAATATTTTAATTAAATTTAAATTGCACCAACCTCAAGTCTGAGGAATGGTTCAGCTATCTATTTATATTTTTTTTGTTAGAGATTCAAAATGTTACATAATTTGTTTTTTTACACCAAGACCCAACAAACGCACAAAATTCTCAGGACATCCTAGGATATCTTGTGAACATCTGTACAGGATGATTCCATGATCCACCGTAAAGGAGCCCCCAAGGATATTCCATTTACCTCCTTGATGTTCCAGAGACATCCTCGATGGACAAATTTGGGATACCGTGGTTCATCTTAAGGAGCTCCCTAGGATGTCCGATTTACCTCTTTGGTGTCCCAAAGACAGTGGACAAACTTGGGATATTCATCTTTTAAACACTAGATAGTATTTGTCTTTACATCACATTATAGGGTGCTTAACTGAAGTAATTTTTAAAGNTATGCACTCAATTACTCTGTTTCTATGTGATTAGAATATGGGGAAACTAAACAAAATTGTAAGGAAGCAGAATTTCTTGTTTTTAGCAAGAGTGTAGCCATTCACACCTCTCTTGTGGAAATAACCATATGCAAACTGAATAATTCACCAACTGCACGACATCTGAGTCCAATCCTTGCACCCGAGTTTACGGAAACAGTTTTGAACCCACTATAATATGAAGGTTCTGTAGCATTTCACATGTATAAGCATAACTGTGTNAGTTTACGGAAACAGTTTTGAACCCACTATAATATGAAGGTTCTGTAGCATTTCACATGTATAAGCATAACTGTGTGATGCTAAATACAATATTTTAATTAAATTTAAAGTGCACCAACCTCAAGTCTGAGGAATGGTTCAGCTATCTATTTATATTTTTTTTGTTAGAGATTCAAAATGTTACATAATTTGTTTTTTTNAGTCTGAGGAATGGTTCAGCTATCTATTTATATTTTTTTTGTTAGAGATTCAAAATGTTACATAATTTGTTTTTTACACCAAGACCCAACAAACGCACAAAGTTCTCAGGACATCCTAGGATATCTTGTGAACATCTGTACAGGATGATTCCATGATCCACCATAAAGGAGCCCCCAAGGATATTCCATTTACCTCCGTGATGTTCCAGAGACATCCTCGATGGACAAATTTGGGATACCGTGGTTCATCTTAAGGAGCTCCCTAGGATGTCCGATTTACCTCTTTGGTGTCCCAAAGACAGTGGACAAACTTGGGAAANATTTACCTCTTTGGTGTCCCAAAGACAGTGGACAAACTTGGGAAATTCATCTTTTAAACACTAGATAGTATTTGTCTTTACATCACATTATAGGGTGCTTAACTGAAGTAATTTTTAAAGGGTCTCTTAAAAGTTTCAAATTTTTTTTCCAGATCAATTTGTATTACTCTTTGCATGCGGTTTGTAAAGAAGTGGTACTCACATATTTCTTTAAATATTTCAGAGTGAAAATGTGGAAACCAAGATAATTTAATAATAGTAGACAATAAAATAAAGCAATATGTACATACACGTTATTTTAAAATAAATTAGAACAATTGTTGTTTTCAATAACTGACCCAATAATTACTATTTGGTTTGGTGCGGTCTACATAAGTTTGAAACAAGATTTAATTTCAATATATTCTCAATATAGGGAATTCCCATTTACATTTTAGGTCCTACAGAAGTCCCAGGGAACTGTTCTACGAATCCATAGGAAGTTCTCCGGACGCCCCAGGGATAACTTTGTCACTAGGAGATACTAGGGACATCCTGGGGGAAACCTAAGATCCCTAGGAGGTACTAGGGACTTCCCAAAGATGGACGAGTTTGATATCCCAGGGANGAAAATGTGGAAACCAAGATAATTTAATAATAGTAGACAATAAAATAAAGCAATATGTACATACACGTTATTTTAAAATAAATTAGAACAATTGTTGTTTTCCATAACTGACCCAATAATTACTATTTGGTTTGGTGCGGTCTACATAAGTTTGAAACAAGATTTAATTTCAATATATTCTCAATATAGGGAATTCCCATTTACATTTTAGGTCCTACAGAAGTCCCAGGGACAACTGTTCTACAAATCAATAGGAGGTCCTCCGGATGCCCCAGGGATAACTTTGTCACTAGGAGATACTAGGGACATCCTGGGGGAAACATAAGATCCCTAGGAGGTACTAGGGACTTCCCAAAGATGGGCGAGTTTGATATCCCAGGAACATCCGCAGACTATCTTCAGCATACACATTTCCTAAACACAAAGGACTAAAATTGTGCATCCTGCAAACATCCTAGGGAGGGAGGTTTCCACATCCTAGGGATGGCCTAGGGATGCGGCGGTGGTGGTAAGGGACTTAACTACTGGCATCAAAAATTCCTGTAAGGAGTTTTTACTATGAAATGTATGCAAAGTTAAGTAGATCTGACAAACAATTATTCAACTGACAAGTCTTGTACACCAAACCTTTACTGGTCTGAAATGTTATCACCATGGCTATTATTCAATGCACAAGAAACCCCTTCTAAGCTGGTGGATGAATAATCATTATGGTCAGCAGTTATTACACTGCANAAGTCTTGTACACCAAACCTTTACTGGTCTGAAATGTTATCACCATGGCTATTATTCAATGCACAAGAAACCCCTTTTAAGCTGGTGGATGAATAATCATTATGGTCAGTTATTACACTGTACTTTCTCTTAGGAAAAAATGGTGTGATTTCAGTGAAGAAAGTGTATGCACTACAGCTGAACATCCCTTTTCAATACTGCAAACTTCAAGAGGAAAAAAAAAGCACACCCACATTTCAAAAGGAAAAAAAAAATTGGTAGTAGTACTCACAGATGATAAAACACATGTGATTTGTGTGTGTTCAAAAACATGTACAGGAGCACAAGAAAAATATTGCAAGAAGGTGTAGCCCATCATGAACCTAAGTTACACCAGAAAAACTTGTAAAAACTGCATAAATCTTCAATAACCATATATTAAAAAAACCATAAATAAATACTGTAGCAATACTTATTCCTTCAAATTACTGATGTTATGGGAAGACCTGGGGGTTGATTCCAAACAAACTTCATTGATAAACGATATACCGTTACGTCTTTGCATGCGAAGCTCATCAAACTTTAATGACGTCATGCTTCCTTCGGCTGAATTTCTTCTATATTCACGACATAAACAGGCAAGATGGAGGAAACGCAAGTAAAATACGACAAACACAGTATGTGTTTGTTCAAATGAAAATGTTGGGGTCTGTAAAATGTATTTCTATGCCAAACGACAATTAATGCCAGTCTGAATATACCACAAAATAGTAATAATCAGAAAATAAATAACTTTAAAAGTACGTCACGTTGTTGCATTGTCGTCAACAGTATACATTTATTTTTCACTAGGGCCCGTAACTGTTGTTTACCAAAACAAAATAGCATGCAGTTAGAGACGTGTATTTACTCACTAATTCAAAAATGCTGCCACACCATAGTTGTTTATGCCTTTTAAACTGTTATTAGTTCATTATGTAACTTACACAACTGTTAACAGTTGGTTATGTCTAGCATCCATTTTCAAAGTAATAATGCTCAATTATTTAGACAGCTAAGTCAACTGGTTGCCGCCCAAATACAATTTTCCTTTTATTATCAATTATCACAAACTGAAATAAATACACCTGTTTACACGAAACATAGTGAGTGGAATTTTACAATGCATAAAAACATGTTACTTAACTATGTACTGCATGCCGGCTTGAATTGTTTTCACACATAATTCCCATATTCCGAAACAAAAGAATTAGTAGTAAAACAAAACGTAATTAAAATACTTACAAAACATATATATGTACACAATAATAATACAGTAGAATCCCGATAATTCATATTGTCAAGGGACTGAATGTTAAATATGAATTATCAAGATATTCAAATTAGCGGGATTACCAATAATTGGAAGCAAAACAAAGAAAAAATACATAATAACGAGATTAATGCAAATTTGCATTAATATGTAATGATAAACGCATGGCTACATATTATGAATATATATGTACTGTATATATAAATAAAAAATTACATCAATAAAAACACATTAAAATTTACGTTTAAAAAAATCTGTTATTTTCTTTTGGTGCAAGCCGGGTATTGACGATGGCTTTGTCAAGCATGTTCAAAGCAGAAAATACTTAATCGCCAACGTCTGATTTAGCTAAGAAATGGCGCACGTTGTTGATGTATTGTTTAGCCATTTTAGGTGTAATTGTCAGCACATCATCTTCGACATCACCTTCACCATCAATGTCCTGAGATGGAGCCAAAATTTCGTCATCAGTTAGAATCCCCGCTAACGCTAGGCCATCGCCAATTGGACGAAATTTTCAAACGTTATAGAATTTTCTTCATTTCGAGGAAGACGATTCCAATTCACAGGACATTCTAAGTCTTGTTCATTAACTGCTGATGAAAGTTCCACCTTCGTTAATACACAGCACGAAAACAGTTTTTTATTGTGCTTTCGCTAACACTTTACCACGCCTTGTGAGCAATGTTAATGGTTGAAAATAAGGTGATTTTATGATCCTCCCCATCCTCGATGCTATCAAGGAGTTGCATCACTACTTCCTTGCGGTAAAAGGTTTTGAACGTTTTAATTATGCCCTGGTCTAGAGGCTGCAGCTTAGAAGTAGTGTTGGCAGGCAAAAACACAACATTAACATGACTGAGCGGTGGGGTATTGTTGTGGGCCGTACAATTATCCATGAAGAGCAGAATTTTTCGCTGCCTTTTCTCCATATCAGCATTCACTGATCGTATCCATTCATTGAATAAATCGCCTGTCATCCACGCTTTTTTGTTTGCACGATAGGTCATCGGAAAAGTTTTTATGTTTTTAAAACCTCTTGGTTTGGCTGATTTGCCTATCATGAGCGGTCTTAATTTCTCAGATCCATCCATGTTGGCGGCCAACAATATGGTTACACGTTCTTTACTATTTTTTCCGCCATGACACTTTTCTTCCTTAAAACACATTGATCGGTCGGGGAGACACTTATAAAATAACCCCGTCTCATCGGCATTAAAAATGTTGTTGGGCTCATAAGAATCGATTATTTCTCCCAATTCGTATTTCCACTCAGAAAAAACGTCAGAGGATACACTCGCACTTTCCCCACTAAGCTTCTTCAATTTTATGCTGTGCCTTTTTTTAAACCTATCAAACCAACCATCACTTGCACGAAAGTCTTTAATTCCCATTTTTTTCTGCGAAAACTTTTACTTTTTCTCTTAAAATGTTTCCTCCAACTGGTACATTCGAATTCCGTGCTTGCGCAAACCACTTTTTTAAATTCTCTTCTAGTTGTGGATACTCACCAGTCTTAAAGCGCTTTACTTTGCTGTCCGATGTCTGGGAGGCGATTTTGTCCTTGTTCTTCAGAATTGATGTTATTGTGGAAGGATGAACGTTATTACGTTTGGACACGTCAATTTGTTTATCACCACCGGCCACGGCGTTAATGATTTTTTTTTTTTCTCTAATGGAAAGACACTTATTAGCTCTTTTCGGAGGCATGGCTAAGACCGAACTGACTAACTTTTCACTCGCTCTGCTCCTTCCTACCCTCTCATAACCCTAGGCCGTACACCAAGGCGCCTCTTAGTTCTGGGAATCACAGACACATCGCCTCACAGCCTACTCGGCGTCATAGCCTGCCCTTCAAACCCTCCTACGTCCCTCAGTACCCTTCAGGTCTTTTTTACCCTGCCCGAGTTGCATAAATCTAGTGCTGGTGTACAGTCTAGGGTTAAAAACATTACGAGTTAACAAGATTTTTAAGTTGTAAATAAGAATTATAAGACTTTTTAATTGAGCTCGAGCACCAAAATAAATACGTATTATCGAGGGGACCGGAATGCATTGTTTATATACGAATTAAAGGGATTTTCTCAAGGGACCAGCAAATTTGTACGAATTAGCGGGATATACGAATAATCGGGATGCGAAATATCGGGATTTCACTGTATTAATGTAAAATTATTTTGTACATTCAATGTGTTTAGTAAAATGTTTTAAGTGTGAACTCAAATGAAGCATATCAAATTACTTTGAAAGCATTGAGTTTAAGTCAAATATTTGTAGTTTATAAAAGAGAATATTTTGTGAATGTAATTAAGAATATACACTTTTTCAAAAATATTATTTGCATTTGTGTACAATATTTTTATATTTATAACAACTGTTCTCATTACACGAAACTATGCATTTAGCTATATTATCGTCGGTTGCGAAATCAATTACACAGTAAAATATTATGCTTTTTTACATTGCCTATGCTTAAACTACCTACCGTCAGTAGTAACTAAGAAAGTGTCTCGCATATATTAAAAATAAAAAACAATACCATGCAAACTGCAAAACGTAAAACAAAAACGAAATGTTACAGCTTTATTCTGTTTTTGCCACTGCAGTAACAAAATGAAAAATGACACACACACGTGACAGTTCACGTGCTTTTTGTAACTAACAGACAATATCCTGGAGTCCCCACTTTTTTCCAACACAGCATTTTTTCGTGAAGATGAACGTAACCTATATGCGATGAACAAAACAGACAACTGACGGTCGTAATTACACTGAACGCAATGACGTCATCAATAACCAAAGAGAAACTGTGTACGGTGCTCCACCATCACGCTAGCTATAATATTGTTGGCCAACGAAGTATACTGTTACTCTTCAATCAAACATTGCGATGAGAGCTGTTAAGAATCAGCCTCCTCGACTTCTTCCACCCAGATGACTACACCCTAGCATGACATTAAATGTTCTAGATAGAGATAGCATTTGAAACATCCGGTTGGTAATTTTTGCCATACGTGATGCTGAAACACCTTCCCAAATATTCACAAATCGGGACTGTATCATCTGTTCCCAACAACAAATTTAAGTTGGGACATTTCCACCATTTATTATTAACTAAGTGTAACTTTAATTACACAGTAATTAACTCAACTTATATTTCAGTCCTTCTGCATAAAATAATTGTCTCTTATTTCTTGTAAAACATGTATCAGACTTTTTTGTAACAAAATTTCTATTGGGCAATACTTTTTTTTAATGAAATGTTAGCTATAAAATGTCAACTGGCAGCTCTANAACTTAAGTATTGTGGATCAACTGAAGATAGTAACGGAAAAAGATTTTTTAAAAATATCTCCCACTAGTGTCAACAGGTCCTGGGTGGTTTAAACATTGAATAGGTATATTAAGAAAACACAGTTTTGATACAAAAAACAGTTAATCTACTTTGTTTTTAATACAAACTATTACAGAATAATTATTTAATCTCCGATATGAAAAAGTGAAATAAAAATGTATGTTATGTACTGCATTGCTGAAGAAATAGGCTGTTGGAAAAGTTTGTAAAGAGTGAAAAGTAAAAATTAATTAAGGTAAACAGGCTTACCTATTTTTCCATATCTTACCTTCATTTTTTCTCCAACTGCTTTGCTGCACACATTTTTAAGTTTATTAAAATTATCAGCTTTGAAGCGGACTGAAACAAATAACATCACTCAGGATAATAGTGAATGACAGGTAGGTTACTTAACACTGCTACATGATAAACTGCTCTTAGAGTGAATACTTTAGTTTAAAATTTCTCATGACTGATTATTTACTCTGTAGGGGAGAAAAACACATATCACAAAAATTCTGAAAATCATGGAAATAAAAAAAACTTCAATTAATAACTTTGTAAAATTTATTAGATGCTAATCTGCGCTACTCTGCTTCCCAGAGTCCAAGTCTAGTGTGTGTGGAGGGCTGCACCCATTTATTAAAAACAGGTACATGGGTGAGGCCCACTGTGCTGGCTTCGCTCAGGCTCTGTGAAAGTATGTAATTACTTTTTTGGAGTTATCAGTTAGGTACTTATGTAATTTTTTTGTAATATTTATTTTAGGTTATTTAATATAATTATTGCCAATAATTTTACTGATCAGCCTTACCCACTATGACACTATTTAAGATTAAATCAAATTCCAAATGCGCATATGCAGAAATTAATAGGTAACTTCTGTAAAGTCTAAAAACATCACTTTTAAAAATTTGTTTGACAATTTTTTGAAAAGGGTAGGCCTAATTACGAAGTGTTGTGGCTTTCCTGAAAGTAGGTCCAAGTGGCATGAAAGTTGTATTTTTGGCTTGTGCAAAGCTTTCCGTGTTGAAATTTTGCCGGCACTTTATACAGTTACTTGTGGCGTAAATAAAAAAAAGTGAAATTGTTGCAGGAGTAAACCCTATTGTTTACATGATCCACCACGTTCGTTTATGTTTAATAAATGCAAAATATATAAAAATATGTTAATAGTATTTGAAAATGTATAAAAATTAAATTTATTTAATTCTTGATTAGCAGAGGAGACACCTAGAATTTTTGTTTAATGTTTTATATTTTGTACTAAAATTAATTGTAGTACGAAATATAAGAATGTTAATATGCAAAAATACATTAACTGTAAAAAAAAAAACCTTTGTGAACGTGATATGCTCTATGCCCCAAATGTTTAACACACCTTGATCACATAAAAAAATTCTTTCATGTACAAAAGCACACATTTGTAATTTGCGTAGCAAATTTCTTTAAGATTTTTCATCAGCATAGCTGCAGATTTTGGAACATTTAGTCTGTGGCAAGTTGAGTGACGGTGTTACATGAATTTGCGTTTTTTAGTTTGACAGTGTGAACATTTACACCTGAAATTGTGCAGAAGTTAGTGTGTTTCTGGAGTAGACAACTGCTAGATTTTGAGTGCGTTCTTCGGAGGTGTATGAATTTTTGGAGTTACGACCAATGTCTGGCCTTTTCTTTTCCAGTATATAGTAGATCATGTTGTTACTATAACTGAATTGGCAGTGAACAGCAAATTTTTTCTGAAGGAGGTCTGTTTGGACACATTGTAAGAAAATAATTAAATAATGTGCAATGTAATGCTAAGAAATCTTTACAGTAAGATACAAAAGTCGATATTGGTCCGTTACCTTTATTTACAATTTGACATATGGTTGACTTAGGCTGCATCCACACAATCAGTATTTGGGTCAAATGTACCATGTTCCTGTACATAACACTGTAGATTGGTCAAGCATCCTTTTGTTGCGAGGTGAGTAATTTTAGTGTTTATGTTGTCAAATTTGGTCATAGTTGTACATTTCTGTTTTTCGATTTGAGGTCTGCAAGTGATATGAATGTGTTCTGACTACCAATTAGCTCCAGGAAAGTGATTCCATGCAAATCTGCACAAATTTACTTGCTTCATATACATATACCTAGTAAATACATACAAAGCAGGTAAATTGGTGCAACCCTCTGCACCTACTTAGCTCACACTTCAGGAAGCAGAGCAGCACAGCTTTGAACAAATTTACTTTTCTGGAGCTATTTGTGGATGTATTTAACATTTTTGCAGTATTCTGCATTTGTAGTCAAGTAATTTTTTTAATGTTTTTTATGACTTTTACTCCACAATTTCCTTCATCTTCACACAACCCTCTCCACTATCATATTATTTTATATAACCTACTGTGAATATAACAATGAACGTAGGCAACTATGTTTCAGCATGTGGGTCACTGCTTCGTCGCTTGTCATTCCGATGTCTCCTTGCACCTGGCACTCATGGCCCTACAAAGTTCCAGACACTTGACTTGGAGGCACGTCGTAGCTTATACAGGTTGTTTGGGAATTCAATACATTATTTTAAGGAATGGTAGGCCACACCAGGGCAATAATTTTTTTATATAGGAACATGTGGTCAGAATAGTTTCCCCACTGTGTTACAGGCGCTGAAGGCAAGGCGCACATTTTAAGCCTGGTGTGTGTGCGGCACAGGCCCTTGCAGCAAACGGACAGCTCTGGTAACAACTTGCTGCATAAATAAACGTACGTGGGTGTGTTTAGTGGTGGTTTTTCTTAACATACAAATGTGATGCACCATTACAGCAGGTGTTCAAAGTCACGACCTCCCACCTTTGTGCATGTAGCGCAGTGACGTGTCATGTTCTGATGCACTCTGTCGAAAATCCCCGGCATGTGTTGCACTTCCTGACAGGTGGCACGTATTCGGGCTGTCAGTTCTTCCACAGTGTTAATGGGTACACTACGTTCTTTACATAGCCCCAAAGGAAAAAGTCAAATGGTGTCAAGCCCGGCGATAGTGGGGGCTATACAATAGGTAGCTGTTAGTTAAATGCTCCTGTACAGCATGTGAGAAATGGGTTGGAGCGCCATCATGCTGACCCATGTGTTATTGGACACCAAGAGGCACATCTTCTAACAGCTTGGGGAGTGTTTCCTGCAGGAAGGTGAGGTAAATGTGCCCATTTAAGCATAATGGCAGAATGTACGGACCAATTAGCTGATTCTGCACAATTCCTGTTACACATTTACGTGAAACTGTTGTTCATGTGCCCATCTGTGAGTGGCATGTGGATTTTTATCACTCCACTTGTGGCTGTTGCAGGAGTTAAACATGCTACCCTGTGTGAAGGAAGCTTCATCCCGCCATAGCTGGGATCTTCATCAACGCATGCAAGGAACCATTCACAAAACTTGACCCATGTAGAAAAGTTTGCAGTACCCAAGGCCTGCAATTTTTGTGGCTGGTAAGAGTGTAAGTATTGTTTGTGAAGAACTGTCCAGTTACTAATGCCCAATGTGATGGCTATTGCACGGGTACTGGTGGATGGCTGGTCTGTCACCTGCTCGAGCATATCTTCTCCAAAACTTGGGGTGCGAACTTGCCTTCACGCACCAGCGTTTGCTCTCTTGCCTTGCACTGAGCCCGTTTCACACAAATGCTGAAAAAACCCACAAAGGTTTGCAGGTTTGGTTGACGCCTGTCTGGGTATCGCTCACGGTAACACCTTACCGCCAAAGCAGCACTGCCTTGTGCCTTGCTGTAAGTGAATACCATGTCAGCATACTCCGCACATGTAAACACCTGATTACATTCGCTCGTCTGACACATCAACCAGCACCAACTGTGGGGGCTTGCTACTCACTGCAGTGACATCGTCTTGGATTATGTCAGTGCCATCTGTTTGCTGCAAGGGCCCGCGCCACGTTAAAATTTTTCATAGTGCGTTCGGTACCTGTAGCACAGCCGGCCTGGCCCAGAAGGTTCTTCGCCCCATCAGTTGCACTGAGGGGAATGGAGGCAATAAACAGAACATTCACGCCACGACTCTACAAAGACATTTAATCCTCCAAGGACGGAAGCAGCAAAGTCCAGATAGACTAGGCCTCTACAAATTTTCTGAAAGTTTAAGCGTTACACACAAAATCCAGGTGTCAGATATTAATTCAAACAAAATTGGTTTACTCTTGCTAGAACTCTAGTTTTAGGTTCTTGATTAACATGAAATTCATAGAGTTATTACATTAGGAAACCTTTGAAACAACTTATGAAACATCTTTTAAAAGTTGCATCGTGATCTGCTATTAAAATTACACCGTTACCAAGTTGTACTGTAAATGACAAACTTTGCATGGTGCTTGGTGGCCTGGGCGACGGCACCCCTTAAACTGTCAGCCTGTCAGAGAGACCTGCGTGAGTCATCTTTTCCATTCCTTGGTGTGCGTAGCGTGGTTGCACACATCTCAGTTCCAACACCACTTGAAAATTATTAGAAATTCGCTTGGGCACGCTGTTGTTCCTTCACTGAACACAAACAGGTTAAGTTGTATCGTTCCATTAATAAAATAAAATGTGCAGTTTGTAGTGTAGTTTCTCCCAACATGTCAACAAAGCATAATAGTACAATTGTATTGTAATGGTTATTTCTTTCACAGGGTACTGTGTATTGCTCTTTGCCGGGTTGCCACATTCAATAAGTTATGTTATGGTCCTTACTGTATTGCATTCCAAATTCCAAACCACCCTGCCCTCTCAAGAATGGGTCTGCGAGCATGCAGCTGAAGAAATACAGTCAGACTACGCGCATGGTGCAGCGCCCTCCAGCTACTCTCTATACTCGATGCGCTGCCTGCACAGCAGCTGTGCAAACAACAGCCTATAATCAATGTGTCGTTAATTATGCTACACCCTGTGCAACATAAAATATCACTTATAGTATCATGCAATGCGAATCCCTTCAGGAGTATGCTATACATGTCATAATGAAATCAGTTTAAGTTTTGAACTACGGTACTACAAGGCAGAATCAAACTGGAAAAAGTTACAGCTCATAAAATTTAGTCGCCAGCATGAAAAACCTAGGTGCCATGGCGATCAGACACCTGGGATTTGTACAGCCCTGCAATAGGCTTATCGTCACTCATGTCAAGAGTTACACGGCTGTTAGTTTGTAAACCTGTGTATGCTTCTCCGGTTACCAGTGATATCAACATGTACCCGAAGTGTGAAGATAACCCACAAAGACAAAGGTGTTACTTGTAACTCTGCATGCACTTCTTCGGTTATCAGTGATGACTTTGAAGCATGACTCTTTGCAAGCTTGAGGGGAAGAGCAAGGGAATGGATGCGAAGGACTATGGACTTGGATAATTGCAACCCTGCATAATTCACTCGCCCATGGGTCAGTACATAAAAAGTTCAATGAGACATAGTTGTTAAGACTCTACCAGATCTACTAACCAAGTAATAAATCTCAAAGATTAGTTTCAACAGAAGAACTGGTCGTTTTCTGAAAGTTGTAGGCGTACCTATTTGACATTTCACGAAATGCTGTTAAGGTACCATACTTGCAAATATAACAGTGTTGCTACTGATAAATAGTCATGAATATGTGGCGGCTGGGGAACTAGTGCTTGGGAATTTTATGAAGAAATGGAATTATTTATAAATTGTTTTCTTGGCTTTTGGATTTGAGCCAGGTCAAGTATTCTTTTCCCAACGTTACTGCAGTCATTCCAGCTGCCACCTTCAGGGTCTCACCAAAACCAGTAGAGTGGTACCTACAATGGCCACAAAAACCTGCATTATATTTATAATTTACTGTCAAAACTGATGGGAAAAAAAATTATACAAGTTAAACATTGGCGAGACACAAATAATTTACTCATTACATTTTTTTTTTACCAGCTTTCATACCTAGCCTACTTTGTTAGTAGACTACAGTTTTACTGTTAAAATTTTTTGCCCTATGAAAGATTAACAATTTTTTTATATCTCCGCATATTAATGTAATATTTGTCATACTGCCTATGCGTTTCCTGTGAAGTAATTATAAAGAATAGCAACTTTTTTAAAGGAGACATAGTAGACCCACAAAAGTTATATAAATGGCTTTTGCACACCTTACCCGCTTCATATTTAGGAGGGCGTAATGATAAAATAAGCAGAACGTCGAAAATAAAATAGATAATATACGAGGAGTTCAGCCACTTTGTTTACGTCGGATGCCATGTTGTATAGTCCTATTTGCTGTGGATATGTAGACCTTACCTACTGTAGGTTAGTTGCAGTTTAGATGCAATACAGTGCGGTTGGTGGCGAGTGGAGTGTTGCTGTGCGCATGAGTTGTGACGTCCGAATCAGACCGTGCGAAGGCTTGTGATTAAGAATGGAGGGTGCAAGTACGAGTGCTTCTGTGCGTGACAGTCGTCTGTGGCGGGTGTTACCTGGACGTTTGCCAGTTTGTTGAATTAACGTTGTTTTGGCCTACCTAGGTGAGTAAATTCACATTCTTCCAGTATGTTTTACTGTTACTTTAAAACCCTAAAAACCTAGGTACGAATAAAATCCTAGGTTAGATTAAAACAGTTAAATTCAGTAATTATTAAGTTTAAGGGCTTTTCTGAAAACACAAAAAAAAATTTAAAATTATGATATATTTCCACTCTACTAATCACGTAGAACACGAATATACTAGGGGCGTAGCTTTAAAATAAGTACAACATATTTTAAAAAATTGAACAAAATTGCAAAATGAGCAGTATAGTCAGTTTGTTTACGTTTCTGAACTAAACGTCCTAGACCAACGAAAGTTGCATTAATGGGTTCTGCACAGCTTACCTTCCTCATATTCAAGAGGGCGTAATGTTAAAATAAGTAGGACATATTTAAAAAACTTGCGAAATATGTTTGTTTACGTTTATTAACGTCAGAGGAATTATACCAGCCCCCTACCTAGGTGAGTCAATTTACACTCTTTTAGTGTGTTTTACGGTTACTTTAAATTCCTACAAATCTACATTCGTAGTTTAGTGTAAAACCCAAACATCCTAGGTTAGAGTAAAACCCTACAATCCTAGGTTAGTGTAAAACCCTACAATCCTAGGTTAGTGTAAAATCCAAAAATCCTAGGTTAGTGTAAAACCCAACAATTCTAGGTTAGTTTAAGAATGTAAAATAGTGATTCACCCATCGTGGGGTTAGGTTCTGTTAGGTGGGCACATATTACAAAATTAGTCGGATGTTAATGCCCCTAGTATATTAGTGTTCTGCATCATTAGTTGAGTGGAAATATACCATTTTCCATGAATTATTTTTATTTTTACAGGAAAGCCCCTATACTTAATAACTACTGTTTCATACAGTGTTTTGAACTTAAGTGTACTTATTTTATATTTGTAATTGTGCCCTATACTACATGTACATGAACATGTAGTCTATTTAACAATAATAAAATTATTAAAGAATGAATACGCCTACATACCGGTCACATTTTCTTCCACCAAAAGATGTGCCTAGAACTGTTTAATAGTACTTGAGTTTTCCTCAAAGATTTGTGGAAACGTTTCACGCAGTTTTTGTTCCAATAAATCATGCATCATCCCCCCTAAATATTTGACCACACTGGCACTGTTCTTTGTAGTGGACTGTAAACATCCTGTGGCTTTGTCTTCCCCCACACACAAGTATTCTTTCCAGCGAGGTAGTATTATATCGAGCCAGTCTCTGCCTAGAAGTGGTGCTGTTTGTCGACGAAATGTTGTTACAATAAGAGGTAGACAGAACTTCTGTCCATTTGTCCTATCACAGTTACTTGGAATTTTCCAATGACTTTCAAACTGTCTCCAGTGACTGCTTTGAGTGTTAAATTACAATGCTCCAATTTGGCTTTAGGAAACATATCTTTATAGGCTGATACCGATATAATGGACACACTCGCTCCACTATCGACTTCCATTTCCAACCGATGTCCCTCCACTGAGACTACCACTGTGTGTGGCTGGCTAACCGCCTTGACATATACGTAGTTATTACTTACTCGTCCTTGTAAATGTTTGATTCCTACTGACCCCACAGATTCTACACTAGCATCGTCTGTTTCGACTACCTGGTACATCTTTCTCTTGCTGCGACATACCTTTGCCACATGTCCCGTTCAATAAACAGATTCCTTTGAATTATGTCACTGCATAACACACACACTACGCGATCACAAATTACATCGTCAAGGAAATGGTCACAATTGCACGTTTTAGCACAATTCTTGAGTTCCATTATGTACTGAGACACTGAGCACATACAAGTGCTATAAAACAGTTCCAGGCACATTTTTTGGTGGAAGAAAATGTGACACCTATATTTCACAAAGCATATTCAGTACCCTAGGCATTGTTGAAGCAAGTCGAAGATCACCTGGGGGAATTACAGAAATTGGGAAAAATAGTACCAGTGAAACATAGTGGATCAGTTGAGGTAATCGCAGCTACCCGAGTGTATTCACCCTACGTTATTGAGAGCAGGTTGGCTTGTTGGTCAACCACCTGCTAAGGCCACAATAAGGGTGGGTGGAGAGTATGGCACTGGGGTACAGCACTCCCTACAAGATAACATAGTAATGGAAAATGACAGCAGGCCACTGAGCATGCCCCATGTATTGAGAAGTGAGGAGAGGGGCAGAAACCCACATGCTTCACCTCTTAGAGGATTTTCCCCAGAGGAGCAACAAGAGAGAAAATATAAGGCGTTCATGCATAATTATTAAAGCCCCCGAAAGACGTAATTTGTCGGCAAAGGAATAGTCAGTGTTCTGTAACGGTTTATATTAATTTGTTAAGGGAAGCGTATTAATAGCGTATTAATATATGCAAGGTTACTGTTGTGTATAAATGTTAAGGTTATGTAGGAAGTTAAACATGTAAAGGTTGGCATGGACAGGCAGTTGGAGGGCAGTGTGAAAAGAGGTGTGTGTGAGTGTAAGCTTCATGGCAAGTGGTAACGTATATGAGTAACAATAAAATGTAAAACAGTAAAATACCCAACTTATATAACCGAATAAATGAATGGATGGATGTGGAGAATGGCGAGGTTAGGACGTCTCTTAACAGAGTCGTTAGAACTGATAAGGACGAAGTGTGGCGAGTACGGTGCTGCGCCACAATGCAAAGGCGGGGTAAAAGGGAAATCACCGAGAAAACCCGCCGACCAGCGACATCGTTCGGAAGATTCCCACGTGATAAAACCCAGGAGCGGCTCCGTCGGGAATCGAACCCAGTTCACCTTGGTAGAAGGCGAGCGCTCTAGCCGCCACGCCAAATGAATGAATTTTACTATATACACACACACTTTTGGCGACATCAGGGAGCTATTAACTCAACATTTAATCAAACTAAGTTAGCATATGTATAGCAAAATTGTAAAATTATATTAAATTGTAATATACCCTTTATAAGGGCTTATAAATGACATCATATGCCAATTCTTACGTTGCCTCCACAAAACATCTTTCTCAATAACAGTTTCCACGAGGCCTACATCTTTAAATCGTTTCTGTTGATTTTGGCGAATCTTAGCAAGATCACCACCTTTCTCTGGGCGGAACAAATCCAAATCTAAAACCATTTTTGCTTTACAGGTTTTACTTCAGCTCGTAACAAATTGGCTTTAAACCGCAAGATAAATCCTAATTAACCTCAACCCTGACACCTAAACGTCACGCGCAACAGCAGACACTGAATCGCCACGCGTGAAGTAAACAGTGTCACCAGCATTGGATATAGCCAAATACCTAATCTCTTTGAACAGTCAAATTTTCAGTGTTTTCTTCAACAAAGTTGGTAACATAATCTTGAATATATTTTTTAAACTTTCATTTTGTCATCTGACAAAATAAAACTCCTGTAACACACCGCGTTTTAAATAAATAGCGGTGTTTTATATGCATTTATACATATATTAATGTATTTACAAAACAATTATATTGTTTACATCCCCCAATTATAAAATTCAATGTACAAATTACTTGTGCATATTTTGGAATGCTTAAAAATTATAAGTCGAGAGTGTGTTAACTATTATTTTTCAGAGAAAGTGTTCGAAAATTCATAGGTTGATGTTTGGTGCATATCAAACAGATCTACTGAATTTTCGGGCCGTTTAACTGGAGTGTTAATCGGTTTAACATTATTCAACAGAAACAGTAATTTTAACAGATCTGGTGTACATCGGTTGACGCACCCGTGAATTTTCGAATACGCAAACTGTAAAATTTTCGCTTACAACAATAGACTGAAAATGAGGTAGACAGCTTATTCGTCTTCTGCGCATGCACCCAAAATTAACCTAAACCAAAAGAACACAACTGTAAAAAATCTCATGGTTAACAGTGATGAACGTATTTGTCTATTTCTTAATTTCTAAATGACAAGAACATAAAAATTGATAACAACCTTTTAACAATTTTATTTTAATTGAACTGCTTTTAAAATTAGTTAGAGAAAATATACAAACATCTCAAAGCACTTGTTTACTAAACAGTATTCTAACCTCAAATCAAATCTAAAAGTTTTTGCTAGCTGCAATGGCAGAAAAGCAGTTCAGTGTTGGGACACAAAGATTGGTTCTGCCCAGGCAGCGAGATCGGTCTAACTCATCTTTAGCCTTCAACTATATTTAATAATAACACTTGAAAATATAATAATGCCATTAAAGTTTTTCTTCCAACAAATTTTATCAAACAATCTTGAATGCGTTTGGAATGTGTCAAACTATCAAATTTTGACTGGGAAAATATAATTTGAATTATTATGTAAACATTATTTTCATAGGGAGATATTGCTTTGCAATATCCTTTGCAGGAAGATGAGTAAGGAATGTTGTAATTTATTATAGATTCTTTACTAAATTCAAATTTTCTTTATCCGAGATGTTTCCTGCACAGTGAAATTTAATGTTTCTAAGTTTGTAATATTATGTGCAATATTCACTTAAAATAACATTCATGCCCGGACAGCTTCTACATAAATTCTCATTATCTTCATAACCTACTTCGTTTCCAGCAATTGTTCGCTATTACAAAGTTTCTTGACATCCATTTTTATCGTGCACGATTCTGATTGTGGCTTGTGGAACCAGCAGGTCGTGTGTCCAAATGCGTGTTCGCCTCGTTCACTTGGGAACAGGTGATGTCCCGATACCATTTTATCCAACCCAGTGCCTTAGGTGTTCCTAGAGAGATTTGTGTAATTAGGATAGCAATCTAGTGTTAGAATGTGAATTACATAGCATTATAATTTATCACCCACTGGCAAATGTTCGCGGAATTCGCCCTTAGGGGATTGCGAAGTAACCGCAGAATAAATACACACTTCGTGGATATTTAATGAGGTGTAGAGTAGCAAGAATAGGGTATTTGAAGTGTTATATATAATATTCCGAGTGTAATTGTGTGTCTAAACAAGACAATTAGTGATGCCGGAAGCGGTTCGTCTGCTCTACGCCTGGCAGTGTGATTCAACGGGTCTTAAGTGCTGCAAATGCGTCGCATCGTAGGGGACTTTCATACTTTCATACTTTGTTCTGAATACGCAACTGCAATAGGTTTACGTAATTTACTGGAACTTTTATTTAATTTGCCAACCGTCTTCCCCGTGTATACAGCAGCACCCCTCCATCAGCACAATTTACCTACCCCAGAGGTTTAATTACTATTGTATGGACGCTGGTAGGCCTTGTGAGTCAGGTCCACTTTAATTTGCATTGTATACATGTAACTGTGAACGCTATTCGGCAATGCAATTTACTCGAGTTAACAGAAACTTGTGAGTTCTCATTTTGTGTTGTATTTCGGACCCTGGCCCTATACAGGAAGTCTTCGACAACTCAAGGAGGCATACTTCTATATAAGGTAAAAAGGTAATACTAAGGTGTGCTAGGGAGCCTAAATACCCAGGCTATTATTACATATTCCTGTAAATTTGTACCATGTGTGTCACGCGATACAGCCACGTGGTCGTTCAGTCCACGATCCTGAGAACTGTGACTTCGTGCTCACTCAGTGAGCTGGCACCACTTCTATTCGAACTCTTCTTAACATAGTCGCCAGATGACGTCCACATTTCTATACCCGAGCGCTCATGTAAAGTTAAAATGAAGACCTAGATAAAGAGGAGATGTTTTCCATTTTAGCTTATGGCTCAGCATGAGAGGAGGAGGTGGATGCTTCTTACAGCATTTGGTAAAGATTATTGACATGGTTTTCTTCGAATTAAGAGTAACTCCCCAGCACATAAAATAGGATGTGATGGTGCAGATGGCGTTTGGTGCCTCTTCACACGTGAAGAGAAGGTCAGTGTTATCGATGTACTGTAAGTTTTGGGTAGAAGGGATGTTGGGGATATATGCCAAAAAAAAAAAAAAAAAAAAAGTGGGGCATAGCAGGTTCCCTCAGGCATCACAGCATGAATAGGAAGAGGTGATGACATAGTGCCATCAATTCGTACAGAAAAGAAAAGTTGCAAAATAAATTAGGTATTAGAGAGATGAGGCGCTCTGATAATTGAAACTGACGGAAGTTTTTTTTAGAAGGGCAGCATGATGGACGGAATCGAAGGTTTTTGCCAATTCTAGGAGTGTGAAAATAAAAGGTTTGTAAGCGCAGAAATCGAGTGTAATTGTGTAAATAGCGATGCCCACTGCATGGAAAGCGGAATGGCATTTACAGATTCGGAACAGAGAGTGAGGGAGTATGTTCAATTCATCAATGGTGAGATGAGATAGGATTATTCTTCTGGCTAATTTTGAAAGGACTGTAAGTAGTGCAATGGGTCTGTAGGACAGGACTGAATCAGTTGGAGAGTCGTGTTTAGGGACAGGAACAACTATATCACA
Organism: Clitarchus hookeri; assembly: GCA_002778355.1. Classification (NCBI taxonomy): domain Eukaryota; kingdom Metazoa; phylum Arthropoda; class Insecta; order Phasmatodea; family Phasmatidae; genus Clitarchus; species Clitarchus hookeri. The sequence continues at coordinate 195,973 of NQII01000754.1, forward strand.
TTGACAGGATTTAGGGGAGTGGCATGTCAGAAAGATAGCATTGATGATGAGGGTAAAATAAATTGTTCCTTTGCATGCCAGAGAACATAAGAGACATGTGGCAAGAGCATTTGCCCTGGGGGAATTGTGTATTTTACTTTTTGTACTGCGGTGTTGACTTCATGTGGAGTATTAAGAAGGCGACCATCGATAGGAGGACTGGGGACTGAAATGAAGGAGAGGTTAGCAAGGTCACTACCTAGGTATCCATGAGTAGGAATGTTCTAATGGAATGTAGATGAGATATGAGTGGCTAGAAGTTGGGCTTTGTTATAGGACAAGTCAATAATGGAGCCAGCATGAGTGACAGGAGGAACGTTTCTACGTTTAGAACGAAATTTATATGATGATTTGCCATGCAATACCTGTAGAAAAATCGGAAGATAAATGATAAACTGGAGTGGAGTATAACATATGTATTTGGATATAAAAATACATCACTAGAACAGACCAACATGCTATGAGAGCACCATCATAGACTAGACTAAACAACAGTGTGGCCTTGGACAATAACAGTGACTCTCTGTATAGTCAGGATTAACAATACATATAGCAGAGGTTAATATTCAACACTCCCCCTTAATCCAGGGATACATACATACTTAACCATAAGTACAAAGGAAAAGACCATGCAAAAGAAAAAAGAAACTTAACAGATATTAATGTCCTTAAGACAAAAATCATGCTTAACAGGAGGTAGGGCTTTAGTTAGAATATCTGCAATAATTCTATCAGAAGGCAGATATTCAACATTCAAATGATTTGTGTCAACATTCTCTCTAATATAATGGTATTTCGCATCAACATGTCTCGTCCTGTTATGAGACATGGGGTTATACACTAGTTTCTGAGCACTTAGGTTGTCATTGTATAACAAAACAGGTTTGTCAACACCTACCATTTCATTTAGTAGACCTTTAAGGAACTTGGCACCTTTAACAGCATGGCTCATAGCAATATACTCTGCCACAGTGCTACTGAGAGCAACACACCCTTGCTTCTTTGCTTCCCATGATGCGGGACCATTCGCCAGTTTAACAATACAACCACTATATGAACTTCGATCAACAGGGTTGTGTGCCCAATCGGCCAATCGGCGTCAGCATACCCAATGATGTCCTTGTCATCTTTGGTAAAACATAAACCTAGGTTTATGGTACCCTTTAAGTACCTCAGTACCCTTTTGGCAGCCTTACAATGCTCCATCCGGTACCTTGTATTGAACTGACTTAAAATAACTAGCCGCATAAGCTATATCAGACCTGTTAGTAATTGCCAAATACATTAAGCAACCAATAAGTGATTGATATGGAACACTAGGAAGTTCCCCTTCACTATCCACATCACTGAACTTACACTTATACTCTAATGGAGTGCTCACAATCTTGGCATCTTCCATTTCAAACCTTTTTAATATTTCTGCAATAAATTGAGACTGATTAACTTTTAATCCATTTTCACTTCTCTCGAAATTCATTCCCAGACAATATTTTATTTCACCCAAGTCCTTGATACCAAATTTACTGTTGAGATTTTCCTGTAAGAGATCTGCCATTACCCTTGTAAAATACACATGCATCAAACTTTGACTTGATAAAACCAAGTTTTAACAATACTTCTTCAACCTTTTTAAACCAAACTCTGGCCGACTGTTTAAGACCATAAAAAGCTTTCTTTAATGAACAAACTTTATTTTTGCTATTTCTGTCAATGAAACCCTCAGGTTGATTCATATAAACTGTTTCATTGAGTTCACCATGCAAAAATGCTGTATCAACATCTAAATGTTCGATACTCAGACCTAGATTCACTGAAAGAGGCAGCAGCAGTCTCAGAGAATCTCTGGAGATAACAGGAGAATAGGTCTCCAGAAAATCAACCCCATATTGCTATGTAAATCCTTTCGCAACAAGTGTGGCTTTATAATTTTTAAAGCCTTGTGCTGGTTTGATTTTGTAAACCCACCTACATTCTACAACATTACAATTATTTGGTTTTTCCACCAAAACCCAAGTATTATTCTTTATTAAAGCACTATATTCACTTTCATAGCACACTTCCACTCAACACTTTCACTGCACCGCATAGCTTCACCATATGAAGGTGGCTCACTGACACATAAATAAGAAACATGATCAGGATATATCTTCGGTTTGCGCTGTCGCTCTGGATACTTTCGTTGAAAGTTGTCCTGGAGTCCTCTCTCAGCATTCTCTGGCATATGAACAACCTCTGCGTTGTTATCCTCAATGCTGTCCAAGGAGTTGCCCACTCTGCTGTCAGCTGGAGGAAGGTCCTCAAATCAATGGAAGTCCGAGGACTCAGATGAGGGCAAGGACTCATCACCCACTATAACACCCTCCACTGGTAGTACAGGAGGTTTCTCAATGTTGTGTGTTTTATCATCAGCAGATGCTGGGCCCCTTGATCCGCCTTTTGGAATATCAGATTCCATAAACTCTACATCTGTAGCAATAGTTACCCTTCCAAGTCTTCTCGGGTCATAGAGACGATAACCCTTCGTTCCCTCTGGATAGCCAACCATGATGTACTCCTGAGCTCTGGCCTCCCATTTTTTTTCTGTTATGCTTGGGAGTAGTGCATAAGCCTTTAACCCAAAGGTTCTGAGGAGTGTCAGGTCAACTCTTGACCCAGTCCAAGCCTCTTCGGGAGTTGCTCCAACAACCGCTGCAGTCGGTGATCTATTTTTCAAGTAGATTGCCGTCATGACTGCTTCGCCCCAGAATTTCTTTTGAAGTCCGGAATCCAAGAGCATGCAACGTGCCTTCTCGACCACAGTGCGATTCATCTGCTCCGAGACTCCCCCCTGTTCTGGTGTGTAAGGCACGGTTGTTTGGTGCTCAGTCCCCGACCTTCTTAAAGTGTTCTCGAACTGATGAGATGTATATTCAGTGTCATTGTCAGTACGGATCTTCTTTATTTTTAGACCAGTCTGGTTCTCGACAACGTTTTAAACTCACAAAACTTGTCCAAGGTTTCACTTTTTGCTTTGAGTAAGTAACCAAATGTCTTTCTTCTGAAATCATCAGTAAACATGAGTAAATACCGGGCACCACTCATTGTTGGTTCACTCATGGCCCCACACACGTCTGTGTGTATAAGTTCCAACTTTTCTGCGGCCCTCTTTCCTTTGTTCTTTTTCCTTGTTGCGGGTTTGTGCGTCTGTTTCCCTTGCAAACAAATTTCACATTTCTTGAAATCACTTTCTGGAAACACTACGCCAACAGACATTTCTTTCAGTTTTTTGAGTCCATTTAATTTTAAATGTCCCAACCGTCTGTGCCAGGTGTCTTGATCAGTTGTGAAATGAACGGTGTCCTTCTTTATTGGTTTTGCTTCCATCACATAAGTACCAAATTTACGAGGTGCAACAATGTGTGGAGAACCACTCACCTTTACTTCTTCCTCTCTGAAGATCTTGCAGCAGTTCTTTTTGAAGACAATGACGAAACCCTTTTCAGTCATCCTGCTAACAGAAAGCAAATTTGCTGCAAGTCCGGGTACTCTGAGTGCGTCGGTGATTACGTACTCGCCCGTTGGCATATTTACCCGCACATCTCCCTTGCCAATACTTTCAACGGTTGTCTCATTAGCTAAATTTACCTTAGTCTTGAAGGTGGCGTCAAAGTTTACGAGATGATCGCCAAACTTTGTCATATGAGAGCTGGCCCCTGACTCAATGACCCACTTGTAAATATTGTTATCACTGATATCACTAGCGTTAGTTTCATCAGTAGCCGATAGGGCGTGCGGATGTTTCGCGGATTTAAACCGTTCGCTGCGATTTAAACTGGGACAGTTGGACTTAAAATGTCCCTCCTTTTTGCAATTGAAACAAATCACCGATTTCTTCTTACTCTCAGGTTTCTTCGTTCCTGAAGATGACGGTGTTGTCTTGAACTTCACAAGTAGCGCTGAATCTTGAGTTGAATCCCTTTCCTTAAGTCTCAACTCGACTGTACATAGTCTTTCAGTCAGGTTTCTCACTGTTCGCTGTTCTTTTGGCATAGATTCCCAGGCATTGACAAATTCGAAATATTGAGAAGAAAGTGTATTTAAAATACGATTTATGAACAAGGATTCTGGAAGCCTTACTTTGTCTTCCTTCCAAGTTTCATTACAGAGTTCCATCCACAATTTGTCGAGACGAGCAATATGCTTTGCCACACTGTCAGAGTCCATTGATTTTATACTGAAAAAATCATTAAACAATCTGTCTTGCCGCTGTTCAGTTCGCTGTTCGTAGATACTCAGGAGCTTGGTCCACATCTCCTTGCTAGTACTACACATATTGACGAGTTGTCTCACTGCCGAAGTCATATTATTGACGATGACTTGCTGAGCTCCAAATTCTATTCTGTCTAGAATTTGCTTCTTGGTCGTATAATCCGAATACTCCTTTGCTGTTGACTGCGTGTTCGGTTCTTCGGGATATTGCAGGTTCCCTTCTAGTGCATCCATAAGACCACTACTTCTGAGCAATATAATAATTTGGAATTTCCAATCGCTCCAGTTGGCTTGGCCTTCCAACTTGTCTATATTTGTTCGGGAGTGAGCTTCCATATTTGTCGCGGACGATAATTAAAATGGACGGACGGAAGAGACACGAGGCCGTTAACGAGACAGGTTGTAATCACTCCTTATAAATAATGGTACTGCATGGCAATTCATCATATAAATTTCGTTCTAAACCTAGAAATGTTCCTCCTGTCACTCATGCTGGCTCCATTATTGACTCATCCTATAACAAAGCCCAACTTCTAGCCACTCATATCTCATCTACATTCCATTAGAACATTGCCATACAGTACCATTATTTATAAGGAGTGATTACAATTTGGTTGGATGTTGTGCTGTTCAATAAGATATTGCCCATTTAATTTGGCGGTGTAATTAATGGCGGTGATCTGAATTGTAAGCAAAACGAGTATTTTGTCATCGTCCCCTGGCTCTGTCTCTATGGCTGATTATAGCTTGAAGGTGATGAGGGTATAGATCATCATATTTGGGGAGGTGTTGTCTAGGAATGTGTTTGTCTGCCGAAGTGAGAAAGACTTTAGTATATTGAGAACTGCGCCATCTAAGTCATTTTGAGTGCGAGGAACTTGTGATATGTCGATGTGACTGCCCAGAGTGCTTTTGAAATCATCCCATTCTGCCATGTGGAAATTGTAGTGAGGAGTGGTAGGCATGAGATGTCGTTTTGTAGAAGTAATATAAACATAAACTGGTAAATGATGAGAATCCAAATGTGTTATAGTGTGAATTAGAGAAAGTTGGATATCTTGAAAGACGAGGAAAAGCGCCAACATGGAAGGAATGAAGGTCTCATGATGAGAAAATAATGATGGAGAGAAAGGTAAGTATACCACGAGATTGGCAGAACGGACAAAGGTTGAAAGATATCTGCCATGGAGCATGGTGGTATGGCAAACCCCAGCTGATATGTTAGCTTTTCAAGACCCCAGAGATGATTATACTTCATTTGCGAAGAAAATGTTTCAGGGAGGATAATGAACCCTCTATATATAAATTGTGTAAACGAAAACTTAGTTATAAATTATCCTTTTTTAAAAAAATAACTCAATTAACTGTGCAGTATCCAAAATTTAACTACGAAATGGGGTTTCATATTATCCGCACATTTTAAATACAATTAAAATTTTATTGTTTCAGAATTACATGTAACTGCAGATGCAACATACTGGCATCGAATATTAACTGATACTAAATGTATCTGATACTTCGGAAGCGTACTCATTTAGTGTACACTAAATCATAGACTAACAATGATGTGTACCGCTTATGCGTCTTCTGTGCATGTACCCAATATTGACCTATCTCAATCATACACAACTGTCATAGTTACATGGTTAACAGTGACATAAGTGTTTGTTTATACCTCAATTTATAATGACAAGCACAATTATATGAATGAAGTAATTTTACCAAATTGAATTTAATGAAACTGCATTACAAAATGGCTAGAAGAAGTATATATACGTCTCAAAGCATTTGTTTATAAATCCATTCTGTAACCTAAAATCCAAACCCTGCCATATTCATTAGACGTGTTGGCAGAAAGTCAGTTCAATGTTGGGACACGGAGATTGGTTTTCCGCAGCCGGCGAAACCGGTCTACCTCATCTTTAATGCTTGATGCAAGAGGGTATCAGATACATAGTAACAGGTTGATACTCTGTGACCTACCTTAACTTTGACTTCTATCCTTCTTAGCTCTATGTTAACAGGGGTTGGGAGTAGTGACACAAACTCATACTTGTGACACGTAACGACCAGTGACACATAAGTATCAGAGCTAAGTCGCAACAACATTGTCTCTGCTAAATTATTCTCTAATTTATATATTACAGTTTCTATATTTCTATATTTGATGAAGGACAGCATCCTGCCTTCCAGACCATTTTCCATGCTACGCGTCAACAGCATCAACCGGCACCAGTGTGCTCTCAGTGCAAAGTGCAGTGCTGCATTAGATGTAGTGCGTGAGCAGAAGTGTGCAGGGTAGTGCTTCGCAACTTCGTACCACACCCCTCTCAAAATAGGTAGGTGCTGGTGTGTTATGATGGACTCGGCACACATTAATTATAGGGCAATTTAAGATCAAATAATTAAAAGCAAAAGAAAGATACACCAGGTGTGTGGATGCTCAAATACACCTCTATAAGTGTTTAAGTTTTTTAATTATGTTTATTTGAAAAGTTACATATTTTTCACCCTAGTTGTTTTACCCTCATTTCATGCCATCTACATATAATTGTATTTGTTCATGTGCAATGTAATATTATGTATTTATTTTTTCATGTTTTATGCAAGGGTTTATTACCATTTAGTTGTGAAAGTGATTTAGTTCAACAGAAAGTTGTGCAGGACGAGCCGCATGCCGCCATAGTACTTTCCTCCCGAGATCACCATATTCAGTCGCAGTCGAGTGTCTCAAGGGGTCGGCACGCTTTGCGTCGCGCTCTGGGAGCTTTCACGTTTTCACACCAATCATCTTTAGCTGCAATAGTCTGATGTAACTTACTGGAAGCTGTTATTTTCTGCTCCTCAGGGAATAGCATCGCCCGGGGAAGCTTAACACACCAGTAATTTATTGTTGTGCACACTTATGTACTTTCGCAGTTTTTCCTATGTGGTGGGCCACAGGTCATAACCTGAATAAAGTTTTCACCTATAGTGATGTAGAGTTTTGTGCAAGAGTAAAAACACACAAGTTTTCAGACTTTGTGTTTTCATTTAGAGCACTGCCTTCAGGCGTTTCGGGATCCGAGTCCCCTAGAACCCGCTTTCACCATAATTTCAAGTAATTTACCTTAATAGCCAGCATGCTAGACACTGATCTTTTATCAGTTAAGAGAGTGTGGGTCAGTCTGAATAGGCCCACTCCATTCCGACGTAAGTAGCAGGTGTAGGCAACATCTGGTTTTCCTGTCCAGAGGGGTTCATCCAACAATTTCACCGAGGAACTGCGCACTTCCGGGCGAACGGCTCACCGTAACCTGAGATCATCATCAGCAGCAGCAATCGACACCGCCTGCTGGTGGTGCCTTGAACCTTGTCGAGTATCCAACTCCAAACCCACCTAACAATGTTTTTTACCGTCCCTCAAAACTTCATTTACCCAACACCACGTAGCCAACAGACGTTAAAAATTGGCGCCAAACATGGGGTCATTTCTTGCTCAAAACCCTCATTGCTCAACCTTTTTCCTACGAAATCTAATAGACATTAACTTCTTATCATGTCCCACCCCCATATCGCTTTACAATGACTTAATGACAACTTTTGGCTTATTAGTAAGTAAATAAACAGTTTGTTTTTATTATTGGAACCCAGTTAAACTAAGTCACCTCCAAAAAATCTATATTTTTAAAGGCACAGAGGTTATAACGCTATAATCAAACTTTTCAATACTTTTTGTTCTAGAGTTTCGTCGTCATTAGTACAATTACATATCTTTTGTTACAAACACAATATTTACAGAGTTCATTGCATCTCTGTGTAATCATGTTTTCTGTTTATAAAGCCATTCTACTATCGTTAACATGTTCGAAATAAGTGGACTTTGTTGCGATTGAGGCAGATACGATATAAGGGAAATAGCTCGCATGTTTTGTCGAGAAAAGCGATGGTTCTGCGCTCTCGCGTTCTGGTGTGACAGATACCTTCATAGATCCCGCACAACCATTTAAACAAATGTCACGGCGCGTCGTTTTACGAAATAGAATACGCAAGAATTTAAAGAGTTTCGAGCATATTGAAAAGATAAAAATGCCACTCGGAATATGTGCGATTTATAAATTTTAACAACATAGTTAACATTTTTTCTATATAATATTTTATATCTCAAAGTAAGCAAATGCTGTATTCAATTAATGTACGTATAACTCAAAAACTTGTCAAACTTTTTGCGTTTATAGCTGCTAACAATGGTTGTAATTTTCGTGATGTGTATATAATTATGACTTACTGTGTGTGCTCCGATCATTTTCCTAATGATCCGCTAATAGTCTCAAATCGCGCAGTTAAAAGTCGAAAAAAATGACAATTGTAATAATAAATAAATGTTTATTAAGCACATTGTAATTTGTATAATAATTACACCAGGGACCTAAAACACAAGTCCTACAAGTACTTTTTAAATTGTTTAAAACCACTCAAGTTACACATCGTCGAGGTCCCATATTTGGCTAAACTAATTGTTGGAATTTTCTTTTGATTAGATTAATACATTCGTAAATACTGCTTTCATACTTACTTATACTATTAAGTCACAGTTTTTCAACTGTTTTACTACAATCAAGACTCATGTATTCACATATACAACACACATTATAATATTTTCATAGAGAACGAATTCTCTTAGTGCAGAAATCACTATTTTAACACATCTCCTTGATCTTGTACCTTTGTCACATCATTAAATTCTTTCATTCCGACAAGATATATAAACTTGTGTAATTTGTTAAAATATCAGCAAACTGATCATCAGTGGAAATCTTTTCTACATTTATAAGACCGTTTCTTTCATAGTCATTTTCATAATGATAACCAATATCTCTGTNCTACAATCAAGACTCATGTATTCACATATACAACACACATTATAATATTTTCATAGAGAACGAATTCTCTTAGTGCAGAAATCACTATTTTAACACATCTCCTTGATCTTGTACCTTTGTCACATCATTAAATTCTTTCATTCCCACAAGATATATAAACTTGTGTAATTTGTTAAAATATCAGCAAACTGATCATCAGTGGAAATCTTTTCTACATTTATAAGACCGTTTCTTTCATAGTCATTTTCATAATGATAACCAATATCTCTATGCTTGTAATTCTTGCAGAATTTACCATTTTTTGACACAGCAATAGCACCACCATTATCTTCATAAACTATCACAGGATTTTCAGTGTTATACAAATATCATTATCATTCCTTGAATTGAGAACACTTCCTTTGCACAATCGGCAAGAGCGCAGTATTCAGCGAAGAGCGCAGTATTCAGCATATGTACACTCTGGAAATAATCTTTTGTTTTTGAGATTTCCACATTACACTCTTTCCAATAACATGAATGGTCGACTTCTATCAATTATATCTGTTGCTCAATCAACATCCACATAAGTATCCATACTGTTATCGAATCTCATCATAATTTAACTTGAAAGAGTGAGTATGATATAAATACTTAAGCACAAATAGTGTATACTTATTTGTATTGCTATAACTATTTAGAAAGCAACTTACAAAATTTACTGGAAAAGATCTATCTAGTCGTGTATCATTTGCAATGTATAATAAAACTCCGATTAAATTTCTGTACATCAATTATCATTCCTTTTATCAGCTGGTTCATTAACGATCTCCCAAGTTTTGTTTTCCATTAAACTTTTTTTCTTTTCATTCATTGCTTTTTGCCATTTTTAGGCTCTGATCTGGTTAAAGCTTCTTCGTTAGTAATAGGTATTGACGTATCACAGAAGTTCACATATACAACATGATCATCAAATCTTCTTGGCAATGTTCTTTCCCTTGGTGTAATATCAAATCTACTCATCTCCTTAATATCAGCATTCTTTTCTTCCTCAGCATTTTATTTATTCATCTTTTTCTTTGTCTTATAACTTCCGGTTTTGTTACTCTCCTTTTCAAAATTAGTGAACATTATGCATTTTGGTGTTTTTTCAACAAACTTGTGTTTTTCTGATATTCGTATTTGTCAGTAATCTGTTCCCTATAAAAAAAGCAGTATATATGAATTCAGGACAGTGCCACTTGTTAATCTATGCTTCAGATATTAAACATCTGGCGCGATCCATGATAGTTATGTCGTATCTTTCCACAACACCATTTAATTAGTAAGGAACTGGTTTTAAATATATACCTTTTTATTTTACGAATCTGTAAAAAAAATCTATGTTGATATATTCCCTTCCACTATCACAACAAATTTTTTTTTTTTTGCGATTCAGAATTTGTACTTAATTTTTGTAGTGTACTTAAGCATTCAAGCACTTCACTTTTATTTTTGACACGATACACCATATAGTCAGTTCACGACTGGAAGATACTTTCTTGAAGCCCTGCTTAAGATCTACTTTCAAGCTCATTTCGTATCCTTCCGTCAAATGTAAACAAACATTGCCATGTGGCAGTCACATGGTAATGTTTACATTCCACTGTGTGTGTACATGTGTTCCTACATGCACGTACCCATTATAAAACTCATGTATATATTATTAATAGATATTCCACAAGCGTAAAGTTTTTAATCTTGAGAAATTCACACAAAAGAATATGCGATGCAAGCGAAAAACATTTGATTCTATAAACCCAAAAATGTGAGTATTAAAAATTTTATGTTTTGTGTGTGTGTGTGTGTGTGTCGGTTTGATTTTGACTGGGGGGTTGGGTGGGGGAGAAAACTTTCACTTTGATTACATATTATAGATGTGGCGCATTATTTTGCATTGAAATGTGTCAACATTCAAGGAGTCCATCCAACAACATAAACATGGTACTGCCAATTAATCTCTCATAAGCCCCCGGATAGCCGTGCTGTCACGAGGTCAGGAACCGAAGTTCCCATAACTCCTATAGTGGGTTTGCAACAAAAATGCAACCCGACAGACTTTTTTCAAATAATTGAGGCGGCGGTAGGTCGCTGTGTTTATGTTTTAGTTCGGCTCTGGGCCCGTGTTTAATGCTGTTAACCTCTGTTGCTATCTTAAAATATTTTTCCAAACAAAAATCTAACTTAAAACTAAAATGAAAGACATTGGTTTCACTAATGTCTAATATTCAAACAATTAAATTGAAACATGTTGCTAAGCAAATGCTTAGAGAAGGAACAAAATAAGTGTGCCACAGATTTTGTAAAGAATTGACAATAACAAATTAAACATAACTAAAAAATGTGGCTCCAGTAAACAAAATATTAGAGAGAACTGTTGTTTACAATAATTAAAGAAGCTGACAATGGTGTATCCTAACATCTCCAGTTTGCATTAAGTTAAAACATCCTAAAGGCATAAGCTGCAGTACTTATAAATACTGTTTATTTAATTATTAGTTAGTTAGAAGTACCGGTAATAACTTATGGATTTTAGTGATTCCATTCGCTACAGAATTACCATAGATCAAAACAAAAAAGTACGTAAACAACTCAACACAGCAGCAACTATATAAAAAAAAAAAATTAATACATTCATCTTCACTCCAAAAATTAGAAACCAATTATTCAAAAAAATGTCATACTTCAATAGCTGCTCTCTGATGTAGACTGCTACTTTACATATAATACTATAAAGCAATTCTCAACAACATTACCCTACAATTTAACACTTCACAAAAATATTTTGCAAAAAAAGGATACAGCAAACGGAATGCTGTACTCCTGCAGCCAATTGATGATGGCATTCTTCCTCCAGCTACTGTTGGGGAACTTCTCCAGCTGAAATCACCACACGATACAACAAATTAAAATGTATTACCCTTGAATGTTGCCAACAGTATGTCTGTTGTATAGAATGTTTGAATTAAGCACAATTCTTTCCAAAATATAAACTTTTATAACTACTGTGCTCGGCATTCTTAAACTTTTTATCATATTACATGTAACTGTTTTCCTGATCTGTGTTGACTAGCACAGAATCTAACATGTCACAAACAATATAAACATTTTATTTATTCAAAAACAAAAGGTTGGAGCTCACACCTGTGTGCTGTGATATGGTGCATTGTCCATGACGATGACCCTTGTATGTTTTTGGTATCAGTAACTGTAGTTGACCCAGAAACTGAATTATGGTCCTTTTTAAATTATGCAAATTAGGTTGGCTATGTAGCACTGAAAGTGAAAAATATGACACTGATAATTTACAATAACTAAAAGACAATGGCTGTAGAACAGCGGTGTTGGGGAAATGCATTAATACACAATTGTTTTCTTAAAAGATTATGATTGCGATTTCATCGATTACAATGTCCTCTCGTGTGTAGTGAAGTGATACAGATATATTTAATAGTTCCAGTTATATCGACTGTAATCTATTTAGTAAAGTATAACAATGACAATTAATGCCACAATGCAACTTATAAATACAAAACAAGCTCCTTCTTCAGAATCTTAAAATGCACCATCTCTCCATAACCTATATAAAATTAATTGACTATAACAAACTCACTATAGAGGCAATTTTCCTTACCATTGTCAGTTGTCTTTATAATAAATTTCCACTGTATATATTGGGTTGTTTATGAAGAATCCCTCGCAGGGGTACACAAATTCCAACACAAAGTAGTTTTTATTTTTAATTACACATTGTAATACTAGCTTTTGGTTAGGTGATTTATACACTCACATTTGAGTATATATAACCCTACAATCCTAGGTTAGTTTAAAACCCAACAATCCTAGGTTAGTTTAAAAATGTAAAATAGTGATTCACCCATCGTGGGGATAGGTTCTGTTAGGTTAGGTGGGCACATGTTACGAAATTAGTCGGACGTTAATGCCCGTCGTATATTCGTGTTCTGCATCATTAGTGGAGTGGAAATATACCATTTTAGGTGAAATTGTTGTTATTTTTTTTACAGAAAAGCCCCCTAAACTTAATAATTACCCAAATAAAACTTTAAAAAGACACGTAGACAACGTTCGACGATGTTATCAAGTTATTAACAAATTTTCTTTATGTTCTTGTAAACACATTTCGTAGGCCAACATAATTGACCTTAGCACACACAACTTGCAAATGCAATGGTTAATACTACATATATTTTAACATACCTTAGAACTGTGGATCTGGAGCATTTCAACATTTCTGCCGCTCTTTCTGCGACGTTGCAGGGTTTAATTTCCCCTCGCCTAATTTGGGAATACAACGATTCGGTGAGGTTAATGATGTCCTGTTGGCGTTGGTGACTTATCTTTTATTCACCTTGCTAGAACTCATGACTGCACACAAAAACTACCGCAACATATAACATAAAATACAATAAATAAAATTTTAAGCAAACCTGAAATAAATTTAAAAAATATTAAACACGTGAGAATGCACTACGAGTAATCTCTTACACAGGTATCAGAAACGAAAGGAATCGGCACAACGAGAAATAATAAATAGCGTATATAAGCAAAAAAAAAAAAAAACCTAATAAATGAATGATTATATGTTAAACAAGATAATCGCACAAATTCTCTGGCATGTGTGTCGACCACATCTCGCCAACAACACATGGAACGAAGGTTTGTAAACAAATGGCCGCTCTACTTTCACCTTGAGCGTCTTCATGTGACTATGCAAGAAACATTGAAATCAAAATACGTTAGTATCACGTCATTAATAATTGGCATAATAAGATACAAGTCTTTTCGAAACCCATTTGTAAGCGAAAAATTAACAATTACGTTAAAACTTTGGAACTATTTCCCTTCTTTGTGCTGGCAACCTGACGGTATAACAGTATCCGCGCTCGCCGCTGTTTGTAATGTTGTATGCGTGTAGCTAATGGCTAGGGTGTTTTTTCAAAGGTTGATTTTCAAAAGTTACTTCCATTCGTGAACAGACTGTAGTAATTCTACTATAGTCGTTAATAAATGTTCCGAATTTTTTTTCATCTTTTTATCCAGTGCGATTAATTGGACCATAGACATCTGTGTGTATAATATCTAATATACCATTTTCCCTATGTCTGTTATTTTCAAATGGCAAGTAATATATTTTATTTGTTAAGCAAATTTCGTATTATATATAAATATTTTCAATTTTGGTAGGTAAACCATGTAGTGCGTCTTTTCAACACAATATTTTTACGTTATTGAAATTTGTATGGCCAAGAATTCTATGCAATTTTTTCTTATTTGACATCGGAGTGTCACTTGTGTATGCCTTTACATTATTCCTGTAATGTACTTCACCAGTCATTTCAAACAATTTATTTTTCTTAAGTGCATCAGCAATCAAATCATTTCTTGTGTCATAAATTTCAGCGATACATTATCGAACGTTATCAAATTTATCTAACTGGCAATGCATGAAACACTGAAGAAATTTTGTTGCATGTTTGGCATATAAAAACATCACTAATTATAGTTCTGGTGAGTGTTCCTTCGACATTGAAAAACATTATAATATTACTAATTTTATCGCTTTTAGAGAGAAGCCATAACAAACCTTAATTTCACATAAATATGATATGATATGATCTGAACTTCCACTAACCACCAGCCAAGTGACAGTTTCACTGCTAACTTCGGTGTTTGATGAATTCATTCTTGATTTCATAACATCAACGACGAATTACTTAACACGTGACTTGTTATCTACAGTTAAATTTTCTGCCATTATATTGTTTCTGTTTCGCGAATATTTTCCCTTCCATTTTTTTTATTTTTATTATATTGTGTTTATTCCAGTTTGTATTCAGATTTCTTTGAATATGACTTGGCTGGTTACATCTATAACATATAATAGTTTAATTACCGTAAATAAATCGGTTTTGTGTGGATCTTTGTTGTATATTTACATATCTTAATTTGTTTGAATTAAAAATTTGTAAATTATTTTCATTGCTACTTGATTCAATTTTCTTATGTTCCAATAACTGTTTTGACTTGACATATTCAATTGTCTTTTCCTACTGCAGTTAGGCACACAGATCCCTGCTAGCATCAAAGCAAGTCTCACACTCCAACCAGCAATACTGTAATGTCGCACGTTGTGTATCTGACGTGCATAGTTTAGGAAGAACCAATGATAATTGGATACACTTAACTGTTATTATTAGACTTTTTCCGAACAAACGCGAAGAATAAGGCGGTACTAAGCAGCAAGCAGATAAGCCATCTACCACTTACAGGAACTGCAGGTTTTGCATGCTATTTAACTGAAAATTGAAATAATGTTCATTCTGACAGTCTTTCGTTTTACATTACATGAATGACAGAATCAGATCAGCATGTGTATTTATCATCTGTGCTGAGGCCCACCGAGCAACCGCGAATGTAAGACAGAGAGCCGAGTTGTGTCTGATATAGGATGGTCGACATTTAGAACACTTATGAAGAGTGCTGTATGCGAATGAGTGCTCCCAGTTCCCAGTTCACAGTAGTTATCTCACACCATACCGGTATTTGCAATACACCCGATGTCCTTTTGATTGTACGTAAAGTACTCGTAGGTATGCATGCCAGAAACACATGTTTAATTTATTTCCATTTGTTTGCATTAAGAATAACACGTTTGCATTCAGAAGCAAGTGAATTCGGCCATTTTTGTTAGCCTAGTGTATGTTCGTTGAAGGCATGTAAGCATGTGACTAGAATTTTGGTCTTGCGTACCGAACAATTTCAATGCTCCTTATTTGTGGGTGAGTAAATGTACAGTCTTGATGCATTATGGGGTTCCCAAGGGCCCTAAAATTTCAGTATTCTTGTCACATGTTTTATTTTATTTTATGTACATTTTATTCATGTCGTGCATTATTGTCAGAACTTGTTGTGCCACAGTGCTATTCCCAGTTTAATGCACCAGTAATTCAGCCGACTCCTCACATGTGGTCCAACAAACTGTAATTGATAATATTCATTAAATGTCACAGCAAGTTATGTGCCGATTTTCAGTGATACGGCGGGAAGACTATGGAAATGAAATACATATATACATATTGGTGAGCTGTGTCTGCCAAGGAAGACTCCCATTTATGGTCTTCAAAGTAAGAAAACAGGAACATCGATCTTGTCCATCGTGCTACTATATGTCATGGGCTCAGGAGCAGGTAACAGATGTTGAGAAGTTGTGGTGACAGATTTTAATAAGGTTTGTTTTAGTGAAATTTAAATTATAAGGGCGTCAGCTCGGTTGACCATAGACTCTTCTCTAGGGGCGGGCATACCCCAGCGAGGCTGCTCATGGATTCACCCATGGACACAATGGCATATTTTTGAAGGATTACTCCTGTCTGCCTGCCCAATGAGTATGTAGGCCCTTTCATACAATGCTAATTTACAGGTGATATTGTTGTGACCATCTCGTACGACGATAAATCTTACGTATCCAACAATAATGCCATTTGTGGGGTGCAGTATTTACGTCGGTATAGGACCCAAAATCACGTGGCCGTAAAGCGGCCAGCAGTGAAATAAAACAATGTTTTCACGGTAGACTCCAATCACTGATATGAATCCTCCTGAGAGGAAGTTACATAATTCCAACAGCTTGCCCATGTTGGCAACCCCCCTCACGGAAATAAGGGCTCATGGCCAATGCAACCATTACATGATTGACAAGGTCCCTATGTTTTTGAGCTGCCAGAAATTAAGAGATGTCCAGCCTCTGGGTGAAAAAAGTTAATTTAAGGTTCCTTAATAAAATAAATTACATTGTGAAATATAATTGTATTTCTCATCTTTCTTTCCTTTCTATTCGTGGGTACTCTGAAACTTCTGATAATGTAACAATATCCAAATAACTTCATTTATCTATTTAAATGATCTTTTAACTGAAAATAACATACTTTGGCCTAGGTTCTTGCCAACACTAGCTCAGTCTACATATTAAATACATCCCAGGACCTCTGGCTGTAAAGGACAAACTGACAGTAAAATATAAAGCAAGTTGCGGAATCCAGAAATTTAGATGTTCAGACTTACAGTTAAATTAAATTAATACACAACCTCTCATTTTCAGGTATCAGAAGCTCAACTTCTATAAAGTAAAGATATTTTAATTTAATTTTTTCATAATGCTGAGAACCACAATGAAAGTAACATAGTTGATTGACAAAAAAACTACATATTAGAAAATGCTATTTTCAAGCAAAACATTAACCACAGAAAAATATACAAGACAGTAATATCTTGAAGCTCAGTGAACCCAATACTGGCTCTGACCGCCTTACATATAAAGTGAGTTCATGGTCACACATTACAATTGAAGCTTTGTGGTGATTGGTACAAATCCGCGAAGGCCCACAGGTACACAACGCGTGACCACCCCCGGAAGCGCTAGATGACCAACTGAAGAAAATGATTGATCCCTGCCAAGAGCTCAGCCCATACTTGTGGGAGAGACACAAGTAAATACAAAAAAACTAATAATAAAAAACAATTACACTGACACAACATAATCCTTAATTATAAAACATATAAGCACTTATTAATTGATTGAAATGCACTAATTACTGAAAAAAGGAAAAAGCACTGACACAACAATTATTGTGCAATGTAATTTAAGACTGCTTCGGAGATGTCTTTCTTAGTCCTTTATCAATTTGATTTGAAACATAACTAATTCTGAGTAAAAGAATTGTTAAAATAAACCGCCCCCCTCAATTTTCGAGTACTGTAGGGTGGCATTTGGTAGCCCGTGCTGGGCGAGTCTACTTTCACCCCTGGATGGTTGAGGGGAACCATGCCTGAAGGGCTGTAAAACATAAAAACCCCAGTGTTTGTAATCTTTCAGTGGTAATGGCAAATTGTTATACCCTCATAAAAATATGCCTAGTTTGGTGCCACACTCACACTGCCCACACATGTACACAAGGGGATGTAACACACATAGAGGGGGCGCACAAAGGGGGTTACTGGAACTCTGGAGCAGTTGTAGCACCTTCGCTCCATTCATTTACCTGGTGGCAAATTTACTGGGTATGGTTGTTTGGTGGTAGTGGACGCCCGAATTATTATGCCCTCAAAAGTTGCCTTCTTGAGGACATTAAGCTGGGATGGTTATCTGACCCGGATGTTGTACAGATAGGGTGCATTCCTAGCACACCACTCCGAGGCTGGAGTCGTGTAGGTGAAACCACCATGTTCGGGGTGACTCTTCCCAGTAGAGAATACATCACAGCTGCACCAGTATAACGGGATGAACGAGCTGTGGGAGAGAGATGCGGCACTCGGCATGCGTCAACCTAACTTTTAATGATTGTTTTTTCTTTTATACTTTGGAAATTTCGAGAACACGACACTTATATTAATGCTGTATTAAATATTATCGTTGGTTAATCCCATTCTGAATCTGGTGAAAACTTTAGTATGAGGAGTTAGGGGCTCATCTGAAGGAAATGATCACAATACTAGAAATTGGTATGCATTGATGGTACTATTTATAACTAAAGCATTGTCGCATTAGTATATGCCATATACAACAAGCCAAGATACACGATGAAGAGGATGGCAATGAAAATCATGGAAATTGTTCTGTAAAATACATAAAATCATTAAAAAAAAATGGAAATCATTAAATAGTTAGTAAAATGGCCACAACATTCCATAAATTGCTCCAGAGCTGTGATTGAACGCAAAATCAGTGCAACTGAAGTTCCCAGAGTATGACCAATTTTGTGTACGCGTGTGTGAGTGCTGATCGTGGGTGGGTAAGGGGGATGATATCATTTACTTCCTTCAAAACAAAGAAAAAAAAACTAACTCTTTAAGGAGGGAAATTACCAAAGTTTAACTGTTTAAAAAGAATTTCTTTTAAAAATAAGTCCTATACCATTTAGCTGACTTGCTCGCGATACAGAAAGGTAATGTTGTCAAAGTTAAAAAAAAAAAAAAACTGCACCTGTGCAGTTTTGAATTTGCACAGGATCGGGAAACAGAGTTCACAAGCACAGGCATAAATATGTGCTTCCACTACGTTTTATCAGGTGCCAGGGCTTGATCTAAAGGATTGAACAAGGGGGCACCTGACCCTTGTGGCATATCTAAGGGGAGGCAGCCAGGACCCTTCTGGTAAAAAAATAACACACACTCACAGATATACTCTACATGAAACATTTTTTAATTTATAATACAAGTTAGTAAACATGTGCCTGCATCATTATAATATTTATCTAATAAATAAATCGTTGAAACATGTATTTTGTTGATTCCTTTGGTGACTGTCATCAAAAAGGCCACAAATTTTCTGCTGTTGAAAAAAAAAAAAATCTGCTTTTCTGCAGCTGGCTGACCATTCATCGTCTATTGTTTTCGTGTAGGTAGGAAAAACGGAATAGGGTCTGATTGACGCGAAAATTGACCAAGTTTAATCAGGAGGAAGTGGAAAGACATGCTGTGTCTGGTAAGTATAATGGTCAGCCCGAATACAATCTGATAAAATAAGCCTGTAGACACTGTATGAAGTGAGCACTCAGTGCCGCAGTGACACAGTTGTTGTTTATTTAAATTATTGTCTAATGTTCTTTATTGTGTACAAATATTAGTATATTAGTAAATCATCGTCATTTGCCATTTTTGGTATGTAGAACCTGTCAGATACGTTTATACAGTCAGTCGAAAATACAGGTTTGGTAACATGTGTTTTGGAAAGTTGAAACTGTAAATAGTTATCAAGAATAAATTCGTATGTTCCATTTTAAGAAAGAAATGGCACTCCAGTTTTCGTAGATGCTTTAATAAGCCAATTATAGTACTTCAAATAACTTGCTGATAATATTTCCACTAGTTCTACAAAATATATTCCATTTTCGGATTTAATTTTCCTCTAATAAATATCTTTTTAAATATTTTTACTTGTTATTTATGGCACATACAACACACGAAAAACAAGTTTCCAAAGCTTGACATTCATGTTATGGAATAAAAACTTTAATAAAAATCCCTTACTATAGAATAAAAAATATAAACTGAGGGTGGGGGCAGCAAAAGCCAACTTTTCCCCCTCCCCAAAGTATATTGCCTAGATCCAACACTGTCAGACGCATAGTTGCACAGTGTCAGATAGCGTAAGTCAGCTCATGTGCGGACATGGAAGAGTTGTTTTAGCATTTTCACAGTTCTGCACCCAAGTGGCATCGGGTAACTGGTGTCCACAAGTAAACTCATGTGTATGCGTTTCCATATTGTTTTCTCACGTCTGCACCTGCGAGGTGTTGTATAACAGTGAAGACTGCACATATGCATGTGCGGGAATTGCAGTGTTAGCATTTTCACAGTTCCACACTTGCTCAGAGATATATCTAGCCCAACATTGTGTATAAGGACAGGGAAGTGCCAGATTCAAACAAACACAAATTAAGATATAACACTTTTATTTAAGAAAAAATATATACATAAGAATTAATATGAATCATATCTTTTTAAAACATACTTAAGTAATATTTCAGAAAGCCTCTATCATCGATTTAAGAGTAATTTCGCTTCGAATGACCAACCAACCTCACATACATGCGACTATTAAGTCGTTTTTCTCACACGTCAACCAAAAAACACAGGGGCACTTCTTATGCTGGATCTCCTCTGCATAAAAGCCTCCAAAGATTGTTTCGAAATGTAGGTCTTGCAAGTAATACATGAGGGGGTACCAATTAAGTATGCGAAACACCTTGTACAATACTGTACACCAGTTGTGATGATAGGCCTTGTGGAAAATGCCATGCTGTTTGGATATGCATACAAGTTCGCCGATCATTGTTTTAGGTTTGCGGGATCCCTCCTCTTTGGAATAGGACACACTGTCCGAAGCAATAAGTTGTTCTTGTTGTCTTCGGGCTTCATGTGACTTACAGAGTGATCGGTAGAATTATAATCACGAAATAATTGCGGAAATAGCTCCAGCCACTTGTAGTTTACAATCGTCGTAAAATGTTTCCACAGTTTGACTTTCAGAGACCGGTGAAAACAGTCGACGATACTGGCCTTGAGCCCAGTGGAAGTGGAATAATCAGTGAGAATTATTAATTTTCTTTAATCAATTCACATCTCTCTTACCTGGTGCCTATTTAGGAACATACTATAACTAATGGACTAACTGAACTTTATGTTTTTTTCTACAGAACAATAAAAACACTATATTCCTCTTTCATAATCGCAAAATTTATCTGCTGAAAGCCAACCATTTCTGGTTTAGAAAATTTTAGAAAAATATGTTCCTGCTTATTAATGTACAAATTTACACAAAGGTAATTACACAATAACCTCACATTATAATTCAACAATGTTATCAATGATTACAACCCTAGACAATAACAACATAGCATTAACTCTTTACACTCAGAATCTTCAATACATGGTGTTTTTAAAGGCATAACAATTCTTTTAATAAAACTATATAATGTCTTACCTGAAGAGTCAAATCTATGCAGAACTTGCGTATTTTCCTAAAATCCGTAAAATCCTTTTATACTAAAATAGATTTTGAGTGAAAATCTAAACTATATGTTAACTTATGGTGAGTGAAGAGATTTGGGCATCTCATAACAGCGAGGTCCTGAGAGCCGGAGTTAAGAAAATTATTCTGGTGGATATACGGTGAAGTCTCCTTTATCTGTCAGTCTCGGGACCGTCATCGTGATGGTTGAGAGAATAGACGTATAATAGAAATGCCCCCACCCCCTTCTCAAACACACAGGACAGATACTTGCGATAATAATGTATACGATATTTAACACTATATTTTAAACAGGTGGCAATCAATAGAAGTATGTACAACACAGTATGTATTTGTTATTAAATATTGTAGACTTCTGTTTATTATGTTGATAAAATAACAACATTGAATACAGTACTATTATGCATATGTTCAGTAGTATAACCCTACCTAAAAAAGTCTGTCTTTTTCCTTTGTTGTAATATTCCACGGGCTTTTGTTGCTGCCGTGTTGCGTATCTTACGTAGGAGTAATATCTGTGTAGCATCTGCCTCTTCTTGTNGGCTTTTGTTGCTGCCGTGTTGCGTATCTTACGTAGGAGTAATATCTGTGTAGCATCTGCCTCTTCTTGTTGCTCCTACCATTCAATGCACTTGGAAAACATGTTTTCAGTGTTACTGTGGCTAATTAGTTTGGGGCACTCTTTGAGTGTATCATCCTCTTCTTATTCACTAAAACATTATACCTCCTGTGTTGCACTTAATACAAGTTCCTCATAATTTAATATTTCAAAGCCTCCATATAGCGGAGTGATAATTGTCGCGCTTTCTCCTTTACACAGTCGTTTTATAATTTCAAGTTTTTGAGAAAGTCCCAATACAACATGTTCTCGTTTCTCAGACATTTTTAAACACACTACACTTTTACAACAAACTGAGGATAATGTCTTGCTGACTAAGTGACTACCGCTACTGAACGAACTGTGGGAATGGTAGGGCGGATGAGTATCTAGGAATTCCGGTAGGGTGGTGAGGAAGACGGAATGATTCTACGAAATACATATGTAGGTTGTACATAAACAACAAACGTGATTCATTCGCATTCTGCACCGCACAGAATGTATTTTTACTGGGTATTCATTGACAAAAGTACGTATAACAGTACAGTATACGCATTGGTCAACTAAATAATGTATTAAATTTGATCTAATATGAAGCGAGAAAAAAATTATTTAATTTCTAGTTAATGAGTTTGGTTTTTTTGTATCCAATTTTTTTTCTTGTTGTGTCAATTTACTGACGGTTAAAAGGGTGATGGTTAACCGAGACTCCAGTGTACTTGAGAAAGTGTTATGTGAAGGCTATGTTAACATATCATATGTAACATCAATGCTTTAGTTATTATTGTAAGTAGTGCCTCTTTTAAAGTAACCTCGGCTTGTAGAGGCAAACATTTGTGACCAAATTAACATAAATATTAATAAAAATAATATGAACATTTAGTTTTTGGTTATAAAAAAAATGTGCTTTTAAATTAGTGTTCTATTAAGCCATATTTGTAATGCTATCTTCAATACAGGATTGTTTCCAGACAGACTCAAATGGGCTTTATAAACTCCATTGCTTCAGAAGGCGACAAGACCGAAGTAACCAATTATTGACCTATCTCACTTCTTACTTCCTTTTCAAAAGTAACTGAAAAACTAATTCACAGGAGATTACTGCAACATTTTTAAAATCACAAAATTGAATCAAATCTTTAGGTTAGCTTAAGATTAAAACGCATCAACAAATGATGCAATTTTTAAACTAACAAATTGCATTCTTACAGCACTTGATAAAAATATGTTATATAATGGAATATTTTGCGACCTCACAAAAGCATTTGACTGTGTAAATCACAACACACTTGTAGAGAAATTGATGTTTTATGGAGTCTCAAGTATACTCAATAAACTAATAAGCTCATACATTTCAAGCAGACAACAAGTGCGGATCAAAGGAAAAACTACTTCATTCTACTCTGAACCAGAAAAAATCTAGCATGGCGTACCACAAGGCTCAATGTTAGGTCTCCTACTCTTCATAGTTTTTATAAATGACCTGCCATGTTCCTTAGGGTTTATTCACAATGCGCAGTCGGCAGTCGGCATTCGGCAGTCGGCAGTCGAATGCAATTCACAATGTGCAGTCCATGATTTTGAAGTATTGTTTGTTAACATTGCTAGTTTAGTTTTGGAATAAAGAAACACTGGGAAAACGATCTTCTTTCCCCATAATATCTATACACCAAACCCAACTGGAAAGTAACAACAGAATTTTAAGCAAAATTATGTAAATGACCAAACATAATGTTAATTAAATATTTTAGGGTTATGTGCCGGTACTTAACACAACTTGAGACGTTATTTTTGTACAGGTAAATAATGGAAAATGATGGTATATTTGTGTTGGCATCTGCTGTATCAGTACTTTCGTTGATTTATANTTGTACAGGTAAATAATGGAAAATGATGGTATATTTGTGTTGGCATCTGCTGTATCAGTACTTTCGTTGATTTATAACCTTTCATTATTATGTTTAATATCTACTAAGTCAACACGTACGCTATCAAAATACAAATAATAAACAGCCCTGTAAAAAATATTGGTTTACATCATGTGATCGCGAGCATGGCATCTGATTGGTTGGAAATTTTCGGCAGTTGGCAGTCGAAGATAAAGATGAACCAACTCCGACTGCCCGACTGCTGACTGCCCGACTGCCGANTTGTACAGGTAAATAATGGAAAATGATGGTATATTTGTGTTGGCATCTGCTGTATCAGTACTTTCGTTGATTTATCACCTTTCATTATTATGTTTAATATCTACTAAGTCAACACGTACGCTATCAAAATACAAATAATAAACAGCCCTGTAAAAAATATTGGTTTACATCATGTGATCGCGAGCATGGCATCTGATTGGTTGGGAATTTTCGGCAGTTGGCAGTCGAAGATAAAGATGAACCAACTCCGACTGCCCGACTGCTGATTGCCCGACTGCCGANAATTTTCGGCAGTTGGCAGTCGAAGATAAAGATGAACCAACTCCGACTGCCCGACTGCTGACTGCCCGACTGCCGACTGCACAATGTGAATATGTGTATTTTAACTAAGCAACTCATCTCTGACCATCGACTGCCGACTGCCGACTGCGCATTGTGAATAGGCCCTTATCCCCAGGCAATACTCTAATTTTATTTACATACGATTCTAGCATCTTAGTCCCTGGAGTCTCAGTAAATGATCTTATTAAAAGAAAAAAAGATACAACTTTTACAGAGCTAAATTCATGGTTTTTGCAAACATATTGTACATCAACCTAGATAAATCATATCTTACGAATTTCCTTATAAAGAACAGAAAAAAAACAATTAGACGATATGTTAGCAGTAACAGAGACAAAATTAATTAATCATGGGTTACTAAGAGTTTTGGCTTAAAAGTACACAATTTATTATATGGGAACTCTTACATTGCTTATAGTTTACCTAAACTTGGTTCAGCCTGTTTCGCTCTGCGAAGTTTAGCAGAGGTTTTGAACATAAATATAACAAAAATGGTATATTTTGCATATTTTCATTCCACCATAGGCAATGGGGTAATTACTCTGGTAGAAAAAAGATTGTTTCTCATGTGAAAGAGAGCTCTAAGAATAATCAATTGCTAAAGAAAGTCTGCTTCATGTAGACCTCTTTTGAAGAGCTCAGAGATTTTATAATTTGCATGTGGGAATTTTTTTTCAGTACTCACATTAGTGGCCAAAACAGTCTTTTGTTTCAGAAAAATGAGTCCTTTCATAAGCATGTTACTAGAACATAAATAAAACTCTTACACATATTTTGAGTTAACTTAAAACTAGTATAGAAAGTGCCGTCCTACCTTGGTAGCCAACTTTTCAATAAATTACTTAACACATTCTAGAAATTCACATCAGTAACCACAGAGCCTTTGAAAAACAGACAATGAGTTTTTATTGAATGTGCATTTTATAGTGTAGAAATATATCTAAACTACAAAAATTAACAAATTATTGTTTACCATTATACACCTTTCTTGTTCCAGTTTCTCGCGTTCTTTTTTCCTTTTCTATCACTTAATCGATGTCACTCTACATCAAGTTGGAAGAAGATTATTCTCATTATGTAGAAAAAATATGGTGTGCGTAAGGGCAATCTGACGCTTGTGTGTGCGCGAATGGGTGTGTGTCCACCCAATGTATAAACTTTGTTTACTGTAATTTGACTTATTAGTCTTGTCCAATACCTTATAAAGTTAAGTATTGGAAATGTTCTTACGGATGCGATAAAACAAACACTCAAATAAGTTATACATGTTTCTAAATGTAATATTATTTTATTTTTGTTCTCTATGTCGTTTGTTTAGATTGTCGCTTGTTTTTTCGTGCTTCCGTTTAAAGTTTATCACATCCTACTCGGTACTCGCCAAATTTTTATGTGTGAAGAAAATGTTCCATGCGTTTAGATGAAATTTATATTGCAATCTGATATACAGTAAGTCCTTTGAAGTAATGATATGAATAGTGTATTTTATTGCTGGAATTCGTAAGTATGTAATGTTTTGTACTTTGCTGCAGGAATTGTATTTTTTTTCACTACATTCTTGCACACGGTGAAAAAATGTCTGATAAAATATGACGGGACAATTTATAGTTTTCCACAATATATACGTGTTAAAATGTTAAGCAATATTTTTATACGAAATTTGTTTTGTACTGTGTTGGAAGTGATTATTTCGTTACTAATTTAGCATGGAACCCTCGAGTAGTGTTCTTTATTGGATCATTAGTCATTAGTGTAATTATTCAGAATAGGCGCGTTTCCGTAACAGAAAAAAAAAAACCCGGAAAATTGTACTTATTGATATTACTTAACTAGAGTCACAATAGTCCGACGAACATGATAAGACAGACCGACATTGCTCGACGGAATTTAAGATATTTTATTCATTTCTCACTATAGTCCGATGAAATCTGCCTGATTCAGCCGTGTCCGAAATGGCAGATTTTTGTTGACAAATGATAACGTGACCCGATTTTGTGTGGCGTATGTGGTATTTCGTAGTTAGCATCTAGCGGATGTTACGCGGATGTTACAAAAATACACGACAATCGGCGACAGGTTTATTTTGGCTTTTAAAACACGGATGCGTAATTAAAACATTCTTTTGATATAACAAAAATACACTAGGCATGTTTTAAAAAGCAAGTCAGTCTTCTGCATTGTTAATGTATTTCGCAACAAATTTGGTAATTATCCACTTTAGTGTCTTCTCTGAACAAAACGACCTAGACCAACAAAAGTAGCATTAATGGGTTCTGCACAGCTTACCTTGTTCATATTTAGAAGGACGTAATGTTAAAATAATTAGAACGTATTAAATAAAATAGTTAAAAAAAGTAAGAGTTTGCTGCTGTGTTTTCGTCGGACGTTATGATTTTTGGTGATGTCATGATTCCTGCCGTCACCTTATTGGCTAGTGGTGAAAATGTCATGATACTTGCAGTCACCTTATTGTGCCCACCGAACCTAACATCCTAGGTTAGATTAAAACCGTATAATTCTAAGTTAGTTGAAAACCCTAAAATCCTAGCTTAGTTTAAAAATGTAAAATAGTGATTCACTCATCATGGGGTTAGGCGGGCACATATTACAAAATTACTCCTATGTTAAAGACCCTAGTATATTTNTAGTGATTCACTCATCATGGGGTTAGGCGGGCACATATTACAAAATTACTCCTATGTTAAAGACCCTAGTATATTCGTGTTCTGCATAATTAGTAGATTGGAAATATACCACTTTTCGGTTTTTTTTTTTACAGATAAGCCGCTAAACTGGACATTTACCGATTGTAGAAGTATTACGTCCATTTTAACCAATAAATTTAGATTAAAAAATATTTTCACTGTTAATGTAAACATGTAATGCCAGGAGTGCTGAACAAGTGACTACACGTCTGAATTGAAACTTTCAAATGCCAAATTACAAAATAACAATTGTTATTTCGGATACTGCCTCAGTATTTAGGGTTTGAATGGTCTCTGTTTCCTTTACAACTGGAAATACACTGAGGCGACAAAAGTCATGGGATACCTCGTAATGTCGTGTCGGATCTCGTTTTGCCCGGCGAAGGGCAGCAACTCGACATGGCATGGACTCAAGTCGTTGGAAGTCCCTGGCAGAAATATTGAGCCATGCTGCCTCTATAGACGTCCATAATTGCGAAAGTGTTGCCGGTGCAGGAGTTTGTGCACAAACTGACTTCTTGATTATGTCCCATAAATGTTGGATGGGGCTCATGTCGGGCGATCTTGGTGGCCAAATCATTCGCTGGAATTGTCCAGAATATTCTTCAAACCAATCGCGAACAGTTGTGGCCCAGAGACATGGTGCATAAAAATTCCATCGTTGTTTGGGTATATGAAATCCATGAATGACTGCAAGTGGTCTCCAAGTAGCTGAACATAACCCTTTCCAGTCAATGATCGGTTCAATTTGACCAGAGGACCTAGTCCATTCCATGTAAAAACAGCCCACACCATCATGGAACCACCACCAGCTTGTACAGTTCCTTGTTGACAACTTGGGCCCATGGATTTGTGGGGTCTGCGCCATACTCAAACCCTACCATCAGCTCTTACCAACTGAAATCGGAACTCATCAGACCAAGCCACGGTTTTCCAGTCGTCTAGGGTCCAACCGATATGGTCACGAGTCCAGGATAGGCGCTGCATGTGATGTCGTGCTGTTAGCTAAGGCACTGGAGTCGGTCTTCTGCTGGCATAGCCCAGTACAGCCAAAGTTTGCTGCACTGTCCTAACGGACATGTCTGTCGTATGTCCCACATTGATTCCTGCGGTTATTTCACACAGTGTTGCTTGTATGTTAACACTGACCATTCTGCACACACGTCGTTGGTCTCTGTCATTAAGTGCAGGCGTTCGGCCACTGCGTTGTCCATAGTGGGAGGTTATGCCTGAAATTAGGTATTCTCGGCACACTCTTGACACTGTGGATCTCGGAATGTTGAATTCCCTAACCATTTCCGAAATGGAATGTCCCATGCATCTAGGCTCCAACTACCATTCCGCGTTCAAAGTCTGTTAATTCCCGTCGTGCGGCCATAATCACGACAGAAACTTTTTCACATGAATCACTTGACTACAAATGAAAGCCCAACCAATGCACTGTATATGTGCATATTGCTATCCCATGACTTTTGTCAACTCTGTATAATCAAATCCCAACAGATATGTAAACAAACAGAGAATGCTTCGCAGCACAATAGCGAATTCCAGGCGGTAATTATCTAGTTTAGGGGCTTTTCTGAAGGAAACGTCCTAGACCAACAAAAGTAGCATTAATGGGTTCTGCACGGCTTACCTTGTTCATATTTAAGTGGGGGGTCATGTTAAAATAAGTAGAACGTATCAAATAAAATTGTTTAAAATACATCATCCGCTGCTTTGTTTACTGAGGGCGCCGTGATTCCTGTCACCGTATTTGCTTCTGGGTAATTTACGTCACCATGATGCGTTGTTAATGGAAAATTAAGAAATACTTCAGTAGCCATTGCGCCTTTGCCGGCATTAGTTGTGCCGTCCTAATCCGGCGGATTTAAAACTGAGAAAGCAAGAAAGAGTGCTTTTGTGCGTTATATTAGCCTATTAACGAGTGCTTCAGTGCGTCATATTCGGCTATGATGAGTGCTTCAGGTGTTATATTCGCGTATATGGCATGCTAGTGGAACATGGTGTTTCGTCGAGTGAGGTAAGGTTGAATTGGCCATTGACAGAGGAATTCTACCAGCCGCCTAGGTGAGTTAATTAATATTCTTTTGGTGTGTTTTACGGTGCCTTTAAATCCATACAAACCTAAATGCGTAGTTTAATGTAAAACCCTCAAACCCTAGGTTAGTTTAAAACCCTCAAACCCTAGGTTAGTTTAAAACCCTCAAAACCTAGGTTAGTTTAAAACTTTCAAAACCTAGGTTAGTGTAAAACCCTACAAACCTAGGTTAGTGTAAAACCCTACAATCCTAGGTTAATTTAATACACTACAATCCTAGGTTAGTTTAAAAATGTAAAATAGTGATTCACTCATCGTGGGGTTAGGTTCTGTTAGGTGGGCACATATTACAAAATTAGTCCTACGTTAATGACCCTAGTATATTCGTGTTCTGCGTAATTAGTAGTGTAAATATACCACTTCTGGGTTTTTTTTTACAGAAAAGCCCCTAAACTGGATAATTACCAACTTTTGCAATAACTTAGTGAAAGATATCATTAATATTGTGAAATACTAATAAATTGGTTTGATACCTTTATGAAAGCAATGAATTTTCAATGTGACTGACTTAACATTATATATTAAACTAACTAGGATTCTTGGGATAGGCCTAGGTAAGTTTCTGGAGTGCAGTAGAGNTAGGATTCTTGGGATAGGCCTAGGTAAGTTTCTGGAGTGCAGTAGAGTCTGAATAACCTAATTAATTTGGTGGATGACCTGTTCAGAAATTAGAATAGTTATACCATTCAAATATCAACAGAGCCACAAAAGTGTACAATTTACAACTATACACTCAAGACATGAACATTATTATGCGGTCTGCCACAGTGTCTTAGATTATTTTAGGTTTCCTACCGCATGTCCACCTACTTTCCTTCTGGTTGTGTGTATCCACTTGCTGTGCTCTTCTCTTAAGATTACTGTACTTTGCTTTCAAATTATTTGATCTTGGTAGATGACCACTTTGAGAATTAAACATGTGGGTGTTAAAATTTTCCACCACCAAAAAACTTGTGAGACAAAACATTTTTAGGAAAGGTTGCATTTTGTAGTAAATTCATACCAAAGTTTTTAGACCTCCAAATTCGTTACTTCATCCCATGCTTTACTTTTCTTGCGCCATGTTATGGCATCTCTTAGCTTGTTTTCAATAGTTTCTTCTGTCTTTTTTTTTTTTTTTTTTGCTTATTAATTAATCAGCAATATTTTTTCTGCAGATAAAATTTGTACAACTTTTGCATTTTCATAACTATAACCTAAACCTTCCTGAACTACCACAACATTGGAAAAATAGCAACTAAACTTCTTTTCATTGCATGTCAGAGAACATGATCTATAAACCAATAAGAATGTGTGTTATATAAAGTTGAGCTAACAGCTACAACAAAAAAGAATACACCCTTTTGTAATTTAATGAAAAGAGTGAAAAATGACTGTAAAATGGAAGTCCACGTTAAAGCTGTCATCTTAATGTAAAGGTTAACTTTAGAGCAGTTTAACGCGAACCTGTAAAAGTGGCCCTTATTTGTTGCAGTTGTAGGCTATAGTTGACAATCACAAAGCAAGAATTTTGCGCAATGCACTCACCGCCGATGCACTGTGACAGACTGCTGCTTTATCCTGATGGGCTACAATGCATCTCATGGCAACTTATCACAGTATTGTGGAACTAGCTTAACGGGAAGTTGCCTGCCATCTGCCGGGTGATATTTGACAAAATCACAAACACTGTTGTGGCAGTATTTTAAGAAGTATGGTACAACAAAAGATATCTTTGAGGACTATCTAGGCCTTATATTTTTGCATCTAATTCGAGTATTCCTGACTAGAAATATTGTACAAATACTGCCTATTCTGTACCTCTTGAATCAGAAGTTCGACTCATTTTAAAGTAAGCAATATGTCGCCAGTTTTTAAAATAATATTCACAAATATAAAATACGCAGCAAAAAAAAAATTCAAACATACTTTACTATCTGGTTTCTAGTTTCTTTCCCCTTGTTTACAAACATTACAATAGTTACTTTTATTTAATTCTTACTCCTAATTGGCTGTTTTCTCAGTCATCAGCGATATTGCCTCCGCGGCAAGTCAGGCTTGGTTGCTAGTGCTCTCGTCGTGCTATTGTGAAAAACGTTTAAATGTTACAACAAAATAAAATTGTGAAAATTTTGTGTTCGTGTGTAAATATTTTTTTTTCAGTGCGGAAGGTTTTGGTACTAGAACAGTGTCTGAGAGAGTACGTAATGTTTTCAATTCCAGTTTGTTTACTTAGAAATGTAGCGTGGCGACCATATTATTCTTCTGCCACAGCTGTTCTAACTCTTAAGAAAACTGTGTGTAATCAATGCTATGACCAATGTAGGTTACTGTTCCAGCCTACTTTATTTTTGTTATGACCAAATACTGCTGGGGGCTTGTTTTTTTATATTTTATTGTGGGGAATGGAGTTGGGAGAGATTAGTTGGTCTTTCATGAGCCTTTTGAATTACATTGTTTTAACGGACCATGAGAAAATTTTTTTTATACGGAAGTAACATTCAAATTATAACCTGTAAAGTTTTAACCTTGCAGAAAGAAGAAAACTCTTATAAACATTTTGTTGTTCGTGCAAATGGGAATAACACACATTCCTTTGGTACGTAAATATTTTTGGTGAAGTAAACCTTACACAACCTTACACTTGTTGGATTTTTCATCAAATAAACATGTTATTTTTACACTTCAAAACAGTACTGAAAGGTGGTTTTTTAGGCCTTGTACATTTTTAACATTCTAATAACAGTTTTGAAATACATTATTTACAAAACACTTTACTTACGGTTTGTAATTTGTATTTGCAACTTCTGAACACATGTTCTGTGGTCATCCTTGGACATGTTTGTCTGCCACTAATAAGAAATGATTTGCAGAATCATTAAGTAAATATGTCAATTCACCAGTTTCCCGAAACTAATAAACTGCGTAACCAAAATACACTACCGAAAATGACGGACCAAGCCATAACATGTAGATATTAAATTTCACGCAAGAAGACTGACTACAAAGGCACCCCTACAACGATCTATGCTTAATGAAATTAAATACAAATATCATTAACTACCGGTAAAATATTCCGATAACATTAGTAAGGTACTCGCATAAACGTGACTGAAAAAGATCACTTGCACAATGGCGTTGACAGAGCTGGAAATGTTTCACTGACCGTAACTGTCTATATGCTCCACCGTAATTGCTAAACATTTTTTAACTAATTCGACAAAAGCCAAAAGAAATTGTACATTACTTAAAAAACATAATTTTGACCATGGATGCCATAAGTATAAGTTTTGAATTACAACCTTCAGTTCTAAGTACTAGTTTTTTCCATGATGAACATCATCATTCCCAACATAATATACATCCTGCAACAAATCATCAGCTAATATAATACTTTGCAAACTAGAGCATTTACTGTTTACATAGTGCATACCTGCCAACTAGTATGGTCCATACCGTATAAGAAGGCCACTTTCTGACAGTCAGTGAGTGGCAATTGACTAATACGAAACAAACAAAGTGCCATTTAGAAAACCCTGTATCAGCTGATGCACGAACGAACAAAAGTTAATATTATGTTGGCTATTCTGAGTGCACTGCCAACGCACATCAGACAAGCAGAAAATACGCGATAAGAAAGAGTTCCAAGTTTAATTAATACATTTTATTTTATGTGATCACAAAACAGTGGTTGTTAGTGTTAAAAACTAAACTTCGTGATAATGTAGTTATGATTAGGTGATCAAAATGAAATGTACAATAGAACGATACGACGTGGAAAAGTTTTCTGAAGTTGTGCTAACTTCAGAAAGCTTTTTCACGTCTTATAATCCACCTCAAACCTTGCTTTCAACACGTCCATGATATTAATTCCAAAAGCATACAGAAATATTATATAATATTGTTGAATTATTTTTTCTAATAATTTGACGAAACGACACGAATTTTAAATGTATTTTCAGCCCGTAACATAAGAATTATCAATTTTAAAATATACGCCATCTTTTGACCATAAAGAGAGTTACTCAAAACTTCGTCGTGACGTGCTGCGCGCTATCTATCGGATATTCTGCGAGCTATTACCTGCCAGAAATGAATCTCTTTCCTGCGTGATATATAACGAATTTACAAACATTTGCCAATAGTTATATTTTTCCACGAGCTCTGCATAATTTTTAAAGTAACATTTATTTCATATACAACGATTTGGAGTACAAGTCACTTATATTCGGCCGGTAATCGTTCGTCTACGTAAATTATACGCCATGTTGTTCTCTCGAAACCCATCTCCTTGATTCCGTAGACACGCGTGAATAGTTTTTAAGCAATTCTAACGTTATTCCACGTCACATATTTCCAACTCGAATATATTAGCTATAACGTCCAAAGTGTAATAATAGATACAACAGACCGTCTCGCCAATTTTAACCCAAATTCACTATCTCGGACAAATTAAAAAAGTTATCAAATATCTAACATTTTATATTTTTACTTTTTTATAACCTACTTATATTTTTAGACAGATGTCAGTCTTAAAATATCTTAAAATTTGTTTAGCATTACAGTACAATGAGAATTGGATTAGCTGACAGCGTGTTGATAAAAAATACAGCCCCGGCGTGACGGACCAGCTGATGGCGGAAGGATACGTAGTCAGATGTAAACAGTGGCGCTACTTTCGCCGAGCTGTCAAAAAGTGGCCTTCTTATATGGTACAGAATATAAGATTTTCCCGTAATTTGTCCGGAAAATAATCCATATTACGATTTTATGGAAATTCGGAATATCTTAGACTTTTTGTCCTTTGTTGTAACTACCTAAAATTTTTGCTGTCAGGTATTGTACTTTATGGTGTCCGTGTTTATGTTTTAGTATTTTTAACGTTCAGATTAAACAATATGGTGGTCGTAATATGAGAATAATGGAGACTGAAGAAAGTTCATTCCAAAAAGAAGAAAGTGTTTATTTTGGGATTGGTACACAGCAGAATTCATGGTGATGGTGTGTGTTTTCACTCCATTAACTCAGCAGTAAATATTTTACAAAGTGTACGATTGGAAGCTACATAGAAGTTCTGACTATTTTTTAACGTCTTCGAACAGTAAAAAAACAGTACGGATAGTTTGTTGGCCTATTTGGAATTATTTCCATTCATAACTAAAAGTGAAAAATGCCCTAATTTTGCATATTGCAGTGTTTGTCGTGACATTGTTTCACATGGCTGGAAGAACGTTACCAATCACGTTTGAAACACGCCAACAAAGTGAAGTTTGTGGGAGAGAACAAGAAAAATCTGTAATTTCTTTTCTGTGAATCGTAACAGTGACACTAACTAGTGTGATTCAGGCAGAATGTTACTACTTTTGAGTTTTTTAGTGTAACATAACCTTCCATTTAGCGTAACTGACCATGCTGGACATGTGTTTCGGAAAATATTACCAGCGTCTGATGTTGCAAAAAGTACAGCTGCTGGCGCACATAAATTGCAGCGATAGTATAAGAAATGGCTTCTAGCACTACTGCTACAGTCATTCTGTGCTTGTGAAATTGCTCATATTCATTGACTACCGATGGAAGCAATGACACAAATAAGTTGTATCCACTTGTCGTAGCTTATGACCTTAACTGCAGACCAGTAACAAGTTATGTATTGGCCATCCCTTCTTTAGATGGTGCTAAAAATATTGGACAGCTATTGTTGTCAGAACTTGAATGTATGAATGCACCAATTCAAAATTATATAGGTTTTGGCTGTGACAATGCAACAATTATGATTGGACATAAAAATGGCGTTCTTGCGTTAAAATAAAAATAGCGAAATTTAGTTGTGATGGGTTGCCTATGTCCTTCATTAAATTTGGTCGCAGAAAAGGCTTATGCAAGTTTTCCGGTGACGGCTGGCGACATATTGATGACATTATTTTATTTTCTGGAAATTAGTTACAAAAGATAGGAAAGACTGCATGAGTTTCAAGATCTCCACAAAGTAGCCCCCAAGATACTGAAACATGTGTGCATAAGATGGCTGTCATTGGGAACCAGCTTAGCTAGGGTTGTAGAACAGCGGGAACCTCTTTTAAGGTTGTTTCAAAAAAGTCATTGCATTCTCAGAAGTAGTTGGGCACACTATCATACAAGATTCCAAAAAAACAGCAAGGCCATCCAGCTCAAATACTGACAGCAATACTTGTAACAGAAAGAAAGAGTGCAACCCTGTCAATGTGAAGAAACCAAAAATGGAAAACTGTAGTTCTCTGTTGAAAAGTGGCAGATCTGTAATTAGTAGTGAAGAAAAGCTTTTCATGTTTGTCATCCTGGCTAAATCAGGCATTCTGTTTATTCTTGTTTAATGTTATACCGACATTTGATGAACTGAATGTAACCCTTCAGTCATCAAGTCCAAGATCCATTTGTTGTTAGATCCCTGAAAATTTTTTTGTGAACTTTTTTTTTAAAATTTGTTATTGTTTGTGCTGTGAAAGGTGTGGAATTGTTTGAAGCTTATTATCTCTGACCAGCCAATCAAAAGCCTGACAGTGAATTGTTGATTGGGTGTCAGACTGAGAAAATTGATAATTTGTTGCCAGATTTTTTTTTTCAACTGTGAGGAAATATTTTACTTTGGCATGTGATTATGTTGTACATAAATTTCCTGTGAAGAATGAAGTTTTAATGCACAAGTAGCAAAAATAAGTGACTTTGGTGATGCAAAATTTGAGGGTCTGAAAGTATTCTGACTTGTTTCCTTTCATACTACCAGTTAGGGATGGTGAAATCATGGGTGGTACAATGGATGAATTGCACAGGCAGTTTGCAGCATTGCAAGTTGAAGATCTCTCTGCTGTAATAAGTAAGAATGAACAAATTGATACAATATGGACTGAAGTTGGAAATATACGCACTGTTAACGGAAAACTCAAATACGACATTTCTGTAGTGATTTTGTTGATACTTCTGATTCTCAACAACAACGCTGAATGTGAGAGAATGTTCCATATTTCAAAAAAGAATCGTAACAATTCAGATTATCTGTGAAAACTGAACAGTGCAGAATAAAACCATTTTGAAGTATGTTAGCTCACCAGTTTGTTACCAACAAGTTTTTAGTGCTGATTTTTTTAAAAAGTGCTAAACATGTTACCTTAAAGTGTGTGCAGAACTCCAGTTAATAGTTTAGTGATAGAAAATAAATCACTGTTTGTTTTTAAATTGTGTGTTAAGATTTACTCTCCTGTATTAGCAAATTGAACTAGTTAGAATTGACTTGCTTTCAGAACTGATGGTAAAGACATGCTCCGAACTGAACATAATTTGTTTTGAGATCTGTTCTCCCGATTGAAGATACTGTAGCACTGGATAATATATCTCGGCAAGTTTGGAAAAAAAATTTAGTATGTGTGTTAAGGTTATCTAGTAAATATTTTCTTTTGGCATGAGGTAAAACCTGAATTCATAACTAAGCTAAATAACTCTTTTAGTTTTGTTATTTGGGTGCGTACTCTCAGTATACTTGCTATTGAACTCGTCAATTGTAAAGTAATAAATATAAGTAACAAGCATACACAATACCTATTTACACACGCATATGAAACTAGGAATAAGAGTAAGCACTAGGTACACATATATAAAACTGATTGGTGCAAGTAGTTCTCAGTCATGAGTCATTTGCTATGTTTGAATTGGTAATAAATTATGGATAGGTGCTTATTTGAATAAAAAGGTAAACTACACCAAAAAATGGCGTATTTCGAAGATACTACTAACTCCAAACCATTACTAGTATGGTCTTGTTAGTATTTTCTGTGGGCCATGGTGAGGAGTGGTCAGAAGATAAGGAAAATTGTGGGGTAAAGACATAAAAATGGAATAAATTCTGCAAGACACAAAAGATGTATGTCAACAAATGGCTGCAGTACAGTAAATTGAAGTGACATCTGCATTTCCTGGAGTTTTGATATTGAGCATATAGAGCAGCACAGATAAATCTTCATATGTTTACACGTTTCATTGTGTATATCTGGTATAGGCCATTCACTGTTAAATCTATCTGAAGTTCTACTTTTGGTTACTTAACCACTTCACCTTACCTCTTAGTTTTTAATTCATATAGAATATGAAATACATTGACAGGGGTCTTATGACCCTTGAAAGTCCTTGGAATTGTAAGTTTTTGGTTTCAAGGACCTGGAAAAGTCCTTGAATTTTCTGATTATGATAGAAAAAACAACACAACTCTTGGACAGTGCAAGACATTTTTTTGCAGAAATTAGCCTGAATTGTTAAGATTCTGGTAGCTGTATTGTAAACATGCATGTGTAAGCTGTCAGAGGATGCAGAGCCATACTAAACTCCAATGAGTGAACTGTCATTTTTGGGTTTATGGTATGTAAAGTGTATTGGGAATCAATGCTGGCTAGATGATGCTTTGACTGGTAATTTTAGCTCTGAAATGGTTGAAGCCAGAATGGCAGGTGAACTGCTAGATTAAACTAAACCCTCGTAATTAAACTGGAAATTGTATGCTAATATTAAGGTGTAGTTCTTAAGTAGTATCTTTTTGTTGTTGGTAGCGACAGGTGTTTCTCTAACAAATTGTTTGTGATTTGTTGGATTTTATCTTGTCGTAGAGCAAGCAGTTGAGTTGCTTCACCCAGAATTGCTGTATATCTTTGGCTCTGTTTGGTTTTGCGGACCCACACAGCTCAGAATATTTTTAGATTGTTTGTAATTTGGTGTCTAGCCAGTGCTCGTAAGTCACAATTTTGCTTGATAAGTGTTATTGGACTTAAAAGGTTTGTGTAATTTGATATATCACAAAGGTAACTGTAACACTTTTTGCTTTGCAAAAGAAAAACTGAACAGTAAACATGATTGTTATAAAAAGTCACCCACAGCGAAAAGTCGGAGAATTTCATGTTACAGGGAAGGCAGGGAATTTCATGTGATAAGGAAAAGTCAGGGAATTTTCACCTGTCAAAAAAAAGGTAAATAATTGCTACTATGCAAAACTTGTTATATGTGAATACAGGATAATGTAATTATGGTATGTATTTTAAAACTTCAATATTTAAGTTTGTGAACTGGCAATAATAATACATCTTTGCCAAGTGACTTAGGACCTATACGTACAAAATAAAGTATTTGTGTGTTTGTATTAGAACTCGTGTGATGTCAATAGCATCTATCGTGAGAAATATTGACGGACTGAATAAAATGTTGGCTAGCTTGCTTGGTCTGTTGCAGTGTAATTTAATTTTCTGTAGTGGTGGCAAAATATGGTTTTGGAAGGTTTTAGTCCTGAAAGTAGGTCAGGGAAAATAAAATGCTTGGGAAACAGGGAAAAGTCTGGGAATGCCAAAATGCAATTTCAATGGACACCCTTTATAAAAATACACACACTCATCTTGCATGAATGAAACTATGTCCATTTTGTTCCCATCTTGGTTCTATTTGTGAAAAGAGGTTAATAACTCCCAGAGAGCAAGACCTGTCCGTAGTCAGTAACTTTGGTTAAGAGCTCAGCAGCAGTAAATGTTGCAGCAAGAGAAAACAAGACATTTGCAGTGTCCAGTCCAGTACATGACCAATATGAGTGTCAAAATGCCTAGCCTATAAGGGCCTGGGGTTGTATCAGAGGCCCTAGTGAACTGCCTCAGCGAACCAGCTATTTATTGGTAGGCCTTTCACAAATGTATTGTACTGTCCTTTTGGTACAGAGTTACTTACACCCACAAAATGAGTGCCATTCCTCAGTTAAAAGCATGCGGAAAAGTAGTTTTGGTTGTCAGATTGTTCAATCGGGAAGGATTTCACTTCAGTAGGTACTTTACTTTCCTGAGATATTTTTGCTAGAAATTGATTCAGGCCATTAAAAAGGGCTGACTATTGAAGTTTAAATTATTGTGCATGTCTCACGTGTTAATTCTTTATATAGACCATTTACAGTTACTTCACGCTTTTCTGAAGCCCTGCTAAAGTTCTACTTTTGGTTACAGAGTACATATTCTTCTGCTACATGTAAATATAAACATTGCCATGCAACTTCTTTGTTGTAACTGTCAAATTCTTTGTTTACTGTTTTCAGCTGTTCACAGAATTCTGTCATTTCAAAAACCATTACGTACGAATGTTCACAATTTACGCCAATACCCATATTTAGGTCAGTTTCACAGTTAATGCTAATACCCATATTTAAGGTCAGCTTAATGACTTTTCAACATCTGTATTGACAATAGTTCTTACGGTTATTATTTTACATTGTTAACAAGTTCGTTATACACGACATAGCACATTACACGTAAAACACGCTAATATTTTGCTGCGACTGTGTTCAACCCTCTTACAACTGTGGGGAAAGAACTGTTGTATTTAACCTCTTCTTATTGATGTAGTGGGTTATTTTGTTAAAAGGACTGTCTCAGTTGGAATAAATATTAAAACGGGGCAAACAATCCAACGAAAATACAGTAAATTCAAGCACGCAACTTGTGTCGCTTATTTTTTGTACGTAGCAGTGACAAACTTTAAAAAGATAGTGGTGAACATGCACACAAATAGGTCTACCATAACTTTTATTCTGCTCATATTTATTTGCCTAGGTACATCAATTTACGACTTTTATTTAATTATTTGTATAACATTTTTAGGCTGGGCTTAGTATTTTGTTTCAAATCACAGAAACGTAAGAACGTTACACAATTGTGTTTCAAACACCTAAGGCAAAGTTACATTGTGATTTAATAAACAGATGTGATTTTCAACTAATTCATTTCATCATAAAAACAGTTCACAGTTAAAACGTATAAATTTTACATGTCCAATATTTTCAATATCACATGCACACTGGGCCAGCATAACGTAGGCAACAATACTCATAACGCAGCGGTCACGACATATGTTGAAAAAGTATTCATTCCTGCCATGGAAACACAGATACATCACAATATCGTAACTGGCCTAGGTAGGTTTAAGATACACAACATGTACAAACTTGATGTGGTAATTTAAACTATTTTTTGAATCTTGGAAAGAAAAATTAACACTTTGTTCAGCCACAAGCAACAGGTCATATCGCCAGTCGCCACTTCTGCCAACCTCGGATTTGTAACCACCCCATCATATCTAAATATATTATAAAACGTACCTATTCAAAAATTAAAATCCCATATGAGTTTTGAATTTCAAATTAAGAAATCGTAATTCTTGCTGTAATATGTATGAATTATGCTATTTTTGAAAACATGCATTATTTTCCTGCTACTGATAACGCTGCGAAACTTCCAGAGAGAGAGTACGCGTGTTAAGTTCAGCTCTGCCTGTTAAAGTTTTTTCCTCAGACGAAAAAATCATATAGTCTACGTTAATTTACAAATAGCATACCAAAAAACTAGGTTAAAACAATCTTTTAACTGTGAACAAATTTCTTACTAGTCATTGCCAACACATCGCTGCTCCCTGTTTTTAATTAGTATTGAATACAAAATAAATATTACAAGAGATAGAAAATACTAAGCTAAAGTTTCATTTATTCAAGAATACAAAACTTTGAAGTTAATCACAGTTTTATATATTTGGGGTATACAAATTATTAAAAAAAACCTGTGACATTTACTCCTAGGGTAATTTTTCTAAGGCCTGTTTCAAAAGACCCGAAGGAAGTTTGTAACATTTCTCTTGAATTAGAATGCAGAATTTCTGCTCCATTTTTTTTATTGACTCGTTAGTTTTCTCAAAAAACAATTTAATAAAAATATCGATTTCAAGCATCTTGACGCAATTATATTCCATTATTGATGATGAAATTTCAAAACATCTTGCAGCAATTATAACAATTCTGAATATATATAATGTCAATCGTTATTTATTTTATTTTACTTCTTTTAACACACACGTTCATTTTTGATGGTGGTGGCTATATATTTGTTAAAGGGAAAAGCTTCTTGCATCACACTTTTTGTAATCTGCGTCCTGATTGGCTGTTGGCTTACCACGTCACACTCCTCATCCAATCAGCAATGGCGAGACAAGAGTCAATCAGGATGCTTTTCTTTAATTTAACGGGATTTACAAATTTCAATATTTAACTACCCTTAGGATAAAACAAAACCTCTACATCTTTATCTGAAAATAAAACAATGCAATACTTTATACCCTCTAAGAGCACAATGAACAATAATAATAACCTCTAAATATTATTCTGAAAATGATATTACGGCATTGCCACCACAACCAAATAATCCAAAACCAAAAAGATAATAATAATGCCTGGAAAACCGCAATATTACATAACCCCCCCTTTTTTTTTTGTTCTTGGTTTAGAAAAAATTTGTACAATTTGGTCCAAACCGAAATAAACTAGAAGTCAATTTACTATCATTGCTGCAATATGTTTTTCCACTTGTTTTCAAGAAAATTTACTATATTAAATCAGCTCATTCAAAACAAAACGTTGGTTTATATTTTCCATACGACTCATTAAGGGCCATTCCACGAGATCCGGGTGTGACTTATTTTCCATACGACTCATTAAGGGGCCATTCCATGAGATCCAGGTGTGACATTTACAAACATTAAACCAATAAAATAAAATGTGTAAAAGTAATGTATCTGAACTATTAGTATTTATAATGGTAACGAAACATTAACAAACACCTGCCAAATTTCCAAATAAAAGTTACCATAGTTTTTCAGGAAAAAATAAGTATGTGTTGTTCTGGGTGTGACATGGACAGATTCATCTTTCTAAAAAAGGCCAACACAAACAGAAAATTCTGTGAACTGTGTTGAATTAGTAATCTAATATAATTCTGATATTTGGCATAATAAAAGTTTAAAATATGTTAACTTTTTAATTCTGTAGATTTCCCAAAAAATTCCAGGTGTGTGGCCAGAAAGTTCCGAGTGTTAGTGAGAGCTATACAAATAAGATATTTGAGGATTTTTTCAATCTTTTAAAATTGAAGTTACTTAAACTTAAACGTATACTAAATCATGAAATGTTATAAACATTTTTAACATTAAACACTTGTTACTAAATCATGGTATTACACAAAGTTGTCACAATGTAACTGTTTAGAAAATATGTTACATTTTTTAATATGTGTTACTAAACTAGCGTACTGTTGTGAACAATATGTAACAGACTTAAAACAACCACAACAAAAAAATGACAAAACATCACACAGGAAATGACTGATTGTCCAAGGGTAATTTTCCGAAACACTTGTCAAATTTGTACAGCATGCAATCTCCTTGAAGTTGTCTGGCGGAGATACATTACCAGATATCTGCTACACTGCTACGTAAGATACATGTAATTCATCAGTTCTATACAGTCTACCTGTTTCACCATACTGTTTCAAAAACATTACTTGTACATAACCTCCTTCAGTAACATTTGTTTGGCAAATGCCTAAGTAGACCTTCCTATATTAACCACTGGCACTATCTAATCTACTTTAACAAAACCCCTCGTGAAAGACTACTGTGAGAAAAAATTACTTTAGGAATGGTAGTGGAACGAGGAGTTTCACTGTTTTCCTCGGTTTCTGAATCTGTGTAAATGTCTTGAACAAACAATTTTTTTGGAGCAACATGCCACATCTTTATTCTCTGGAAACAACACAATTTTTTAAACTTAGATTTAGCAGTTTTTGCTGGAAGAAGAGAAAAACCATCAAGGAGTAGGAAGTGATGAAAAGATTTTGTACCTCTGATAGGTAAAAGATTGTTCCAACACTCATTCAAAAATTTTTCATTTCCTTGGAACATCATTTCTGTGTACGAAAAGGCAGGTATAATGTATTCACGGTAACTTCAAGATTTTCTGAAGCCCTGCTAAAGATCTACTTTCAGGGACCCGATTATGTATCCTTCTGCAGTATGTAAACAAAACATTGCCATGTGACACATGTCAAACGTTTTGCAAACAAAAACAGTGCCATGTGGGTACTCTCAAATATTTTGTAAACAAACAGTGCCATGTGGGAACTGTCAAATATTTTATTAACAGTGTCCATGTGGGAACTACCAACATTTATTTTTGAAGAGAAACAATGCCATGTAATCTTAACTGTCATATACTTTAATAAAATTCTCCAAATGTCTAAAAAAAATGCTAATAAATTTAGCAAAATATTGTAATACATACAAAAAGGTAGATTGAAGTATATATCGGAACTGTTAATTATATAATTTAATTAAAGTTTACTTATTGTATTAAGATTTATTTACATATTTGGTGTAAGGAAAAAGTTAAATTTTACATAATAAACTTTTGGAAGTAGCACTCAGGTTAAAGATTTCACTGTGATAAATGGTACCGTATTTTATCACATATAAGTCGCACATTTTATTTAAAAAATTTTATTGAAAACTCGGGGTGCGACTTATAAGTGAGAAAAATTCCTCCAGCCCCGCACTAACGTTTCATTTACTACGAATTCACGGCCCGCGGCTCG
Source organism: Clitarchus hookeri (assembly GCA_002778355.1). NCBI lineage: Eukaryota > Metazoa > Arthropoda > Insecta > Phasmatodea > Phasmatidae > Clitarchus > Clitarchus hookeri. Next base: position 240,021 of record NQII01000754.1, read on the forward strand.
ATTTCCAAACTCTTCAGCGAACAAAATCACTTTCATTTTTAAACCTGCGGTGTAGGTACATCGCTTTTCCATCAAGAAACTGTCGCACTTCTTCACTGCCACAACATCAAAACAACACTACCTGCGGCGCAAAGACGATATAATAGAAAGACGTGTAAGCAAACGCTACTGTGCTGCTATCTCTTACGCTTCACAAAAAGCTTTCGAAAATAATCGATTATCAGTTATCGACCAAAATTTGATTCCTTTTCATTCTTTTAAAATATGTTTTTCTGTTAAGGATTTCGAAGGGAATTACGTAACAAATATTCAAATGCCTTTCTATATTTTGCACGTTTATTTGATAAAGTGCAGAAATAACAACGCTAATACTAAAATTACATCTTAACCTAGAATTATCTTATAAGTAGAAAGAATGTGTTACGTTAGTTTTATAACCACAATTCAGCGTCTCCAATATCCAATATGGCGTGGTTATACTTCTGAAAAAAACGTGCCCAAAGGGACAAGATGGAGTGTATGAGTCCGCTGGACAGACACTGAAATTTATTTAATTTCAATTAATAACAGTGAAATCTTTACCCATGAGTGCTACGTGAAAATGTAAATATATAGTTTAGGAATATTAACTTTACAATTACGGCATTAAATTTATACATATTAATATTTAACCTACGAACTATTTCTTTTCAGCTATAACCAACATGTCCCTTCAAAATCCGTTGTTAATTCGTACGGACTTTTAACAAATTATTATAATTTATTGAAAAAATATACTTAAAACTTAAAACAACCAATTTATATAGTGCTTCAGTGCTAAAAGCAAGACAAAACCTTTTTCCATATATATTTTTTTATAACCAATTGAACATGTAACTCCTAGGGTGATTTTTCAAAGGTTCTTTTCAAAAGTATCGAAGATACCGTGAATGGATTATAATGCCTTTAACTTTAGTACTCGCACACAGATAAAATGCTTTGGCTGAATCAACTTTGCATTTATATGAACGTGCTGCATTCCGTAAAACTGGGCATGCTGATTCGGAGAATGCAAGAGGATTATCTAATCTAACATTCAGTTATCTCTAAAAATCTTGTTATCACGATTAGAGTTGACTTTCAATTTTTAACTTACTAAGTAAAGGTTAGTTATAAAATAATAATGCAGAGTGAGTGGGAACACAATATTACACACACTTGTCTCAAGTTCACACAGCTTAGCAAATATTGTAATACTACTAATATATATATGACATACACATGCAAAAATGATGAAGCATTAAGTTAGCGAATGTATCTTGTATCTCATCATGACCACTATATTTTTAATGGCAAACAATAAAAAGCCTGTATGGCCTAACTAATAATAGTGTCACACTCAGAATAATCTTGTCACACCTGGAACTTTTGTTTAAAGTATTAAACTTAGTTTTATTTGTCTGAAATATGAACTGAGCTACAACATGATTGTTAAACTGACTTTGACAAAATAGCAAATTAACTGAACATTTGAACTGTAAAAAATGTAAACTAATTGTCAAATTTGGTTCTGGACGTGACACAGCACATGTTAGTTTTCACCAAGTTGAAAAAACCTAACTACCTACTTGAATCAACTTAGGTTGCCAGGAACACAAAAGTCAACATTCTCTTAACCTCCATAAATGATTTTGGAGGGAAACAATTGAAAACTGTAAATATGGCAGAGCTACCAAAAGAACCATGATTTCCTATAAAAACAGGCCTTCAGCACAGTACACACAGTATTTACATCTCAAAGACAGTTGGATTCCAAAATCAGTAAAAAAGAATTCAGTTTTGTGAAATATACACATCTGTCGTGACTTGACAGCAATAAAAAATTGATTTATTTAAAAATTAATTTTCTTCACTTTAGGTTTATTTCACTAGGAATGGCCTTTAAGTTACTTTTGTGTTTCCTTCTATAATATTTTTAAAATTTTTGACGTGACAACGTCTTAAATTAGGTTGCGGCTGGGAGTCACTTATGAAAAAGTGTAACGCTCGGTAACGTTACAATGAGTCACCGAACGAGAGAGAGGCCCGCCGAATGCCTTGCGTCTCTCTCCCACTCAACTATGATCGGTCTGCCGCGCGCGCAGCACTACGTTGTCACGTAAAATCTTCGCCCGTAAAACCGACTTTACAGGCAACCATTTTTTTTTTTCACAGCAAACTTAAATACTTCTGTTTCAACACAAAAAAAGTTATTATTTTTTTGCATGTTAAAATTTTCAGGGACATCACCTGTTATATAATTCCTTGCATAACACATCCTATCCTTATTCTATATAACATACAAACAACTGTTCATGTGTAGTTTTTACCATTAATGTAATTCCATTTGTTTTACAGTAACACCACTTTCCTTTAGTTACTTAGTGTAAAACATAATACAATTAATAAATATTAATATATAAATTCAAAAAAATTGAAAATGTGTGACAGTGCACTTTTCCTTCTCGAAACCTTCCTTACTATAGATATAGAGTACCTATAGTAACCCAGAAGATTATCATTTTGAACAACTAGGGTTCATTATATATTTAAGTTACACAATATAACACAAAGTGAATAGTTTATACTACATTATTACTGTCCAATCTCTTTCTGGGTCAGACACACACTCAACACAAATAATCTTCACTATCCAACACATAGGGCCAGTTATAAAAAAAAATAGTGTGGAAACATTTCCTCACACTTAACTCTTACATACATAAAATAGTGGGTCCCTGCCTCACATTATTAATACAAACACTAAAGTCATCCTCTGCAACAACTTACCACTATATATACTCTAATTATTTCCATTAATTAAACATTTAACATAACATTCTTGAAAATATTCTGATTTCCATGACCTGAATAGGGTCACATGCCAATTTGCATCCTTTACTCTGTACATATTGTGGTCTACTCTCCTATAATAAAAGAATTTGTACCAAAACTAAACATTATCACTTACATTATTTCTGTACCAAAAAAAAAATATTAAAAAAAAACTACATACTGTATGTTACTAAGTTACAGGCTTACTAAGTTACAGGCTGTCTTCATTTATTGTGCTTCTCATATAACTGGCAATATTACGACAGTCAGCGAGTGGCAATTTGACGTATACGAAACAAACAGTGCCATTTACAAAATCCTGTATCAGCTATGGTAATGCACGAATGAACAAATGTTAATATTACGTTGGCTATTCTAAGTGCACTGCTGACGCACATCAGACAAGCAGAAAATATGTGATAAGAAAGCTTTCCTAGATTAATTAATACGTTTTATTTTACGTGGTCACAAAACAGTGCTTGTAAGTTACAAACTAAATTTCATGATAAAGTAGTAATATTTGGTGTTCAAAATGAAATGCATGATAAAATGATCTATATCCAAATGAAATGCTTTATAACCTTGAGAGTTCTTTTCACGTCGTATCCCCACTCTCCACCCATGCTTTCCATACGTGCTTGATATTAATTCCAAAAGCATACAAATATATAGCATGGTATTGTTGAATAATTATTTCTAATAATTTGACGAAATATGTTTCAAATTTGTGTCGTTCTGAGCCAGTAATAGAAGAAAAGTCAACTTTTAAAAAGACTGGTTCAAGAGGCAGGCCAACGTGTTGCTATCTGTTTAGTAAAGCTCTTGGCTCACATCTCGCCCTTCCATGTCATGCATGCCATATTTCCGCTCTTTCCAGAAGCATTACTAGTCGCAAAAAAAAAACTTTTGTATGTTTAAAATAATAAATTTACGAACAGATACCAATAATTTTATTTTTCTGCAAGCTCTGCATAATTTTTAAAGTAACATATATTTTGTGATTTTGATTACTAGTAATTTCTATTGGGCCGGTAATCGTTACCCAAGTCCATTACAAGCATGTTGTCCCGCAAACCCTTTTAATTGTTTCAGTGTTACTATATTGTATTAATAAAATGAAAGTGGGACGCGTGTGAATAGTTTTTAAGCAATTCTTAAGTTATTCTACGCCACATATTTTCAACTCGAACTGTTTAGTATCAATAATAGCAGAAATACTGCTTTGCAATAGTCGTGGGCGAGTTGTTGGCGAATTAAAGTGCGTTGTCAATCAAGTTTCCCGAATTACTTTTAGTTCGTTATATTAGCTGTGACATCCAAATTGTGATAAGAACTAAAACTATTGTCTCGCAAATGTTCACCCAAATTCGCTGTCTCTGACAAATTATTAGCAAACAGTAAATTTTTTGCGAGGTTTTATATTTTTACTTCTATAACCTACAAATTTTTTTAGACATGTCAGTCTAAAATACCTTAAAATTTGTTTACCATTACAGTACAATGGCAAGTGGATTAGCTGACAGCGTGAAACGAAAAGTAGACATTTGGTGCTGCTATCGTCGAACTGCCAAAATCTTGCCAAGTTATATGAATATGAGGCAGACAATATTTTAATTTTTCTTTCTTTTTCCTGTCATTCTCACTTTACATCTCCTTTTCCTTTCCTTTTTCTTTACAATCTTCATACAATATTTCCTTCTTTTCCTTTTCCCTACTGACTTCCCTCTACCTCTTTTTTTCTTTTCTTTTTCCTTTCTGCTTTCCTGACCTTGTGTGCATCAGTACAACTTGCCAATCTTGTTTCCTTCCAAGCAAGATTTATTTCCCAGGCGTAGTTCTTCCCTCTACTGAAATTCACAGCTTCTGAAGACCATAGTTCTCTAAGTTCGTTCTTCAGTCACACATTTGGCTCGTCAGTTATAACATTTCCCTTGAATTAGAATGCCAAATTTCTGTTCATTTTTTTATTGACTCGTTAGTTTTCTCAAAACACAATTTAATGAAGATATATCTATTTCAAGCATCTTGATGCAATTATATTACTTATCTCCATTATATTCCATTATTGATGATGAAATTTCAAAACATCTTGCAAAAATTATAATAATTATATAACAACAATCATTATTTTATTTTCAACAAACACAAGTCCATTCTTGTCAGTGGTGACTGGCTATATATCTGTTAAAGGAAAATTCTTTTTGCATCACACTTCTTGTAACCTGCGTCCTGATTGTCGGCTGATCGCGCCACACTTCTCATCCAATCAGCAATGGAGAGATGAGAGCTAATCAGGACACTTTTCTTTAATTTCACTTGATTTACAAATTTCAATACTTAATCCTCTAAGGACCAAATAAACAAAACCTCTAATTCTTCATCTGAAAATTAAACAATGCAATACTTGATACCCTCTAGGGGCAAAATGAACAATAACAATAACCTCTAAATCTTAATCTGAAAATCATAGTACTGTAATCTGAAACCAAAAAGATGATGCCTGGAAAACAGCAACGTTACAAGCTTTTTATTCTTTGGTCGTTTTACTCAGGATGTGGTTAGATTTCAGTCAGTCAGTCGTGTAGGACTAGCCCCTGCAAGTTTTATTTAAATTTTTGTCTGTCTGCCCATTATAAGGTAGGGGATGATGGAGGAGAGCCGTCAGTGTAATAAATGTGTGCAGTCAAAGAAAAAGGCCTAAAAAGCGCCAGTTTATAATTTTAGTGAATTTGTCATTGGGATGGTTTCAGAGGGGACGCTTGCGACTCCATTGCTGCAGAGTCTTCAGAAGCGTCAGCTAGTACTGACTAATCTGATCCAGATGTCCACTTAACTCCTATGTGTTGAAATTTACTTAATTAATTATTTAAAAAGTTAGAGTAATTTTTTTTCTGAAACAATTAATTTGGACAGTCAACATTCCAGAGGTCATGAGAATTGAATCTTGTGTTCCAAACCTAAGCTAGTTGGACTATCTGTCGGAGAATTAATGTCTTTGTTAATTTGTCTGATACAAAGGTTATGATATTCATCCCATGCTACGTTAAATTATTTGCAATATTTTCTATCACGTCTTTTGGGTTACTTGGTAATGACAGAGGAATTTGTTGATTTTCATATGTGCGAGGTTTCCCTTTCACACAATTACTGTGTTGAATCATACACATATATATTTCCATTTCCAGCATTAAAAGTACATTTTTACCGAAAGGCTAAGGGTTCATGGATAACAGATATTCACGGTTAAAGCAATTGGGGAGGGATGTTTTCTTTAGGCCTACATACTGCACATGTAGGTAATGTAAACAAATAATAGTCATACAAGAATTCAATTTTTTGACAGCTAGTTTGTGGCAATGTGATAAATGATTATACTTACATCACACATACACAAAATCCTGTATCAGCTGATGCGTGAGCAATTGCAAAACATTTCACATTGGCTATTTTGACACCCGACATTTGCACAACAGACATCGGAGAAATATGCAGGCAGGAAGGAGATTGTAAACAAAATGTTTATGTATTTTATATAGTTACAAAACAGCTGTTATTAGTGAAACAAATAAAAATTTGTTTGTGTAGGTGTTTAAACAAAATGGAACACCGTAGGTGATAGTTTTTAGCTTAGTGGTCTCTTCTTCATAGGCCGCAGCTAGTGCTTACCGCTAACGTCACCAGGTGCATGATTCATATTAATTGAAGAGGCCGCACATCAATCGCAGAGTATTTTTCAAATATTTCTACATTAATTTGACGTAATATATTTCAAACCAAAGTTCTTTTGAGCCCGCATGATGAAAAAATTTAGTTTTAAAAGGACGTGAAAAGATATACTTTTGTGACAGCAGCAAAATAGGCTACCGTGCTATCTGTTAACAGTGTGCGCGACTCTTCGCAAACCACACCCCCATGAAATGACATGTTTTTTTCATGTGTAAAATGCAAATAAATTCTTAGCGTTTTAAATTTTCTTCGAGCTCTAGAAATAATTTAACGTAACATTTCCATGTGAAGCGATTTTACTTGCTAGTAATTTGGATTCGGCCTGCAATCGCCACGTCTTTCTGAGGCCGGCTAGTCATTTGGTATTTTTGTCGTGACTCCCCTCCCACGTCAGCAACAAAGCAAAAATAAATGTTATTTATTTAATAAAATCATGCATTGTTTGTGATGTAATCATTTTAGCTGCAACTAATATTTATGTTAATATGATATTTTATCATCCAGTCGCACTCTGTGCCACGGTTAATTTATTAATAGCCTCTGCATGTACGAACTATCATAAACTACACTCACCTTTTTGACTAGCAGATGCCAGTTTTAGTAGTGAAATACTTTATTATTATGAGTGAAAATGTGCTGTCTGACAATTTCAGAAAATTCCTAATACTTCCAATTTTCACATATATTCAGTGTTAAAAAACATGTAAATATAGTACCAGAACACTGGCAAGATTAAAATAAATTAGTAACGCATCACTGTACTGCAACCTGGTAATTAACAGCGTGCACATGGGTTATTAATAGCGACGGTGTGGGATTGGTTGCAGCTGTTCAATATTTGACTTTGAACTGGTGACTCCCCGGTTAAACCGCTACCCGATTAAGCCACCCCTGGTAAATTGGGAGTTTACTGTACCTTGAAAAGCAGCATGATTTTCTTTTAATCATTTTTTGTATTTAATTTTTTAGAATGTTGAATTAATGATTTCTTCAGTTGTCTTTTAATTGCAGACTTTGTTAGTTTTAGACGAATAATTAGTTGGTACTTCTGTACGGTAAATTAAAATACCATGAATTCACAAATTATCAATTTTTAAGTTGTAAGAGTCTTGTAACCATTTTATGATTAGGAGGATTTGGTTTGAAATTTGCTTAAAAAGGCAGCATTCATGCAGTTAATTCTAGTCATAGAATTTTGATTGAAATTGTACTAAATAAAAGTGTTCGTTTTTTGCATAGTGGATGTAATACATATCCACGCTTAGTTAAAACGGTTATACTACAGTATAAAGTCAGTCAACAAATGGTACTAAAGCTGAAAGTTGGTGCAACATGTTGGTAATTTTAATGATGGATGCCACATTGACTGTTCTATTCATAACCCAACTTCTCGTTGGAAGCAGAACACTTTAAATGGCTGTCTTCCTCCATTTAATGTTGGGATATTAGAAGTCACACTCTATCCTCCTGGTCAGTTGTGCTTGTGACTGACTAGGGTGGAAGAGTTTGCTACATGTTAGCAGTTATATTCATGGTTATTGGCTTTATCAGAAGAGTTTGCAGGGTTGCTACAGGTATAGAAAACCGGGAAAAGTTAGGGAAATAAAAATGTTGTCAGGGGTTTTCTGGAAAAGTCAGAGGATAAAAGGAAAATCCACCACACTTTATTCACAAGACAGAGAAGTGTAAAGTAATATTAAAAGATCCGTGGTCCTTGTCCTCAATATTTTACTATAAGCCTTCAAACATCTGACTTTGATCACACTAGTGCTTCAAAGTCGCAGGACGTATCATACTTTATTTGCAAGACAGAAGATTGTAAAGGAATATTAAAAGGTGTGGGATCTTGTCCCCAATTTTTTTTTTAAGCCTTCAAACATTGGACTTTGCTCAGACGGGTGCTGCGACATAAGAAAAAAATTGGAAAGGAGTCCCCCAGACCTTTTAATATTATTTTACACTACTGTCTTGCGAATAAAGTGTGGTAGGTCCTATAATTAGTTACAGCAATGTGTTTGCCAGAAAGCAGTATGGATGTAGCGTACAGGCAGTTACATAAGTAAATATTTTCATATAGGTACCTTTAATGGTTAATTTTTTAATAGTTAAAGGATTTAAATTCAGCATTTTTTTTTAGCTCTATTAAACAAAATTCAACTAGAAAAGCAGTGGGAGACTGATGCAATCTATGAAGAGATTAGGAAGAGCTGTAATGCTGACAGCTACTTATAGAAACCCAATTTTGATTGTTGTGTCCTCGAATCTGCTATATATATATATATATAATGTGTGTGTGTGTGTGTGTGTGTGTGTGTGTCAGTTTTACTTTATTTCTTGAAATTAGTTGATGTTGTGAATATTGTGTGCTTTCCTAGTAAGTATTTGTAGTACACAAAGAGTTTCATTTTGTTTATCCATTTGTTAATAGCGCTTCACATGAGATTTCATTTTTAGTGTCTGTGTTAGCATGGCTATTAAATGGGAAAGTCGGGGGATTTTTTTAGTTAGTACGTGTAGCAACCCTGGTTTGGCATGTGTTGAACATAACTTTTTTTCTTTTAATTACTGGCTTGGTTGAGTCATTTGTATCATGTTGACCATTATGTTCAGAACCCAACTTCTCGTTGGAAGCAGATCACTTTAAATGGCTGTCTTCCTCCATTTAATGTTGGGATATTAGAAGTCACACTCTATCCTCCTGGTCAGTTGTGCTTGTGACTGACTAGGGTGGAAGAGTTTGCTACATGTTAGCAGTTATATTCATGGTTATTGGCTTGCTACATGTTAGCAGTTATGGTGACCATAAAATTGTTTCGGTCTCCATTTAAATTTTGTAGTAGTACAGTGAAACCCATTATTTATACTTTTCAAGGAGACAAAGGAAAAAAATGTAAATTGAGGGAAAGCTCTAAAATTTTATTTGGTACATACCTCATTTCCTGTATTTTTATTTCTTCTGCAGTAAACGCACTACAGTTATAAAAAAATTAAAAATATGATTACAAATACTGCATAACATCAATCTTCAACCTCCACACAAAAAAATTATGCCAGATTTTGATTTTAAGTAAATAAAGCTTCATCCACTAACAGCCAATGTTAATTAAATAAAAAAAGTCAATCTTAATTTTGCACATAAAAATTGTCAGATTTTGACAAAATTAATGAAGCATGATTCACTATTAATATTAACAAAATAAAAATAAATAACCCAAGAAGATTTTCCATTCCTTTGAATGTTACATCCTTCACACATTAAGTTTTTTCGCATTTGACCCACAATGTGACACATTTTCTGCGTTTTCATGATTATTGATAATTGTGTTAAGCATGCTAACTGGAATGTATAGTTCTTTTGCAAGATATACATGTACCCTTACGCGTGTCAAACTTCGATATTACTTTTGGTTTATCTGCAACCAAAATTGTTGTATGTATTCTCTTTTATGTTCTTCATTGCTTTCCACAAATAAAAGTTTATAAAATAAAAAGAGTAGGTCAGATATGTTTAAATTAAATCAACATACTGCAGACATAGGCTAGATAGACTCCTACATGTTAACCTTTATCGTAGGAAATCTCCATAGAATAAATTAAATGGGTTAAGAATACACAGTTTTGATGTGGATACAGCAGTCGCACTGTTACCACACTCATACTTTTGAAGGGATGAATATTCACAGGTCGCCACCTTGCATTGAGGCACATTCCAGGCGCACAATGTACAATAGTGTTCACATGTGCGCGAAATTAATAGATGTTACCCCATCTAACATCTCTAATGCAATTCGAAAATTAATGTTACCATGAAGGTATAGTTTCTTTATCTTTGGGGCACTTCCTGCGCGATAACCCTGGGTTTATTTTGCATCTTTTACCCTTATCTCGCAGTCTCTGTACCATACAGTGAACTATTTTCCTGCCCTTTCTCTGCCACTCATCCGAGTGGTCTTATGGCGGGCGGAAATACTGGTATACTTGTTCGGAAAGTGTTACTATTCCCCATCCAGGGAATCGGTAACTTACTTTTTCCTACTTTATCTTTCACCGGCGCTCCGGTTACTGTAATTTGTCGGCGCAGTAGTTACCTGTCCGCCTGATCCCACGTCCTTTTCACCATCCAGTGAAATTGACCTCCCATCTTCGCTACTCCGTCTCTCTCGCCCGCTCCTGGCATCCGCTCTTCGTTTCCGCTTTTCTCCTAAACTCCGCGCACGTCTGCGGCCTGTCATTCTCGTCTGGTTTATTACCTCGTTCCCTTCTCGGTTCTACGGTCGTTAAGGGCGCCA